>OY735276.1:2813693-3159693 GCA_963457715.1 Argyresthia albistria | reverse complement strand
GATTGATATTTGAGTACTTGTGTTGTGGCGTAGCTTGTGGTGACGGATGACTATTCTTGTAGTAAGTATAGCGATATATTATCGTAATTAAACAATTACATCAATAAAGTATGGTAATTATTTATTTCTTGCTCCCTACTTGCGGGCAATACATAGATAATAAATTCATCATTATTGTGTTTTACCCATCGGTTAATGTAAACTTTGTTACGCGGTAGGTAACTTAAGTTTGCTACTATTTAATATTTGACTACCATGAAGATGGGAATAATAAAACGTATGAAGCGTTTCTCTAAGCTTTGTGTGTGTATATCTATCTGTAGCGCTCTGTAGGACGGGAAACGGGACTACTGATTTTATGTCATTTTTGTAATACTTAGTACAACATAATATTCAGATGATCTACAATCACGAATTTATTTAATATACAATTCAAGAAAAATTCAGATTTTTTTATAATTTCTTCACAAAAAAGGGATTTATGTGGAACCCTCAGCGCGCGAGTCCGATTTGCTTTTTCACCCGTTTTTTTACGTACTCGAGTCTACAGTCGAACGGTACTATAAAGTGTCGAGCGTACATCAGAATAGGCGGCGAGGATGTCAGCGGAAATGATCGTGCGGGCTCAAATTGCATTGAGTCCCGTCTGAGTTGATTGTTTGCTATTGCTACTGTATAGGGACAGGACAGCTAACACATTATGACCCGTATTAATACCGCTTTTTAGGGTACCGCACCCGAAGAGTGCCAAAGGGACCTTATACTAAGCCTCCGCTGTCCGTCCGTCCGTCCTTCCGTCGTCTGTCACCAGGCTGTATCTCATGAACCATGATAGCTAGACAGTTGAAATTTTCACAGATTCATAATAATTTCTTTATTGCACACAATTAATTGCAATGACAAAAAGTAAATAAAAACAGTGTACAAAGGCGAGCTTATCTCTAAAAAGAGATCTCTTCCAGCAAACCAAGTTCCGATGAGAGAGTTTGATATATCAGCAAGGGTAGACCTTTGTGTACAAAAATATACCTAAGAGTACCTAAAAAGCTAGAATATACTTACATCCAAATACATCCTAAAATTAACTACCAAAATATTAAAGATATATATATATACTACTAATAAACTAATATAATATATAAAGAAATTTTTACATACACATACATACACTAATAAATACATACAAACTGATGATGTATTTCTGTTGCCACTATGACAAAAAATACTGAAAAACAGATTATAATAAATATTTCATTTACTCCCATACAACAGACATTATTTTTTTGCCATTTTTATAGATAATGGTACGGAACCCTTCGTGCGCGAGTCCGAATCGCACTCGTCCTGTTTCTATAATGACTAAGGTTTATTCAATTCAATTCAATTCAATTTGTTTATTTCAGGTTATAGACCCATATAAAATGACACTTTTATCTACACATGTGTTAATGTATTCACAAATGAATTTAAACACACACAATAAACTGCGATTAAAAATTATTAGTTTGTTTTTTTTTTAATAAATTTATTCAAAATAAGTTACACTTGTTCTTAACTTTACGTGTGGCCACTAAATCCTTGATAGGTTTAAGTGTGACCACTGTCCCCCGCTTTTACAATGTACATTTAATTTTGTTATATGATCGAACTACACAACATAGGGTTAGTTAGTAATATAAAGGCTGGATTTTACCAAAAAAAAAGTTTACGAGAATAACTATCCCGGGGATAATTTGTATGACAATGACAGTTGGTGTTCTGCGGGTCGATTCTCGCGCCTTCGATGTACGGATCATACGGATATCGAGACCTATATTGACAGATTTCCGTATAAAATCACTCGATATAGGTGTAGATGTCGTATATTGAAGGCGCGAGAATCGACCTGCAGATCTAGGTGTCACGTGTCTATGAAAAAGTAGAAGATAATCTCGAGTAAAAGTTACTCTTTCGTTGGTAAAATCCAGCCAAGTAAAGTTACTTAGACTTTATTGTACACAGATAATTCAACACGTAACATTGAAGAAAACATATGTACAGAGGCGAGCTTATCTCTAAAGAGAGATTACTTTCAGCAAACCTAGGCATGAAAGGATAGCTAGTTTGACAGAAAGGGAAATCAGTGCACAATAACTAAGTACAATCCTAAATGTAATTTACTATTTATTAATTAGGAATCTACATAATATCTAAGCCTTACATGTTGGAATCATTTTTTTAAGGGAACTATATTTTCTATCATCAAAATTTATATTTGTCATCAAGTTGTATCACCTAATAAATAGATCTATCGCCACGAAATATTTTCGTTCTCAGATAAACAAAAATTGTTCCCAGGTATGAATTATCAAATTAATGTTAATATATGTGTAAAATAAGAGATCGATAACCAATAAAATTATATTGCATTACATGAATATAAACTTCGTTCTTATAATAACAGTTTTGTTACTTAAATAATAGCTCTGTGCTCAGAATGGTAGATCTGTCACCAAATAAACCGAAATGGCTAGAGTAGATTATTGTGGCTAAATTTAAATTGGGTTTAGGTTAGGTTGGAACTTTGAAAAAGGAAAACCGGAGCGAGCGAAGCGGAGCGTAGCGAGCGTATGCAAATGAAAAACAAAATAATATATACCAAAAACACTTATTTGGCACTAGATAATATATCTCGACAATTTATTGGTGATCTCTTTAAATTAGTTTGCTTAAATACTTATTAGGACACACCTATTATAATACATACAAAAACATTCATTTGGTACTAGACCTTATATCTCAGGATTTTAGGTGATTTATTGTGGAACTGATTTTGCATTGTTTGGTGACTACATTTTGGTGACAGATCTACTATTTTGAGGACAAACCCTATTATTTAAGAAACACAAAACTAATTAAATTGGTGATAGCTTAAATGATACCCTTTTTTAACATCGTTTTCGTTTCGTCCGTTGACCGCGAATCTCCATTTATCCTGCTTCTTATTTAGATAGGGCCAAAATAAAAATTATCTAACTATAATTAAGTATAAGTAGGTATCTATTTCGTGAGTGCATACCGTTCCGTACCTAAGGTAATAAATAAGACAACCTACTAATTAGCAAAGCTCAACGCTAGAACGGTTTCATTACAATTGTATGAAGCGAGTTGCTTCGGGTAGCGCATACGACTCTACATTCAACGCTAACAAGTTTATCAAGATACGGCACTGCATATGCTGTAAATAAGTCCACAGGTCTTTACAGCCTGGTGTAATGCACCCTCTTCTTGCAGGCAAAAAGTCAAGACGTGTAAGACTCCAGACGAACCCGTCTCACCATACAAGGTGGGCAGAACTCGCCTGCTCACATAATATTGTTAGCGATGGCTTTTTATGCCGAATGCATCTTTCGACTCATTTAAAATTCTAACTGCGACATAAAGAAAGCCTCGCCATTTTGATACGGACCCCTGCAGTCGTCGGTCGGATTTCGGATTTGGAACGCATTTCGAACTTATTACGCAAATAAATACTTATTTTGGAGCCGGTAGGCGCCCACGCGCAAAAATTGCGGGGGCGAGCACGGAGGCTTCGACGCGCGGGCAACCTCAAACGTGATAGCATACTGGCTGGCATACACGTGCCCGTGCCACGAAAAAACAAAACAAAAGTTCGAAAAAGAAACAAAAGAAAATCTAAACGAAAAAGAAAACTCGTGTTCGAAATTCGAAGTATCTCCTCTGTGGTGTGTGAACTAGTGTTGGACTGATATTAGATTTCGGTGATCGATAAGCCGATTTTATGAATGGAATGGCATGTTGTGACGTCATGCATAGTGCTGTGACCGTGTTAGTGGTGTGGGCGTGGCTTCAGTGACAATGCGAGCTCATTAATCCGAGGTGAGTTTTAGTATAATGACAACTCGTTAGGTTGATGAAAAGTTTGGAAACAATCGTGGCGGTCGCATTTTGGTAATCTTTTGTTGTTGTCTAGCTAATACTAAGTAATTGAGAATTATTTGTTAATTAGTGTTAACTGCCTGGCAAGTTAAGCATTTGAGTGGTGTGAAGTAAGCTGCGCAGCAAATGCGAAAGTTTATAATCACGTGGTCTTCTTAACTTCTTAGAGGCCTGTTTAGCGGTTTAACTTAACTTCACTTAAGTTTAAGATTCTTGTAACTGACCTTGTAGATATTCAAATGGTTATTAATTATTTGTCGACATCTGGCACGAGTATTGATAAAATCATATCGATACCTTTCTTGAGAAGATGTTCATTTATGAACTTTTTGACTATTTTTTTCTCAACTGAGCGATTTCTCCTCGTATTTCTTTTTCATCATATTTTTATAATAATTATTATCATCTTCCTTCCTTAACATAATATTCATCTCCTGATACAAGTACAGTCAAGAAGAAAAGCTCAAAACGCAATAATCCATTTTGCCTATCGCCGCAGCAAATGGGGTGAATAAAGAAGGATTCCTCACGATGTTTCCTATCATCGTGCGTAGGTACTCTTGTTTTCGTCGACACATCTTATCTATCTATTGTTCTCCATTGTTCGGTTGGTCGACCGGTGGGCTTCTGAGAGTGAACCAGTTACGCCATTGCAATAAAAGGATAAAATTCCAATGAAATTAGTGAATTTAAGTACTTACTACCTACCGCGTGCATGGATCATGTATGCATGCATATTAAACAAATTAACAAATCATTAGCAGTGCTTAGCATTCATTACGAGTATTTGGATTTATGAAGTGTAATGAAACTGTGTTCCAATTCTCAGAGCATGCACTAAAATTAAAAATAAACGGTCAGGAGTCGGACTCGCTCACAAAGGGTTCCGTATTACAAGCTTCGATCATACAAGAAAAAAACGCAATCAAAGAATACGTATACACGTAGTTCACGTAAGAAATCTAAGATAAATGGTTCGGGATGAGCACAATGAGCAGATTGCCGTTAATGATCGCCAACCTCTGATAGGAGATGGTACCCAAAGAAGAAGGTATATACGTAGCTGCAGCGGCAATAAAAATACATCATCTGTACATACAACTGCCTAGGTACCTACCCTACGGTTCATTAGATACACACAACCCACTGTATACAAAAATATTAATATCATATTGACGTTGACTAAGTAATCTGTATGATTTTATGGTCAATAAAACAATTTGAACTTTGAACTGACGATGACGGACGGACCCTTTCGTCACCCTTTGAATAGGGAACCCTAAATAGTAAGCAATTATGAAAAATAGAAACTGGGCTCACAACAGCTTCTGGATTGTTTGTTATCAGTTTAACTTGTTTGTTAGTTTTAGTTCACTTCGACTGTAAGTACAGTATGACGCAAAAATAGCTTAGCCGGCGTGCTTGATGTAGTGAGGTCTGCCCCAGTTGACGCCCGTCTCATACTAAACACGAAACGTCCGATAATGAACAGAATGCCTGAGCCAGCGTGATGGAGTATGGCTTAACCTAACTCGTATCCGAGTAAAAGCCTGTTTCAATTCAATTTTCAATAAAAAAATCTTTATTTAATTCGATTATTATTGTTATAATTACAAAAACTCGTACAAAACTACATTTCGCAGTTTGTCTGTGCCCCTCGATGGGGATATTTAAGCTTGTATGTATCTAACAAGTTTGCAGTATGCACATTAGTGCACATGGAAACTGCGTCAGCTATGGCACAGAATAATAACTAGTAACTAGCGTTGCTATAGTACCATATCTACGCAAAATAAACATATTTGTATTTGTCACAGAAATCTGTTTGAATCCGAATTGATAATATTTCAAAAAAAATAGGAGCTGTTTTTATTATCTCATACGAAAATAGATGGGAAACGATGGGACCAATATTTTTTATTTTAGTGTTTATTCTTATTTTTAAGTTATAATTCAAGATTTTTAGAGTTACTCATTCTAAAAGGGCGTAGTACAATGTCAGGATTATAAAACGTTGAACTTTTGCCCGTCATTGCATCAATAAAAAATTAAAATGTCATTATTCTGTCATAATATCACCCCCTGTTCCGAGTCACGCCAAAATCGATTACAGTCCGAGTCAGTTTTGGGCTTTTGGCGATACAAAACGATGGCATCTTAGACGCTGTATTCGATTATGGCGCTGACGGCGATGTCGCGGAACGCACTGTCAATATGTGTAAATACTCTTTTGTTGTTGTGCAACTTCGTGACAAGTTGACAACCAGCAGTGACAAAATTTAGATGACAGATGATGACTGACAGTTGCTTTTTTATTTATATGTAGCCTATGGAACACTTGCCATAAATCCTGACATTGATAATTTGGACAACATTTCAGTTTTTATTATTTAACTCTTAAATTACTGATCTAAACATTCTGAAAAAAATATCTAAGAGCTCAGAACACTTAAATCTCGAAATGGTTTTCTAATTTTAGTACCTTATCAAAATGAAAGGTTGTCAATTGAATGGGCTCAATACTTATACCTACCTAAGTATTTTACTTTGTCTCCAATCGGATTTGTCATTGCATTGAGAATTCAATCGGATTTCTCGAGGGTAATTCTCGCGCTGCTGTCGAGTTCATCTCCTGGTCGAAACATAGATTCGTGATGCCATTGCCATGATCTCGACAGCGCGACAGTTTTTTCCCTTGGCTAGTTTAGTTTTCTTTTCTCCAAACACTACACTGGTGGGTAGACTTAACTATTAGAAAGAGGTGGTTATTAAAACTTAATACTGTCGCAGATGCTATGTTTCGTAACGTCGACTCGACCTACAATCCTCTCCCACGCACGCTCAAAACACGTTACTGTTGAACAGCTTTAGGTACTAAATATTCAATATTTGTCTCTAGGATTTGAGTGCTTTTGCTACTTCTTACACCAATCTGGCTGATCAATATTAGTGAGAGCGGTAGTAGACAAGTTTCAAGGGATTGTAATTTAAGGTTAGTACAAAGAACCTATTCCTAAAACGCCTGCTATCATAATAAAGGACATATTCTTGAAGTGCTGTGGATGGCTCTGCTCACAGTGCAATCTGTCTTGCAACTTGTCGCTGTAACTTGTTGCATGCAACCTGCAACCTGCCTACTCACGATGCAATCTCGGTGCAATAAATTGCATGCAACCTGCAACCTGCCTAGTCACGCATGATGCAATCTCGATGCAATTAATTGCATGCCACCTGCAACCTGCCTACTCACGATGCAATCTCGATGCAATCAATTGCATGCTACCTGCAACCTGCCTAGTCACGATGCAATCTCGATGCAACCAATTGCATGCGACCTGCAACCTGCCTACTCACGATGCCATCTCGATGCAATCAATTGCATGCAACCTGCAACCTGCCTAGTCACGCATGATGCAATCTCGATGCAATTAATTGCATGCAACCTGCCTACTCACGATGCAATCTCGATGCAATCAATTGCATGCGACCTGCAACCTGCCTACTCACGATGCAATCTCGATGCAATCAATTGCATGCGACCTGCAACCTGCCTACTAACGATGCAATCTCGATGCAATCAATTGCATGCGACCTGCAACCTGCCTACTCACGATGCAATCTCGATGCAATCAATTGTATGCGACCTGCTACCTGCCTACTCACGATGCAATCAACTGCATGCTACCTGCAACCTGCCTACTCACGATGCAATCTCGATGCAATCAATTGCATGCGACCTGCAACCTGCCTACTCACGATGCAATCGATTGCATGCGACCTGCAACCTGCCTACTCACGATGCAATCTCGATGCAATCAATTGCATGCGACCTGCAACCTGCCTACTCACCATGCAATCTCGATGCAATCAATTGCATGCGACCTGCAACCTGCCTACTCACGATGCAATCTGCCTGTCCCCCGATCCCAACATGCCGCTGAAAATGGTGCTGCAATATTGCACCGTGTCCCGCCCGCACATGCCCTAGGATATTTTACACATGCCCGACATATTTTTATATAATAAAAAAAAACTAAAGTATATAAAAACAATCTTACGAGATGCTTACGAGTAATTAGTTCCCTCAAACGATGCAGTTGATGTTGATTAAGTTAACACTCTCTGAGGAGTCGCATGTGCTAACTGAAAGTTCTTCAAAGCCTAACTTCAGCGAAACCTACACTAGGGAACTGGAACTTTCAGTAGGGAACTCTGCAAACGTTTGCGGAAGGTCAAGAGAAGGAGTTTCTTGAGTGATGCTGAATCTATAAGGTCATGTTTATAACAAAGTTTATTCTGGAATATAACTACATCAAATAAGGGGGATATGTTAATGTATCGCGTAGTTCAATATTTACGTGAATCATAAATATTAATTTTACCTTCAGAATAAAAAATCTTTTTTAATTTTTCAGACGCCTCTGGAATAGGTTTCAGTCTTTCATTTGCATTGTAATATCCCGAACAGTTTTAGGTAGAGTTCTTAATAGTATGCCATCATATCCATAGAGCGTCGACCGTGCACTTTAGCAAGTGATTCAATAATCCTTTTTTCGTGATAGGGGGCTGGCCCATCGCCACAGCTATGGAGTTATGAAGGTTTCCAGACGATGTTTTCCAAATAGTAATGCCAGAGCGACCGCCAACAATGTCACTATACTCCTAGTATAGGAGTAGTTAAGTATTACCATAACATAAGCTTATATAACAACCGCACTAGCACCAAGCATTATAGCGCAGGTACAAATAATTAATGACACGATTACCCACAAAAGCTTTTAAGCATGAACACGGTTCCTGCATCAGGTGAAGAAAGCACAGTCCTTCAACTACTATCAGAGGTTATGCATATCATAAAACTGTCACTTCACTTACCTTGCTAGGTATACTCGTTCATTTGCACCTAAGCAATATTCTTCATTGCAGGTGTCAAAAATGTGTCTTTTAAGGACGCAACGCAGAAAAACTTATTACTTTTTGTCTTGACAAAGTTTACTCGAGTTTCAATTCAATTAAATTTCAATTCAACTATACATCTTAACTTAACTTACTACTAAACTATAGTAGTTTATGAAACTGTTGCATAATGAGGGGTATTAAACTACGAGTGGGTTTTTAAAAGTATCCCACGAGAGTTTTAATACCTAGTTATGTGCAGTTTCATACACTACTTTATCAACTCTCATACTTAAGTGTTAAATCAAAGTTAAATAAAACACAACAATATTTCCACATAAATCAGAGCTTAGACACAACAAAACGTTGTCACGTCAGGTTGACGTTTTGTTGCCGCCAAAATGCAGCATATCACAGCGCATGCGTGGAGCATGAACCTTTTTGTTTAAATCTCCCTGCCTCCAAGTATTTATCAAACACTGAGTGGCTGTTTGGTTGTCAACCATAACTAAAAAAAAAACTTTCCAACGCTACAGACTACTAAACACCTTGGCTTTACGGTTTCAAGACCCTTGCCTTTCACAAAAAAAGTAGAACTGTATCGTTATGGAAAAAAAGTTAAATAATAACATTAGTTTTGTTCGAGAAGTTGTTGTGTCCAAGCACTGATTTATGTGGAAATATTGTTGTGTTTTAACTTTGATTTAACACTTAAGTACATATGAGAGTAGATAAAATAGTGTATGAAACTGCACATAACTAGGTATTAAAACTCTCGTGGGATACTATTAAAAACCTCGCCTACGACGGCTCGGTTTTTAAACACCCACTCGTGTTTTAATACCCCTCATTATGCAACAGTTTCATAAACTACTATTATTTGATTACTGTATTGCGTTTATAAAGTACGTAATTATGAATTTGATTCAAGAAAGTTCGAATTACAAATTCAAGTTTGTACTTGAATTTGTAATTCGAACTTTATGACATGATAGTAGATAAAGATACTTATAAGTGTACATAACCATTTGATTTTAAGGTTATTCCTTTAGAAATTAACAGCATGAATGAATCGTTCCAGCTGCCACGAAGTTTTTTTGAAGTTGGCGAATGAATTGGAAAGAATCTCATCAAATTCATATAGTGTACTATTACTTACTGAAAGTTTATTTAAAGTGGTTTGTGAACTTCGTAGCCAATTGCAAGGAAACCTCGAAGAATTCGAGTACACCTTGAGGTAAGGCCAAGTCAAGAAATTGTTAGGAAAACAACTCAGCATACCGGTGTATATCAGTGTCACTACATATATATCCAATTGACTGCGCCTGCGGGGGAATGCGGCTCTCCAAACGTTTCTTGTATTCAACAAACGTTCGCATACGCAACCTATGTACGATGACGGGCCGCCAGACAGTTTCGCAGCGGCTGACCAATCACAGCTCTCTTACCTCGTCCCCCGCCGGTGAGTTGTGTTTCAAACGAAAATGTATCTATGCGCTCTCCACTGGATAAGTGCTGCCTGACTGATACCCATGCGGTATAGAGATTTAGACGCAGACACACGTGTCGAAGTCAACACCCTGTACCTGCCCCCACCAGGCAGTGGCCACGACAAACGACATTATAACCCGCCGCACACGGGGCCAAACCCATCGCCGGAGTCTATTAACAACATAAACTGCCAGTTATCGCTCGCGCATACAATCAGGCTGCTCCCGGGGGCACAGACAGACATAAACACAGGCACATACAATGCCTCTGGCCCCACACTAAGATAGCCCGTTGGCTCTAGTTTTAGATTAGATGACTTTTGGAAAAAGAGCTTCGTGGTCTAGTTTCAGTTCCGGTGTTGACCATGTACCTACCAATGTAAAGTACTTAAATAAAGTAAATGTGGCCTTTTAATGTCCCCATCGATTTCTCCCGGATACTAGTAAGATTAATTTATAGGTCGATTCACAAATATCAGTGATAGAGAATGTATGAAAGAATATTTTTCACTGACACGGAACTGTGCCGGACCGGTGGTGCCGGATCGGTGGGATCACTGATTGTTTGAATCGACCTTTTGCCGTACTCCACCACGCCGCTACTGGCTCAGTGCGGTTGGTAGAGGGGATTCGGGCGAATGCATGCGACCATTCAGAAGTGATCAAGTTACCCTATTAGGATCTCTGACACAGCTTTACGATTACGACTACTACCACCGAGTAGCAGTAGTAGCCGGGACCACCAGCTTAACTTGTCATCCAAAACGCGGAAGCGCCCGAAACAAATGCCACATAAAAACGGTCACCCATCCAATACCCGTTGCTGCAAATAAATAACACGAACCTAATGTGCTAATACCTGTGGTAAGAGGTGTAACGTCGTAACGTTATGTCACAGAAGAGATAATAGTACTACGTACAGAACGGCCACTCCCTTTCCCGCGCGGATTCAGATACCGCACCTCACCCCGGAGTCGGGGAGCCTCTTCGGGAGACACTTTGTCACAGATTACTAAATAGTTACAAGTAGGGGCACGTAAGTTGAACGCTGACCGTTATTGCGCAGAATTCAAAAAATCAGAGTCTCACGGGGGGCTAGAGGGGCGAAGGACGCGCGTGCGTAGCGCCGATTGGCTCTCTAGTCGTACTTCGTCCCCCGCACTGATACGACGCTCCGCGCACGTCTGACTCACTCACTCACTTACAGTCGCGTTGTAAACTGTGTTGTTATTGTGTTGGTTTTTCTTTAGGTTTGTTTGTGACTATAGACAGTGATAATGCTTAGAAAAAATACGCACTCGCACCATTTAGTTCAAATTCCAAAAAAGCTGACATGCAGGCTTGGCTCACCTTTTACCTCACGTTTTATATCTAAAATAAAAGTTGTCAAATTAGATTATAACAAAGGTTTATTTTTTCTACTCCCTATAAACTTAATCACTCTGTCACATGACATGATCAACTTTGATTGGAAGTCGTTTCTTTCATTTATTTATTTAAAAAAGTTTAGTATCTATAAGTAAAACATCCGGTTAGAAGCTATGGAACACTCCGAACACTAAACTTAACTACCTATTTATAAAGTAATAATTGTATTGCGTGCGCGACTGTACTCATGCGCAGCTATCCCCTCTACATTTCGCTCAGCGCTCAACTTACCTGCCCCTACTTACTAAACTTTGTACTACCTACGTAAACTTTGTTTAGGCGCTGAACGCACACATTCACAAACGAACGAGTTTACGCACACATTTGCACGTGTACAAATGTCATTAGGCTATGTAGTAGATAGTAATAGGTGATTATTTTACGAGCGTTCTATGGAGTGTCCGAGGTGTGTTATGTCAATGATAATAATACTATCGGAGTAGTCAACAAATAGGCTTTTAGGTCTGTAAATCAGATCCATCATCGATCATCGCTCACATACAAAGCAGGCATACCTACGCAAGGGGAAATTACGTCTTATATGATGGATCGTTCTGTTCACTGTTCAGCCGTTGCTTTAATGATATAGCCTACTGTTGTAAACAGGGTTGCCTGTGTTAAAAACCGGGATAGTGCGTGTTTTGACTCGTTCACCAAGGGTGTACGATAACGAAATGATCGTGGGAAAACCTTCAGACTCCATTGCTGCAAAGATGCCCTCCTGTCACGAAAAAGGAATATCGACTTGCTGTAAATATGGCTGTATTTTATGTTCATTAATAAAGTAAAACATAAAATAAACTAAAATATTTTTTACGTGGCTGAATGTGGTCGATCCCTTAGCTTAATCCCTAGATTTATCAGTCTGATTAAAGTTATAACTTTATAGTGACATTTTATTTACATGTGAAATGCCACATTTCTTCAGACATCCAGAGTAATGTTATCTGAAGATTGAAAAATCAGCCATACAATAAACATAGACAGCTGCTGCTGACGAATAAATTAAGTGTTATCTACCTGTCAGTCAGTATCGTCATTTCTTAACTAATATTTAAATATGGTAGCCAAGCTACTTAGCACTTATATCATTATCTTATCAACCGAGAAAGCCCGCTAAATTAAATTGTATTATAGTGGTAGGCATAAACATAATATTAAGTTAATGAGTTCAATCAATTTGCTGACCATTTATGTAGTTACGTGCCTATACATACACACAGTGAAGTACAGCCAGCAGCATGATATTTACAGTACCTAGTTTATAAACTAAAAACATCTTTTTGAAATCAGTAGATTTTGTGCAGACGAATCAGATGAGCCAAAATTTCCCAGGATTCCCTCTCCACCGTTGGAGCGCCATCGTCAGACCAGCTCAATGATACCATAAATATAAACTACCGCAATGAAAGAAGGACTAGAAGTAGGTGATTCGGGTTTTCCATCCCTATATTGGTTGCACGATTATAGGCCGGTGATTCGACTCTACAGGCCTATAGCCTGTAGAGTCGAATCACCCTAGAATGGGGAGAGGCGGGAGGAGGACAGGCGGACAGCAGCAAGAATGATGGCCGGACCAGCCATGTGGGGGATGCACAAAAATAGCTGCGGGTTGCATGCATAAATCTAACTCATGGCTCGATCTCCGAGTTTGCCTCATCTTATTTTCCAGGGGGAAAAAGTGCTTGCAACTGGCCCACGCGGGGCATTTATGCATTTTCCTTGCGCCTGCTCTTCTATTTCAGCCACCCAGTTCCTGCACCAGTTGGTGTAGGAGGCTTGGATGTTTGAGGATATCTAACTTTGCCGGTGGGTAGAGATGACATACTCCTGGTTATACGATAAGTGTCGGTCCGCCAGGACGCAAATAATATGTATCTAAAGTTTAAAACGTTGAGTCTCATGTGCCTCCGACTCTCACAATAATTTAATATTCCTAGTTATACGTAAGTTTCACTCGTTAATTCGTCTCCGAGGTTGAGCAATTCCGATACCAGCATATCATAAAAAGCTGTCTCGAAAGAAAGAGGTCTTAAAGCATCAGTTAGCAAAATGATGAAATTTTTCATAACCGATGGCGAAGATCTAAAGTAAGTTTTTTTTAATAGAACGACAAAAGAACCTACTTCTCGTATAACGTAATTAAGACACTGTTTAACACTCAGGCACTCAGCAACTTCTAACCCCTTCAGTCAAGAGATTGTCATTCTCCTGGCCGAAAAGGAAAAAAAAAATTGACATTATAATTGAAACAAAAAGTAAACTTTAGAAAAAACCGACTTCCACAAACCCTATTTGATTAGATTGAGTTTAATACAAACTGTAACCCCTTATCCCCCCCCCCCCCCTTGGGGAATTAATTTTGTCAAATCCCATATCAGTGCTACCCCACGCTACTAAGGAACCCCTGTACAAAGTTTCATGGCTCTAGGTCCACCGGTTTAGGCTATGCGTTGCCTGCCCGTCAGCCGCGCATTGTATTTGTACCTAGTATTGAGCAGATCTGGTGGCCATATTATGTGGTCTTCATCAGCAGTTCCACATCACAATATTATGCTTACCATGTGCATTTGCACGAGTTATTATGAAAAACACAAAAATCACTATATGTCTGCCTATAATATTTGAAGAGTTCCCTTGATTTCTCCAGGATCCCATCATCAGATCCTGACCTGGTGTCAATGGGACCAATGGGAAGGTAAACCCTTTCAAACAAAAAAATAATTTTCTAAATCGGTCCATCCGTTTAGGCGCTATCGGGGGATAGACATAAAAAAAAAAAAATATCCGGACGAATTGTAAACCTCCTCCTTTGGGAAGTCGGTTAAAAATTAGGGGATATCAAGTTCTCATCCCCTTGCAATAGACATTAATTGACGTCTTGGTACCCACTCTCAAAGTCAAAGGACTCTTCTGTCCTCAAGCGAAAGGGCGTGAGATTTTAGTAGCTCAGTAATTGATTTAGCCTGGCTAGAGTCCCACTGCTGGACAAAGGCTTCCTCTATCTCAGACCAATCTTTTCTGTCCTGAGCCTCCTCTGTCCGTGCAGGGTTGTCCCGCCATCGACGTCTCGGCATGCATCTATCGGTATTCGTTTGCGGGCATCAAATCGGTGGTATTCCCATTTCTACACGTAGAGTGATATCTAAAGGGGGGTAACATTTCATATTACAGAGGAGTCAAGCACCCAACAGAGATTAAGTACTTGCGCGTGGTACGTACTGGCCTGATGATTTTAAGCGCCTGGCCTTTCGCCCATCTTGGCCAGAAGAAACCAAAGGGTTATCTCGTCTACCAAGCGGGCCTGGCAATTTACTGCGCGATATGCCCAATTGTGATATTTTTGTACCTCGTCAATCACACACATCTGGACTTTTTGCGCTTGGGGCATATTTATATCACGGCTTTTATGGTTTTGGTGTGTGTGGTGAGTATATAATAATATTATGTCGGCCATAAATATGCCCACCGAGAGGTGCGGGCCTATACCCGGTTACGAGTTAGATTTAGCCATACTCCACACAGCTGGCTCAGTGCAGGTTGATGCAAGGGGTGTCGGGCTAGTTGTCAACCCGACTGCCAGAAGTCATCAAGCTGACCTAAAAGGACCTCTGGCAACCTTGCGACTACTACGTAGCTGTGACGTTTCATCCAAAGTGCTTTTGGTCACTATATAGCTTCTTCGTCACATCTTGAACAGCCGATTGGTCTGTAGAATGGACTCTCCACCGTTGATGTACGATCAACAATCCTACAATTGACAATATACCTATACACCTACTTAGGATAGATACATTAGGATACCTTCTATGTTTAATATTAGCCAAATTTTTCAGACCAGATACCCATTGTCGATCATGGACAAATATAAGGATTTGACGCAACGTTTTTTTAACGAATTTCATCTTTTTCATCACAAGGAAAAATCCGATTATGCTATGAAGGTAAGAGCCAGACTCTGAGTGCACTGCAGTATTTATAATGCTTTAGTCTGCCCATGCCCATTTAGGAAATGTCAAAGTCACGGCTTCTGACTTCTCACCGAGGGTCACATCCAAGTATGCTGAGTACTCTTTCGAAGTGAGTAGTAAATAGTTGACTATTGAAATCTTTATCATCACTGTCACTAATGCGACAGCGAAGTATAATGTCTTGTGTTGGACTTATACTTACAGTTTCATAAGTTAACATACAATTCTTTCCCAGATCCACATGCAAGTACACAAATTATCTCATCTCTTCACAATGTACCTGACCTGGATCATGCTAGTTGGTATATTCCTCTTTAACGCGACTCCTCTCTACAACAACATAACTAACGGAGCCTTCAATGCCGATAACAACGACACCGAATACGAACTCTCAATATACGTCGCCAGTCCTTTCAACCCCGAAACAACTCTAAAAGGCTATATTATCATCAATATTTATGACTGGGTTATGTCCATTACGGCATCACTGTACTTCTGTGCTCATGATTTGTATTTGTCATTGAATGTGTTCCACGTTTGGGGACACTTGAAGATACTGAAGCAAAGCCTAGTGAGTTTTCCGATGCCTCAGAAAAAAGTTGGTCAGGCCGAGAGTGAGATTACACATTTCAGTGATCAAGAAATGGTTGAAACTTTTGAGAGGTTGAAGGGGCAGATCAAACACCATAATTTCATTTCTGAGTAAGTCTAACTATTTGTTTAAGAAGGTACATATCTTGATAATCAAGGAATGAACGATAGTCGCCAGCCAGCGTAGAACACTTATGCACTTGGCGAAGAACGGAGAGGAGTATGAAGGGCTGACTGCCAACCACCAGTAGTCGAGAGGCACTATAAGAAGATGCTTGGCAACCAATCGGAAACAATAATTGTAGAATCAAACATTACTTGCTAAATAATTTGACACAATCGTTTTGGTTAGGCCAGGAATAAATGGCATGATGAAGAATAAAGGAAGCTGAGTGGATAAATATAAAGATAGAATGAGCTATTTAGTAGTACAATTGTCAAAAAAACCTAATGATGGTTCGGTCAATAGCTGGACGACTTTAATATTATATGCAACTATAAATTGTATTATCTTACAATTACGTGTTACAGTTATGCAACAAGGATGTCGGATACTTATGGGTTCATGTTGTTCTTCTATTACGCTTTCCACCAAGTCAGTGGCTGCTTGCTATTACTTGAATGTGCTGAATTGGTGAGTGAAAGAAAACAGTAGTGTTTTTGGAGAGATGTCTGTCTCGAGGTCTCGCCCGATAAAGTCACCAGACTTTGGGATATACTGGTTTTTGGAATATGTAAATAACCGGCCAAGTGCGAGTCGGACTCGCGCACGAAGGGTTCCGTGCCATTATCTATAAAAAACCGCAAAAAAAATGTATGGGAGCCCCCCCTAAATATTAATTTAATTTTAATTTAATTATTTATTTTTTAAGTAAATAATATACTCAATATATTGTGAACATTTTAAGCGTCTACCTGCTACCATTATCAATATCGAGCAAAAATGAGCAAAAAAATCACGTTTGTTGTATGGGAGCCCCCTTAATATTAAATTTCTTTTGATTTTTAGTATTTGTTGTTATAGCGGCAACAGAAATACATCATCTGTGAAAATTTCAACTGTCTAGCTACCACGGTTCATGAGATACAGCCTGGTGACAGACGGACGGACGGACGGACGGACGGACAGACGGACAGCGAAGTCTCAGTAATAGGGTCCCGTTTGGCACCCTTCGGGTACGAAACCCTAAAAAGAGTGGAGTAAAATATTAAGTTGCTCTGTTATAAATCGGTGTATTAATACAAAATTCATAGTGAAAGTTACGTAAAGTTACACATAAAATATGACTACGCCTATTCTAATAAGAAGTGTGATATTATTATTACATCACATCTTTTCAGGACCCTAAGGCATTGACCCGCTACGGTCCTTTGACCATAATACTATTCTAATAAGAAGTGTGATATTATTATTACATCACATCTTTTCAGGACCCTAAGGCATTGACCCGCTACGGTCCTTTGACCATAATACTATTCTAATAAGAAGTGTGATATTATTATTACATCACATCTTTTCAGGACCCTAAAGCATTGACCCGCTACGGTCCTTTGACCATAATACTATTCCAACAGCTGATTCAACTGTCTATTATTTTCGAACTCATTGGGAGTGAGGTGAGCAATAATAAATAATAATTAAGTCGTAATAAATAAATAATATGTAATAATAAATAATAATTAATAGAACCTAAGGACCCTTACGCCAGATTTTCGAAAATTGCTATAATCTTCTTTATTTGAATTAGTCTTTGTCTATGTCTAATCGCCTGTTATGCATGATCCGTACACTTGCCACTTGACGCAAACTTTACACCTCTACAAATGTAAAATGTACCACAAGCCTACAAACACCAAACTCACTATCCACGCATGACGGCTCAACCCTTAGTTAGTCGCGCCAAAAAAGTTACGTAAGTAGTCGCGTGGGGTGTTCAACACCCCAGATACCGTTTATATGAATAAAACATCGTTTACATGCAAAATTAGACTTGTGACAATAAGTATTTTTAAACTTAACTCTTTTGTTATGTCAAAAAATATATTTTAATATTAAATAGTAATAACTTTAAAAACATCCGGTATTCGGTGAAACAGTTTTGGCATACGACATTCATGGGGTCATTGCACACATGTTCATGGCATTTGATGGACACAGTCTTTGGTTCTTGGACAAACATGACACATTTTGTATAAAGGCGATTAGCTAGCGCCAGAAGACGAATTATGGCCCTCATCTTGATGACTTCGTTTTAGTCGTTTTTGCAACGATTGAGGCAGAATGGGTATGCCTACTCTTGACAATTGATTACATTTGCTATTAAGCCCTTGCCCATCAAAGATCATTTGTATCATGTTTTATCATTGTAAAAAATGGTCAAGTGCGAGTCACACTTCCATACGAGGGGTTCCGCGTCATCATAGAATAAAAAGTAAAAAAACACAAGTTAATTGTATGGGGACACCCTTATTTTTAATATTTAGTGTTATATAAATTATTTGTTGCTATAGAGAAAATAGATATCCACATTTTGTGAAAATTTTAAACCATTATCTATTACGGTTCGTGAGATAAAGCCCGCTGACGAACGTACAGACGTACTGTGGAAACTTTGTTACAGCATCCCGCTAGGCACCATTCGTGTACGGAACCCTAAAATGCTTCATATAAAGTTAATTTTTATAATGCTCGACGTTTTTATCATGGTGCATGGCAGAAACTTATTCAAAATTTATACTACGTAAACGCTCGCGTGGGGTGTAGTACACCCCAGAGGCGCTCTACAAGGAAAACCCCAGACAACTGAGCACCGCTTGCGATTGGATTACGAAGGTCAAAGGCTTTTAGGAAGCTACTGGAACCGGTAATGCGGTAAATTCAAAATCTAAAAAGTTATAGACCTTTAATCACGTTCTGGGGTGTGCGACACCCTACGCGACTAATTAAGGGTTAAAGAGGTTTGGCGCAAGCTTTATATTTAACCACCCTTACAAAAACTGGAGGAGGATCGACAGATAGAACAGAAGAAACTTAAAAATACATATAAGTAGTACATATTATAATAACATAGAGAAACATTGTAATCAACAGAGTGAGAAACTCATAGACGCAGTATATAGCGTTCCGTGGCAGTGCATGGACACCAGAAACAGGAAATTGGTTCTGTTCTTTTTGAGAAACGTGCAGACTCCAATCCGGCTGAAGGCTTTAGGTGTCTGCGATGTTGGCGTACAAACTATGGCCTCGGTAAATATCTTTACACACAATAATTCGGGCAAAGGCCTCTGCCCCTCGGTGGGGAAGTTCTATGGGCTAAATACCAAGTTAAATCTTGAAAAGAAACGACTTCAGGCCAGTTTCTTCCTTTCCAATACAAAAAGAAAAACACACACAGCCCATGCACAGCCCCTCTTTTTTAAGGCCGTTAAAAAGCTAATGCTTGGATTAAGAAAATTCCTAAATGGTGGTGGTAGGGGTTTAGCCTGTAATGAAATTAGATTTTATGGGACAGAGGGATAGTTCATTGCCCCGTATAGCTGCAGATAAAACAGTGACGTGAGGGTCTCAGATTTCTCTGCCACTCAGGCTTATCGATACTTCTCGAAACTGTCTCTTAACCACTCAATGATTTTTGCAGGTCCTGAAGACATCGTTTTCATACTTTACATTCCTGCGTACTATGTAAACTGTAAAAGACCAACGGTAAACTTTTACGCAAAGCTGACCAATTGTAATCATTGTTTTATTTTTTTGGCAATATTCTGGCAATGATGCACCTAGGTATTTACTTACATTTGCATGTTAGATTAGAATACTACTTAATTAGGCACGACGCGGATTTTTCTAGTGTGGGACGCTACCCTCAAAGTGTATAAATGTTTTGTGCCTACATGAATAAACTTACTTACTTACTATTGCAACCTAATTAAATGTCACACACAATTTCCATAATATTTAATTCTATGTATACTTACGTGAAAATAAACAATACAAGAAGCAAATGTTTTTTTTAAATGTTGTGAATTATTCACAACATGCCCTAGTTTTATATTTTGTTCCACAATGTGAACCAACTTTTCTTTTCCTAGAAACATCAAAACTATTAACAAAATACTTGGACGAAGTAGTTCGTCCAAGACAAAATATAAAACAAGGGCATGTTTTTAAAACATCCAGATAAGCTCTAAGTGACAGAAAAACCATACAATTTGTAGGTATGCAAAATGACAGATGAATCTGACACATAGAGTCAGGACTTCTTGAAATAGGCTATCAATGCCACCCCGTATTGCTAAGTACTGATATCAAAACTAATACATACTAATGCATTTACCATAGAGTAAATGGTATCTTACCTACACCGTTCCTAATCAGTTCACTAAACAGGAAACGGCAAACTTCAAAATTGATAAACGCTAAACAAACCCACCATCACCGTATTAAAACAACGATTGATGCCCAAAAATTAAGTAACACCCAAATGCTAATTCTCTTTCACCATCACACTAAACTAATCACACGATTATACCGCCTCCACACATTTCGAGCTCATACCGAAAACCTTTGTGTAAACTATATTGGCCTGTATTTACTGGGTGTTATGGGTGAATAAGGTAATGAGTAGTGGGTCATTTTGTAGTGGTGGGAAGCACAATGAGCTCTGGCCGTGTGGTGTGGCCAGAGACTATATATCCAATAGACTGCGCCTGCGGGGGAATGCGGCTCGCCAAACGTTTGTTGTATTCAATAAACGTTCGCATACGCAACCTATGTACGATGACGGGCCACCAGACAGTTTCGCAGCGGCTGACCAATCTCTCTCTTACCTCAATCAATCAATCTCTTACCTCGTCCCATGACGCCCGTAAATTGATGAGTTGTGTCACAGAAGAGATAATGGTACTCCGTACAGAACGGCCACTCCCTTCCCCGCGCTGATTCAGATATCGCACCCCACGCCTGGCGTCAAAAGATTGGTTATAGTTATAGGATCAATAGACAGGGCTGAACGCCGGACGAGTGACGACCGACGCGTATACTTTAATATCGCTGCATTTGCCGCGCCACCAGCCCTAGCAAAGTTTTCGCACACATTTGCACGTATACAAACATCATTTGGTTATGTAGTAGTAATAGGTGATTATTTTACGAGCGTTCTATGGAGTGTCCGAGGTGTGGTTGTGTTTCAAAAGAAAATGTATCTATGCGCTGTCCACTGCTGCCGCGCTTACGATAAACGCACTAACTAGGTTTTGGCACTTTTCGAGAAAAACGCGTTTAAAGTTTTAAATTTTATTTTACCTGTTTCTCCGGATTTATATGAGGTACCGACATAAAAGTTATACCAAAACATAGAGAAAGGTATTAACTTCTAAGAAAATAAAACCATTTACAAATAAAAGTACAGGTGTTCTGTATAATTTGAAAAAAGCAGTTATGATAAGCATCATCTTATGATTTTAGCCCATGATACTAGTCATAAACGCATCAACTACCCTACTTGATGCATTTATGCTTAGTATAGATCAATAAAAGATACAAGATAATGCGTTCATGCTAAGCAAGGACAGTGCTGCAAGGATGGGAAAAGGTTTCGAGAAGGGAAATTTTATGTTTCGCCAGTCACGGCACTGCCACCGAGCCGGGAAATAGGTACTTTGAACCGGGGATCAGTTTCAAGCCTGGCGAAGTAAGGTGAAATTGGCAATGAGAATCAAGAAAATGATTATGATGACTTCATAGACAATGAAAAAGTTCAATGCAAAGTCGTGTAAATGCATCGCTTAGTTACTAAAAGAATATAAACTAAGTATATTGGTTTCAGTCATACAAGTAAATGGATCTAATGAGAAAAGAGTATCAGTATATTTCACCGTCGTCATTGTTTGATTGTTTTTGTGAAATATTTACTCCGGATTTGTCTGTGTTCTGTGTTGTGTATAATGACGTCTGAATAAACGCTTTAACTTATCTTATCTTACATATTCATTTTGTTCATGAAAATAATCTTTCTTTTACTTATTCCATTCCATTTACAGTATTTTGTTGCATCACATTTTTTCACAGATTCTAGGAAGTTATTATAATCTTAAGTATTTTTGTTTTTCTTTCCACCTGATATGGTAGAAAATATCTGTCGACACTCGATGGGAGACTGTTCCCCAGTTCACAGTATTTTGCCGTCTCGGCGGTAGTGCCGTGACTGTAAAACACTAAATATCCCTTCCCGGTACCTTTCTAGATCCCCGCAGTGCACTGTGCACTGTGCCTGGGTCCGCTTTGCTTAACATAAACGCTATAACTCGTACGCTTAATGCGATTTTATTTGTGTGTTAATATTGAAAATTCTATATTTTCCTTGTAATAAGTGCATTATCTCAAGTTGATGCTACCAATCTAAGTACGCCGCCAATGAGACTGCTAGCAATAAAGGCATTAACTCAGTGACTTAGTGCATTTATGACTAGCAAGCCATTGCAAGCCAGAAAAAGTGTAAGCACTAACTATAGATAGTGCGTTTTTGATAAGTAAAACTGTAATCGAAGTCTCCGACTGCTAGCAATAAACGCACTAACTCAGTGACTTAGTGCATTTATGACTAATAAGCCATTGAAAGCCAGATAAAAAGTGAGAACTAACTATAGATAGTGCGTTTTTGATAAGTAAAACTGTAATCGAAGTCTGAGTTAATGCGTTTATAAAAACTGAAAATCTGGATATATGAAGAAATCATGAAATGTCACTTTGAGAAAGTTGCAGATCTCGTTTTCCTGATACCAAATATGTATATAACTCAATTTCGCCAAAAACCATAGTTAATGCGTTTATCGTAAGCGCGGCAGACTGGATAAGTGCTCCCTGGGTGTGGCCTACGCAACGTTGAATGGGTGCCGAACGTTGTGGCCATGATTAGGTGAGGTTTTAGGACACAGACGTTTCCGTGTTTGGTGAGTGTTATGGTGGGTTTTGATTAGCTGATCAAATGATAGGGATGACAGAAATCGTCATTACAAATATGTAACGTACGCAAAGAACTTTTTCATATATAAAATTGTTCTTAGTATTATAGGTAATATTGAACATAATACACCAAGTTAAAAACTTAAAAAAAAGCCGACTTTACGGTCTTTTACACATAATAAACGAATATCGGTCCTTACAGCCAGAATATGGCCACAGAAAGGCAAAAATATGTAATTTTGGATACCTGGATGACAGTATCCTCTATGTAGAAACCTATCAGTACGGGACCGATTCCTGATTTTCTAAGAATGGGACCAACCTGAATGTCCATTCATTCATATAAAAATATGATTCGAAATCGGTTCACAAATAATACCAATTTCGAGGTAACACACATAAAAAATATTAACACAACCGAATTGATAACCCCCTCCTTTTTTGGAGTCAGTTAAAAGTACAACCCTTTTTTTAAGTCGGTCACAAGTTCAATACATAATGGGTGATGTGTCCTTCTTAGAAAGATTTGTCTTTGCACGTTTATTCAATAATTCAATTCTTCTCTTTGCATGACAAGGGCCAGTCCATCGACATCGACATTCATATAGTCCAAATTACCAGTGTAGCACTTACTTACCTATGGTTGCTATGTCGCTATTATGGTCAAGATTCATCATGGTCACTAGCCACAATCATGGTTGTTATGTGTGTGACCCGATAATGGTCACCCCAAAATGTTGTAGGCATGAATGAATGTGTCGTATTTCCCAACCTCCGCGTTGTAACGGGCCAATCTACATTTTTACAACAGTTTTTAGGGTTCCGTACCCGAAGGGTGCCAAACGGGACCCTATTACCGAGACTTCGCTATCCGTCCGTCCGTCTGTCTCTCTATCTGTCACCAGGCTGTATCTCATGAACCGTGGTAGCTAGACAGTTGAAATTTTCACAGATGGTGTATTTCTGTTGCCGCTATAACAAATACCAAAAAAATAAAAGAAATTTAATATTAAGGGGGGCTCCCATACAACTAACGTATTTGTTTTTGGAGTTTTTTATAGATAATACGGAACCCTTCGTGCGCGAGTCCGACTCGCACTTGGCCGGTTATATTATTTATAGTGTTTGGCTCTGTTGGTAAAAGTACCTAACTAACAACTTCGGCAGGTATTTGATAGTTCCGGGTTCGAGTCCCAGTGCTTGTATTCTCTAGCTCGACAGCAAAAACAATAACCAGGGAGCACTTATCCAGTGGAGAGCGCATAGATACATTTTCCTTTGAAACACAACTCACCAATTGACGGGCGGCGGCGGCGGGGGACGAGGTAAGAGAGCTGTGATTGGTCAGCCGCTGCGAAACTGTCTGGCGGCCCGTCATCGTACATAGGTTGCGTATGCGAACGTTTGTTGAATGCAACAAACGTAAATATCATAGCGTCACGCCGTTTCTTATAGAATACGCCTTTTCTTTCTTATGTAATGTACCCTTCGAGAATCTGTCAGATTATCGGGCATTATTACCAAACCTATTAAACATTATCTTACAGCAATACGAGTATGTCCCAACTCACATTGTCTGATAAAGTTTCTTTAAACCAAGGTTAAAGCCTCGAATACCGTCATAGCCAAAGAGGAAACTGGTTCCAAACAACTGTCACCATATACGCTGTTAGTATTAGCACACAATCGAGAGTCCCGCCTGCATGCTTCCAGGGTGGCAATTCTACTATCTGGATCTTTACTCACTGTACCTGCGTCGATTCTGTAAAATTCAAATAACAACTCGCATCTCCCATCGCTATCACTCTCACTTCTCGATCAAAGAACTCACAACGGAATCAGATTCGAATTCGAAGTTTAAAATGAGGTTTTACAGAATCACACGGCTGCTGTACCGCTCGATTGTACCACAGACAGGGTGCTCATCCCATACAAATTAGAATTAGTAACTGTTCGTAAAAAAGAGATGGCGTGAGGAGTAAGTTAGTTCAGTTAACATACTTCTAAATGGCCCTAATCTTAGAATAAATCCTATATATTTTAGCGCCATCTCGTGGTATTTGCAATTTTTCGATGGTGCAGCACCAAGCGATAATGCCCTCGAACTAAAGAAGCTTCCGTAGCATCTTAGTTTACACCGGTGTCATATTTTGTTCTTGGTGGTCTAACTGTATTAGTATAATATTATAGTACTTATCTGTGCTTGTACGCAGACTGCTATATTTTTTAAGAAAATGTTAATTAGAGTTACCTACTTATTTTTGTGGTCTGGCTGTTTCTAATTCCCACTACACAGGGTATCCTAGTGTGGGGCCAGAAGCAATGTATGTAACTGTATGTAAATGTTATGTTAAGTTAAGTCCTTGGGCAGAAGTGCACCAATCTTTTCGAACGTGTCGAGCGAGAGCTTTTGGTGAGTGAGGTACAAAAAGCTGAATCAAAGCCCAGCCAGGGGGAGGCAGAGCGGGGGGGGGGGGGGTGTCACATTCTTCCCCCTAAGTCCGTGTATGGAAAAGTTAGTAAAATCCTGGAGACTCGGTATTTGACTTTGGGAAGGACTGATTGGGAAATGAAATATGTTAACATTCATTCCTATATGGAGGTACCGCCCCTCTAACTAAGTAGGTAGGTAGCATTCTCTAGTTTATTATCACGCGAGGCTTATAACATTATATCATCAAAAAGTCATATCGCGTGCTGTAGGACTTGAGAAATAATAAAGGTATAATTACCTATGTGTGGAAAGAAAATAGGAAAACCGCTTCAGTGCTTCGGAAAGCGAGTATCTATTGGTACTCAAAATGGTAACAATAAAGCGCTCTCAGCTCTGAGAGAATAGAATAGAATAGAATAGAATAGAAATATATTTATTTGACAAATAAACACAGGGATATTAATAGTACACTTTATGGTTAAGGTTTAAATGTCAAAATGGTTTGAACTCAGCGTATGTTAAGTGTAGCAGTGAGCTGCAGTGGCTGCACGTAACGCTGGTTTTCAGTTCACGCCATTTCCTAAAACTAGAAACATAAAACTAAATGTATAATCCGAGTAAAAGTAAATACACCGAAAGAGCATAATTATGCACCAGAGCTAATCCAAGCCCGAGAAACTAACAGTGTCATTATAGCGAAACCATTTTTGTGACTGTCTGAGATTTAACGCTCAGAGTCTAACTATCTTACTCTGATTTCAACCTTCCTATTCCTAACTCTTTATTAATCTGTGCTGAGAGTAACAGTCTCAGAATAAGGATGTGTTAACTAACGTTAGTAGGTGTTTTTATTAAAAAGACGGTGTATAGGCACAGTATACTGTGGTATAGGTTTACTAGATGCTAGCTTGATTCGAATGACACATTTATTAGGCTGGATTTTACCAACAAAAAGTTATACTGAGAATAGCTATCCTGAGGATAACTTGTATGTCAAATGATGACAGTTCAAAATGAATGATCTGATCTAGGTGTCACTGGTGCCTATGAAAAAGTAGAAGATACTCTCGAGTAAAAGTTACTCTTTCGCTTTTTCGTTGGTAAAATCTAGGCAATAAAATACGAAGTCATCCTTCTCCTGACAGTAAGCAAAGCCTAAACCACGGACAGACAGATTTATTATGCTAATTGTAATGCTGCAATTGCCTTCCTACTTTATGGTATCTACTGTAGATCATTTCATACACAATTATTATATCATACTAGTAGACAATCGACAAAAATCTCCGTTTCCTAAGTTTCTTTCTTATTCTAGTGGTTCGATGCTGAATTTTATAACTATGTACCTATTACGAAATGAAGCATTCCATCCAATTCGGAATAACTTTCCCCAAGAAATGACAAAACAAATTGCCAAAGAAATTCCCTACCATTTCTTGTCAAAGAACTTTTTGTTTTATTGGAATGTTATAAAAGAAACACGGCTCTCGTTAGGCCCTCGATCCCTCGTTCGTCTATGGTACAGGAATCTGTAGCAAAAAATCGATTCTTCATTCGATCGATCGATACAAATGTCATCGACCTTCTCGTACGTGGGAATCCTGGCTGGATGACATTACTGATGCATTGTTCCCGTTTGTTTTTTTTTAAACAAACGAAGTGATCCGCGAATCAAATATGGCCTGTAAATGCTTAGTCACAGCGACTGAGTTCCTTCGCGTAATGTTGTGTGGGACCACGAATTTGTCCAGGAAATGTACATAAGTACCATCACATAAATAAATATAAATGGCGTCTTGTTGTGATATTTCCTGTGCAATAGGGTTTGAAACTGAAAGCCAATTGCAGAGGGCAGCACTATGGGGTGTCTAAGAACTGCCATATTGTCTAGTTGTTATTGTTTCACGAATAATTGAAATAACAAAATAAACTATATCAATGTATGCGACATGGAGTGTGATTCAATTAAAAGTCGAGCTGAGAAAAAGAAAAGCGTCCATCGTTGGTAAAAAAGCAGTTTTAATTGAAAGGTAAGTTATAAACTGGCATTGTTATGATATAAAGGTTATGTTGCGGTTTTATTGTAAAATCCATTTTCTTGTTGTAGACTAAGGGCGTACGACAAGAATAACCTTCTCGGAGTTGAAGATGAACTCGAGGATGAGATCCCGGTCATTCCTGACTTGGAAGAGTTCTCCGAAGCTGTCTATCCGATCGCTGTTGTTGTTGTGTTGTCTGTGTGATTGTTTTGACCTTAGAATGTGAAAATAAAGACGGTACAGCAGTTTTCTTCAACACTTTGATTAGAGATTTATCACCTGTATACGAATTTGGTCCAAAATAATCGTCAGGTAGGAAATGGGTAGCACATAACCTTGACGAAGTACTTGCATGCCAATTTTTTATACGAAGAGCTTTCTCCCACAATTTTCTTCTTTTAGCGTCTTTAGGGAATATATGAATCCCCACATTTTTGCAATCAACAGCTGCACAACGAGGCATTGAAAGAATTTATTCATAAAATAATTAGTTTGTTTACATGTTTACTAAGAGGAACTGTCAAATTTATAGACAGTCCACAGTGGCGACCTCTGAAGTGAGCAGTAGGCAGTTTATAAGCCCATTCGGTGGGAACGCAATTTGGGCGCAAAAAATCGAATTGAATCGGTTCAGTATCGATCGGTAAGTGGCGATTAAGGTTATTATTCGGTCATTTAGCGAACGGAAATCCTGACTGATTATGTATAAATAAGGCACTGTAATTTAATGGAATTGTTATGAAAGTATGTAATTTCTCGAATTGCTATTGTTCTTGACAAAGTAAGGTTTTCGGACAGCTGAGTACCTACAACCATCAACCGAAAACTCCTGGAGTTGTATCCTGAATGTTGATGGTAGGCATGGTTCTAAAAATATTCGAAATATTGAAAGTTCGCAAACTGTTTTGGCCCGGTTATTTCATAAAGCTGAGCGCCTGGGAAATAAAACCGTAATAACTATCCGACAGCCTGTAATATCCGTCCGCTTTGAAAACTGAAAGCAACTCGTAACATAGTTATACAGACTGGGTGCGGGACTGCGGGTGCCTACATTGTTTGGTCATGTACGTAATAATATGTAAAATACAGGTGCTGGCAAATAAATTGCAAAGGTAAATGTTCGTTCAAAGCTATCGTGATTCGTGCGTGGGTCAAAGATTTTGTTTTTAACAAAGACTAGAGGGAATACCATTACCAGTTTGGTACCATTGTTCTCAGGAGTGCCAAATGACGCGAAAGCAAGCTAGAGCCACTTCATTGCATACCAAGAGTAGAGTAGTAGCGTAGCCCTACAGTTCGGTACGGATTAGTTTGCAAGGACTCCTGCCCGTTCAGTTATAGCAACTAAACAACGCGCGACCAAGTTAATTTAGCGGAACAAATTCCGCCAGGCGTTACGGCATGTCCTCTGCTAATGTTTACTAGATTGCATTTTAAATTGAGATTACGGCGATCACCACACAGCTGGGAACAGGAATAGAATAAATAAAACTCGCTTTGTCTTTTGTTAACGTTTGTGTAGTATTTTATTGGAGCAAACGGTTACAAACATATAAAACTTAATGTTAATTACGATTACGCCTAGTGTCTAGTCTAGATAGATGATCTTAATCATACGTGGCAGTGATCTTAATTAGTCTCTAAATTATGTTTATTCACTTGGAGATGATTACAGGGTGAGACAAAGGGAGTTGTCTAGATAAGAGGCCATTTGAAGAACACTGAAGTATAATGAGTTGATAACACTAGTCTTTGAGATTACCTCCCGTACATACTACTGGGTGTATGAAATAGGTAGGTGTAGTCATATTCTAAGGGACTGTTAGGGGGTTCTGTATTTGTTTACTATGAAACCGATCTGATCAGGTCATCTTGATTGTGTACCTTCTCGGGTCTAATATTAATCCGGTAACCGATAGATAAATGGATGTTTTAAATTAATATAAAGTTGGTCTAGCTCTCTCTACCAAAGACACTTAAAAGATCGCTATTTTCATAATTCGCTATTTTCGCAATATTTTGCATTCGTCAATTAATAAATGATAATAACAATTTGTTCAGTGCTGTGTTCATTGTGGAGGGCAGATGAAGGTGCGAGGTTAAAACCCTGTCTTTAACTCTTTATCAACCCAGCAATCATCTCTCCCCCCCTCCTCAGCACCTAGAAAGGTCTGGAAGGTTCTTCTCCTTGCAGTAGGCGTAGGACGTGGGCCAGCCCTTGAAGCCGACGCGGTCGTACACACGCTTGGCGCACCGCACGTCATCAGCTAGGTCCTCGTTCAGGAGTTCTGCAACCGTATAAATGCCGTGACAAACAAACACATAGCCAACAGGATTGTAGGAGTAACGTGGCGCCTATCTCCATATGGGGTGGCAGAGTCACAACTGTGTTCACTTTAGGTCATTCCGTGACCCCTCGCCACAGCATAAAACAAAGACTTCCTTGACAAGGGAACCTTGGTATGTATGTAAATCAAGTATCAAAATACCAACCTTCACATTTCATGGCACAGAGTCCACCCTTTCTTCCCTTCTTGCACCAGTCTTTGTTGTTGATCTGAGAAAGTAGAAAAAAAAACTATTCAGGTAAGTATATATATATATATATAAACAATAGGGTGAGCATCGCCAGTGACTGGGCGCCCAAGATGGATGCCAGCTTAGGGGCAGCCTGAGGTGAAGATGGCGGGACCACCTCGAAAAGTTTCTGCCGCGGTGGACGGACTTAGCCAAGGATAGGGAATTGTGGCTGCAACATGGGGTGGCCTCTGCTTAGAGTACGGGACACTCAAAAGGCTTTGGCCGATTTCTTTTAAGGGACATTTTATTTGCTTTCCGGGGCCATCTAGTGGTGGTTTCGCTTTAAACTAAGTTGAGTCATCTAGGCTACAGGGGCCTCCGAAACTATCACTAAGCAGCTAAGAAAAAGAGCTATGCCCACTGTTGGTGAAAACGAACAATAGGGTCTCTTTATAGGTATTATGATGGTTACTAGGTAATAAATAACCCTCGAATAAGGTAAACTTCTTTTTAATCAACTCGCGAACGTAGCTATCCAAATAATCCTTTCGGATATCCAAAGCGAATCCTCCGATAAACCGCCAAAAAAGAGTGTTACACAGGCAAATTAATTAAAAGCGTGTTTGCTGACCAAAATTAAAATATGCCGACCATACCAACCGACACATTGGTTCCGCAGGGGCCTTGTGGAAAAACGACGCAACCGAACTTTTCGGGTAATCGGATTACACAATCGCAATCATTTTTTCTGACGAATTCATTTTGCCATATTTCCGCACGTAGCTTCCGTTGCTCTAACAGTTGTTTTGATTGATATTGGTATGTGGATCGATTTAAATGTTGCGGATTGTTGCGGTGGCTACTGATATTGAGGCGTAAATGGCTCTCTCTATCGTATACAAAGTATCTACTCTGTATCTTTGTGACATGGCTCTTGATAATATAAACGCAAGCAAAATGATTTGATTTAAAAGCAGTAAGTTTTTTTTTACAAAGGCATCTTAGCTTTCCTTTTAATATACAGTTGACTAGGTAAGTGATATGTATGATTTTATGGTCAATAAAAATTTTGAACTTGAACTTGATATCAAATTACAGCCAGTGATGTCTCTAACACCGGGAGTCAGAGACATCAACTGGCTGTAATTCCGAGACGTTGATCAAAGGTTACGATAAACTAATCGATTATTAATTCAAAATAGCAACACGTGATTGGCTGATACCGGTACGTGATTGGCTGAAATTTGTTAGTTGTTAAGTAAAATATTACTGTATATTTTATTCACTCCCTTCTCCGAGGTGCGAAAAATGCAAAATAATGTCGCACAAATGCGGTTAAGCCATTAAATACGAAGCCGTTGGCAATCGTTAATAACGGATAACGGCGTGTTAATTTTTTTTTGCAACGGCAACCGGTAACGACAATTGGCCGAGCTCAACAGATTACAATGATTTAAAACCGATACGCGTTATTGTTGTTCATTTGCCGAAATTAAAACAGATGCGGTAACGATTCTTGAGGTGAAATTAAAATAACAAAAATGTAGCAACTGATTTTTGAGTCGTAAGATGGGGTCGCTTCCTACCTTCTTGAACACAATATGACTATAAATATATATATTTATGTAGGTCTATGCATATGCGAAGCCCCCAAATAGTCTTCGTGTTCGTTTGACATGTATAACACAAAAAACATCACGTAGTGGTGAATAAAAATGCTTTTAAAAAGACATGTTTTTGTTAAAACCCGCCACATCACGATGCGCCCAGTAATTGCTTGGGCATATCATGAAATGGCGGAGCACATGACGGCACACCATGATGTGCCCGATTCTACGATCGGCCGCCGACATAGATAATCCATTTTGCAAGAGTTTGATTGAAGGTTTCCATCACTGTTAAATCTTGCTTTGACATTATTACAAGCCATGTAAAGTTAAATAAAACAGTTACATATCCCCACCGAGGGGCAGATGCCTTTACCCAGATGAAAAAATGAAAATGAAAATCTTTATTTTACACGACAGTTATGTAACGTATGCCAGACATTAGTTGTAGAGGTACTAGCATGTACTAGTCTCACACTAGGTCTCCCTGTGTCGTGGGTACTAGGCTCAACCAAAAATAATTAATAATATTCAATGACTTGCATATAATTGAAACAAAAAAATTGGTTGCCTGTAAAGTCGGTATACGGGCGAAAGTTTTACGTGACAACCACTTTGAGTGGTAAAATAATTTTAATGTGAATATTCATTCGTATAGTAGGAAGAAGGATGAAATAATAGTAACAATTTAAAACATTTATTTATACAAAGAATTATATTTAAAACATCAATTTATACAAAGAATCTCGCACTGAATTTCATATTAACAAAATTTTATTTTTACCTTTACACATACATACGTATTTATATACAAATATACATACAATAACTTGCAATACATTTGCGTGCGACGCGTGCCTTTCACTTTTTATGTCTGTCTCTCTCGCTCTTAGGCGGGCTAACCATGCCCGAGTGGAAGGGACGCGTGCCTCTCACTCGCTCTCATTGTGAGCGCATAACGTGAGCGGAGCGTAACGCAGTTTCTTGAAGTGTCACCCGGCAAACCAATTTATAAGACGTTGTCACGTCAAAAGTAAACATTAGAAAAACCTACCTCCAGGTATTTGATTAGATTGACTTTAATACAAACTGTTGGGGACTTAATTTTGTCAAATCCCATATCAGTGCTACCCCACGCTACTAAAGAACTTTCATGGCTCTAGGTCCACCGGTTTAGGCTACCTATGCGTTGCCTGTCAGCCACGCATTGTATTTGTACCTAGTATTGAACAGTTCCGGTGGCCATTATGTGGTCTTCATCAGCAGTTTCGCATCACAATATTGTGCTTACCGTGAGTAAATGCACGAGTTATTACTATAAACACAAAAATCACTATAGGTCTGCCTATAATATCTGAAGAGTTCCCTCGATTTTTACAGGATTCCATCATCAGATCCTGACCTGGTGGTCCATAGAACCAATGGGAAGGTAAACCCTTTAAAACAAAAAAATAATTTTCCAAATCGGTCCATCCGTCTCGGCGCAATGTAGATTTAAGTAATAATAAATAAAAATCTTAACGTAACTCAGTGTGTGCTCAGGTTAGACAGTTTTATCTTTACAGTGTGATGAACAATTATTATTCAGTATGGTAGGTACTCACTCATACTGAACGAGTTGGAGTGGGTTGGTGGAATTACTTATGTGTGAAATTTTAATATTATGCAAATAAGTACCTCGAAAATATTGTGAATACAAACGCATGCGAAATTTGTGTAATGCAAGTTAATTAAACCCTGACTACTAAAAGCGTAATTATCCTCAAATTAATATGCATAAATTTTGCGGACTTAAAATGAATCTGTAAAAATGATTCGCGTACAAATCGCATGACAATAGCTATAGTGGAGTCGCAAGATTCCGATTTATTTGTTTGAGTCATAGTTGCTCGGAATGGGGCAATTTTAGTAGCCAGCGCACCTTTACTCAGCTGCAGTGGGTTCGTAATTAAGTAATTTCGTAATTTCTTTATATTGTACCTACTCACATGACAGTAAAAATAGCTTAACGGAGAAAAAATATGTACAAAGGCGAGCTTATCTCTAATAAGAGATTTCTTCCAGCAAACTATGTTGGGTAGGAGACGGAGATGATAGGTAAGGGGAAGAATTGCGCGTGCAATAAAACTATTCTAGTAGGTACCTATAATACATAGATATTATTATTACACATAGGTACAATACGTTGTCAGGCTGACGATGAATTCGACGGATAGATAGATAGATAAATTCATTTATTCATTGAAAGGTACACATAATAAAAAAAAAAGTTAGAGTAAAACCTGGATTAACATAGGAAAAAAAAACCAGATAAATAAAACAATTTACAAATAAATAATCAACTGCAACAAACAAATTGGGTAGATATTGTAAACGAGTATCACTATGTGGTATTGTGAATGTACCGCGACAATGAAATGGCCCTGACTCAGCAGTGTCACAGACGAATCTGTGGCGCTAATTGAGGCTCGTGTATCGTTTTAGCAACTCGATACGTGGTGTTTGATGCACACCATTAAAATGAAGTGTACACAATTATTACAGTGATTTCATCCAGCACCAAAGGGCTATGCAAGAAGGGCAAAGAAAAAGGTCGCTCTAAGATGCTCTCAGTAGTTAATGCTACTATATACTACCGACTGAACATCAGAATATTGAAATATCGATATTCAATACCATATTGTTTACAAGAAATCGCTCGCTGAGTGCACGGAAATATTATCTGTGGAGACGTCATATGCACTTAAACCAAGATTTCTGATAATTGGTTTTATCAAAATCATCCAATGTCTTCCAATTCTATTGGAATTCTTTGTTGAGATTCCTCAACTCGATGTAAGAGAATGACAGAAAGACGAATGCAAGATCTAGGTAAGTAAAATATTTTTTACCGCCTTTGTAACGTAATGGTTTAGCTGTAAGGTAACAATTGAAAATAAATATTGAATATAATTGAATTGAACTCAACATATCAATGAGCGTGCGTTGACATAACATACCTACTTCCGTTTAAGATACAACGCGTGGCTTATGTAAAATTCTACAAAATAGCATAATAAAGAGACATAATGGAAAATCGAACATTTGTATACCTAATCATGATGCTGCCATATCTTCTCGGTAAAATGTAAAATAATGAAGTGTCTGACGGAGATGACATCGAATATCATAATATATAGTGTGACCATCATACTCGTAGCTGGAGCAAGGCGCCACTATCTACGCCAACTGGACAGCATATACTAACAACAACTGACAGCCAAAGTGATGTTTTCATAGTGGCGTCAGTAGTTCCGCTTTGGCCTCTCTAGATAACTTGGTGCCTCTGTACCAGTGAAGATAGAAGCACAAAACTTCGTAATCTGGTGCCTCGCAGCAGGGGGGCGCAGCAGTGTGGGTGTCAAGTTCAAGAAATTCTATGGCATGTGGCCCACGCTGTTGTGTCAGTTTGGCAGCCATTTGAAATTTGACAACATTGAACCGACGACGACGCGCGACGATGCGCCGTAGAATGTAAATTATGCATCTCTTACCCTTAGTTAAACAAACTAAATTATCAATTTTAGCATATTCTTAGCATCAGAAACAAATGACAATCCTATGAGATTCTCGTCCTTAAATCAGTCAGGTGACAACCTTAAATTTCAAAATCTTTTCGTGCAACTCAGGGTTAGAGCCAAAAATGGGCACTTGAAGACAATAGGCCGCTCCTTCAACAACACCTCCATGATAGGTGGCGGGCGTCGCGTTTAGTCGTTCAATCATCAGAGGGTGAGACGGCACAAATTGGAATCGAATATCTTGAATCGAGTCGAGATGTCGCGGTGTAGCCAATTCTGGATCGAATATCTACGGATACAAATCTAGGAAACTAGAAACTTGTAAAGCGGCCTACAGACGACATGATAACGGTGGCAATATAGGGTGAAAAATTGCGGCACAGCAGGCGGCTCCAGTTTAACACACTTTACACCCTATACCGCCTCTGCCGCAGGCGTGTGTGTAGCCTGCTTAATAAGCAACTTTCATATCATCAGCTGCGGCGATGGGCTAGCCACCTGTTACGCAAAATGGTGTTTTGGATAACTGGCTAAATACGGGATAAACTTAGAATAACAAGATGACTTTGTTTGTTTAATTGTCGGGTAAAGGCCTGTGCCTGTAAAAAACTTGTAGTAACGATATTGTGTTTATGTGTTTATGTGTGCGTCATATTTTGAATGCCCCGTTTCCCTGCAAAACACCTTTCTGTCTGTAGCATACAGGTAGATAATACAGTACAATATGCAGATGCAGTGTAGTTCGTTTCTGCGTCAAGATTTCAACTCTCTACATACAAGTAGGTATTACGGTTCGTGAGAAACATCTCGCTGACGGACAGACAGACAGACAGACGGACGGACGGACAGCGGTAGCTTAGTACAGGCTGCCGTTTGGCACCCTTCGGGTACAGTATACGACAAAGGAAAGCTTTCGAGATTGCTTCCAAGACGCAGAATAGTGCTGCCTGCTACAGAATCGTGTCTCAGATTTGATCCGCAGTCCGATTGGGTCGTAGTGAGACATCGGCGTTATTTGCATTGTCACCTGCCTCTCTCGTTATAGTGAGACTCCTTGGGGCGTGCACTTCGGGAGGAAATAGGGAAGGGATTTGAGCAGTTGTGAGGTGAACGGATCTTGCACTCGTACAGCTTTGCAACGATCTTTTAGCTTGCGGTGGCGAGTGGTACTGACGCTTTTTGACTGGTTCGTTGCTTGTACAGCATTCCAGCGATCATTTGGATAAATCATTTATACCTACTCTATCCATGCTTAGAAGCAACTTGACAACTTACCTAAAACTTGATAAAATCCACTTTTTAAACACCAGGGATGTTACCAAAAGAATCGGAAAGAATCGAAATTGTTTATTCAGTTGAGAATAGAAGAGGTTGCTGCATCGTCATCACTGCTATCCGCAATTAGGGATATAATTAGTTCATTTTCAACTTTATTTTAATTTTATTTATTTAACAAAGGAGGTAACCATCTCAATTAAGTATCTACATTTACAGCACATAAGCCACGGAGGTTTGTGCGTGATGCTGACTATATTGCCTAGTCTAGTGTCTCTTTGCAAATCTTGTAAAATTATTCCCGATTCACAAATGTTCAAAGGGTGTATCGATTCTTTTGATTAATCGATTTTTATGAGCTAAGATTGACATCTGTCAAGTTTTCTGTTAAATTAGATAACACTATAATTGTATTTCGGTCAATGGTACAAGTGGGATAAACTATAGTACCACTTGTACCATCAATGGTACTAGCCAATGATACGACTGGTCCGGGGGGAAAAGACTCTTCATCGATATAACCCATCGATCGCCCAACTATCCTTATCCTCAAGCACTCAGGGAATAGGTAGCCCGATTGAAATCCACCTCAGGAAAGGTAAATAATATCTTCGTTCGAGCTCTTATACTTTCCGGCGAGATTGCTAATCCAGCGAACGTATGATGTCGTGCTATTAAAGTTGATGGGGTCTTGTATTTGTATATGGAGGTTTGGATAGAATATTGAGACATGAGATATGAATATTCCAATGTAACTTTTACTAAACAGGCTCCTATTATAACCACGTGCAGCCAACTGTGTGAGATATTAGTGACTCCTTTGGTTCTAACACAGGGTGCTCATCCCATACAAATTAGAATTAGTAACCCTTCGTAAAAAAGAGATGGCGTGAGGAATAAGATTTGTATCCCCTAAGTCAAGCCATTGTCATTCTCCTGGCCGAAAAGGGAAAAATATTGACATTAAAATTAGTTTGACAGTGGGTACCAACGTCAAAAATTAGACATTCATTGACGTCTTCGTACCCACTGCCAAAATAATTTTAATGTCTTTTTTTATAATTTTAATGTCAATATTGTTCCAAGGACTCTTTTGTCCTTACGCGACAATGGGTGTTAAACTCCATGATTTCAGTTAACACACTTCTAGGTGGCGCTAATCTTAGAATAAATCCTATATATATCTTAGATGGTGCTGCACCAAGCGATAATTGCCTCGAACTAAAGAAGCTTCCGTAGCATCTCAGTTTACGCCGGTGTCATATTTTGTTCTAGCTGGTCTATCTGTATTAGTATAATATTATAGTATCACACGAGAAATCCGCCAACGTTGCAGCGATATGTTGAGGGTATATCCCTCCAAAGAGGATATAAATACTTACCCCCGTATTCACTAACACCGAACAAGGTAACGCCTTACTAAATAACTCCTAATTTAAGGCAATGCTTAGCTTATAGTTCCGTTTCACCAATCGATTTGTCCTATCCTAAGAGTAGCCTAGTTTTTTGACAGTTGTCCGTGGTTTTGTTCGTCAATCTATCACATGTCTCTCTCTAACACATGAGACTGCCACATGTGTCAGTTTAGGGGCACCTATGCACTACGCCCTCCCAAACCGGTGTCGCAACTTTAGATCAGCCTAAGGTCGTTAGTTGAAACGTGTTTTTGCTCTAGGCAACTCCTAAATATTTAGGCATCTGATTTAGGCGTGTCTTATGGTTTGTGAAAACGGGTGTTAGTGTACTTATCTAAACCCTAGCTCACGCTCACTGAATATTAAAAGACGTTATCCTACCGCATACGTTTTAGATCACACCGGAGCGGGTCAATGCCCGACCTATTTCCATCTAAATTAACATCAGTAAATCTGCACCGTAATGCGCTTCATCCGCCGCAGGGGTACCGCTAGCAACGACAGAGGTGTTACAAAGGTAAAATAAAAGAAGTAAAATGAAAGAGTTAATTAATTTCTAGAAGGTTTAGCGCGGTTTAGCTGTTTGTAGCAGGCATTGTTTGTGTTCCGACAGTAAATTGCCGTAAAAAAGCTTTTTTTATAAACAAGAAATCAAGAATGGCTGTGCTCTTTAAAATAAAGAACCATAAAAACTGCAACAACTGTAGGGTTTATTTCAGTAGAAATATAGTGAACATTCATTACTATGTAGCTGCAATAAAAATAGAGTAACAATAACAATACAATATTGCTGGCTAAACGTGGCACAACGTGGCCTTAACCACCTCGTATGAAATAGTGTGACACTTTGTATGTTTGGTATTTGATTCAGATTTTTCCAAATAATTTCTGCCAATTTGTTCTGTAGCATCGGATTAAGAGTGCTATTATATTTACACAATAAAATCAAAACCTGCAAACAGCGTTACGTTTTTCCACGCGGGTCAGCAGAGGTACAATTTATTGGGTACCAATACCTTGACTATATCTCTGTATTATTAAGGTTACATTCAGTGATGCCGTGATCCCTTTCACACCTCAGTATAAATAAAATGAATACCTATTGAATCACGGGCTAAAAGTGGGCACAGTTGTGCCTCTGCCATGCGACTCCATGGGAAAGCTGTTGCATTTTATTTTCCACCAAAAAAAAGTGTGTCACAACCCTGATTTTTCATCTGACCCTACCTTCCCTGGATGCGCCTATGTAGCTAGGCAGCAAACAGGATCCGAAGGTATTTCATAACGCTTGTATATCGGTTAGCTATTAATATTGCAATATAGCTTTATCTGAAATTCGTGGTCTAGTGGGTTTCAGGCTCGCTTCTAATGAAGGAGATGCAGGTTCGACCCCGGTGCTGACCGTGACAGATATATACGGAATATGCGGATGTTCTTACGGTGATGGAACTTTGAAAACACTGTGTGGAAACCTTACATTTTCATGGTTGCGGTGATCGGCTAGACCACTGTCAAAATAATTAATTTTTAACATGTATTTTTAATGGCTACTGAATATCTGACAAAATGTGGACAATAAATAAATTGTACCAATGCCACCCAGAATGGGAAAACGGTAACGCTATTTTAGTCTTTATTCAACATCCATTACTCCAATCTGTTGGCAAATTAACGATGTGATTACTACAGTGATAGTTAGCCATATGGTAAGTGTAAAGTAAAGTTGTAAGTTACATGGATGCACTGTTTAGGTGGTGGGCATTTTTTAAAGCCATGAATGATTATAATCTTTGTAATCTACTTCACGGTTGGCCACTTCATGATATGGCTAATTCTACGATATGGCGCCGACATATCTATAGCCGCCGAAAGAGATCTTGTATTGACACCCACTTAACCGTATCCAATATAACAGGCAAATTGACAGCTAACCTAAAACTTCATAACATCCACTTTTTGAACACTAGGGATGTTACCAAAACAATCGGAAAGAAACAAAATTGTTTATTCAGTTGAAATAACAGAAGAGTTGTCATCGTCTTCACTGCTATCAGCACTTAAATATATTATTTGGATTTTATCCACGAAACAGGCTAGGCCTAGTGTGGGAGCCATTGTTTGTTCTGTCAATGTTTTTTTTTTGGAAAATAAATATTTTGAATATTTTTGAATTATGAAGTTTTAGGTTAGCTTTCAAGTTGCCTGTTATATTGGATAGGGTATAATAAATTAATCTGTCGTGTAAATCGTCATTACATTAGCCACTATCGTCAATCAGGTTTGCCGAAACGACAATAAATTGCCGCAGTCCTAAATGTACTGAATTAACAAATGGCGATTCTATGCATTTGAGTAACATAGCGATGCTTGATCGCTATCATACTGTGTGGTGTGACGTAACGGGTTGTTCCCGTTTCACCCCATATTGTTGTTTTAAATACAGATGGGCAGCCACACGGAATTTTTCCATTTCTTGGAAGAATCCAGATATCCTTCCAGAATAATTCCGAATCCTCCGATTTTGGTAGGAGAAATGTGAAAATAAATTGTTTTAAAAATATATTGAATTGAAACCTGAGAGGACTGTTGAGCCAACAATTTTCGAGGATTGGAATTATTTCAAGCGCTCATCTATGGTTTAAAAATATTATTTATTACCGATCCACCCAGGGAGCACTTATCCAGTGGAGAGCGCATAGATACATTTTCCTTTGAAACACAACTCGCCAATTTACGGGCGGGCGGGGCGGCGGGGGACGAGGTAAGAGAGCTGTGATTGGTCAGCCGCTCTGCGAAACTTCTGGCGGCCCGTCATCGTACATGAGTTGCGTATGCGAACGTTTGTTGAATACAACAAACGTTTGGCGAGCCGCATTCCCCCGCAGGCGCAGTTCAATTGGATATATATAGTCTCTGGATCCACCCAACCTATATCGTAATATCGTATTTACGGCAGTTCCGGGAATATAATGCGTTGCGCCCATCGCCAAAATATATGATTTTGGCGATGGGCTTTACGCCAAAAGGATAGGTACATTTTAACCATAAACCGCAATTAGCTAAATATTGATTTCAAGATTGATTGATTGTAAGAAACAACCAAATATTTATGGTATAAAATTAACGTTATGTTTTGACTTTTTACTGAAATATCGTGGTGACTTCATATTTAATTTCAAAATGTTATGACGTCACAAGCTGAGTGGGTAATAACCCGACGTCACGAACACGATGTCCGACGAGAAATATGGCAACACTAAATGTAGCCATTAATCCATGTTAGAGTTTACAGAGCGTACGTAGGGTCCTATTAAATTGTACAGCACTGTACAGTACTTTATAGGTGTATCTATATCCTTCATATCACTTTGGTTAAGTTGATGGGATTACGTCACGCTAGGTGGAGTTCTAGATAGCAAAAATCCTCCTTTTAACTAATAATAACTTAATTTCAAAACAGGATCATAACTACCTAAGAGTGCACACCACTGTGCAGTGTATGTTATACATGGCATGTTCACGCTCAATCGATATCGTTGCGTTGCAGCACTAGTCGCGTGCGTGTCCCAACCCTATTGTTATTTACTTTTAATAGAGACTGATTAAACATGGCGTGGCGTAGCAAACGCACGAATATAAACTAATATTACTGTTTTACAGATTTTTATTATCATAATTAACCCAAAGTCTCCACCGTTCAAGAGACATCATTAACATGGCGTTTTTAACCGACTTCCCAAAGGAGGAGGTTTACAATTCGTCCGGATGATTTTTTTTATGTATGTGCCCCGATAGCGCCTAGACGGATGGACCGATTTGGAATAATTTTTTTTGTTTGAAAGGGTTTACCTTCCCATTGGTCCGATTGACACCAGGTCAGGATCTGATGATGAGATCCTGGAGAAATCGAAGGAACTCTTCAAATATTATAGGCAGACCTATAGTGATTTTTGTGTTTTTCATAATAACTCGTGCAAATGCACATGGTAAGCATAATATTGTGATGCGGAACTGCAGATGAAGACCACATATGGCCACCACCAGAACTGCTCAATACTAGGTACAAATACAATGCGTGGCTGACGGGCAGGCAACGCATAGCCTAAGCCGGTGGACCTAGAGCCATGAAACTTTGTACAGAGGTTCCTTAGTAGCGTGGGGTAGCACTGAGATGGGATTTGACAAAATTAAGTCCCCAGGGGGGGGCGGGAGAAGGGGTTACAGTTTGTATTAAACTCAATCTAATCAAATAGGGTTTGTGGAAGTCGGTTTTTTCTAAAGTTTACTTTTTGTTTCAATTATATATATTTAGATTAAGCGTTATGCTGAGCTAAGGGAATGCCGTTTCCTATATGGGGTGGCAGAAACACAGTTATTCGTAATTCGTGATTTCTTAGTTGTAATCACATGACAGTAAAAATAGCTTAAGATAGAAAAAAATATGTACAAAGGCGAGCTTATCTCTAATAAGCCATTATCCCATTTATTCCCACTATTATAGCCAGTTATTCAGGTTTTAAGTCATAATTATATTTTTTACGGTAGTTATAATGAGGCCGCCCAAGAAAATTTTGGAGTGTCGAGCTGAGGGATCACAACAAGAACTGGTGGGAATCGGCCCAGGAGCGAGATGTGTGGAGACGGCGAAGAGAGGCTTTGGCCATCAGCAGTGGGATGATGAAGGCTAATAATTATAAATAACAAAAAAAACGGTCAAGTGCGGGTCGGAATCGTAGGTAGGGTAGCGTAGGGTAACACGAAAGGTACCGTATCCTCGTACAACAAAACTTCAGCACTCAAAACAATAAAACAAAAAGAAAAAGAAAATTAAAAAGATTATGCCCTCACGGTGATTTGAACTCACGACCTACGGATTGACGGCCTACAACATACCGGCTGAGCTAGCACAAAGGTGTGGGTTGACGCAATATATACCATCATATTAAAATGCGTAGTTGTATCAAAAAAAGGCTCTTGTATGGGGACCCCCTTTAATTTGTAATATCTCTCGTATTTCAGTATGTGTTGTTGTTGCGGCAACAGATACACACATTCTGTGAAAATTTCAACTTTCTAGCTATTACGGTTCGTTCTCTAGGACCCGCTGACGGTCGGACGGACGGACAGACGGAGCCTTAGTAATAGGGTTCCGTTTGACACCCTTCGGGTAAGGTACCCTAAAAAGATATTTCTAGTTATATCCATAGCTTTTATTGTGATATCCACGGATTATTGATATCCACGCTTTGTCCCTAAACCGTATGATATGAACGAGTAAAGTAAAGTTAAAGTAAAAGTATTTATTCAAGGAAAATGGTAGGTAAACTTAAAAATGGTGGTTGACTGCTGCCATATATAGGATTTATTATTCTAATATTAGCGCCACCAAGAAGTATGTCAACTGAAACCATTGCGTTTAAACAGATCTTACTCCTCACGCCATCTCTTTTAGAAGGGTTCTAATTTGTAATTCTAATTTGTATGGGATGAGCACCCTGTGATTGTACCCATACTTTTAGTTTTAGCCAGGTATTCAATACTCCATCCATTTCGTGTGACTGTGGGCCAGCCCATCGACCTATAGAGTCATGAAGGTTTCCTCGATGTTTAACAACACCGATAGAATATCCGTATAATGGTACTGAAGATACATTAATTATCTCATTGGTATGTCGGAACCGGGAATCTGCATCTCCTGCGTCGGAAGCAAGTGTAAAACCCAACTAGACCATGGATGTGGATCTCCCTCAACAGAAACAACAAATATTTTTTCTTCATATTATTTGAGCGATTGCGCATCTGCCTACCATGCGAGAAGTCCCGGGTTAGAATCCCGGCTGGGGACGAAAAAACAACCTTAGGTGTTGGATGTATAGATGTTTGTGATATCGCTATTTCTGGTTCCCACGACACAGGGTATCATAGTGTGGGGCCAGAAGCAATGTATACGCCTGTATGTAAATGTTTATGTTTATGTTAATGTTCTTTCTTACGTGGTTCATTTATTTTAAAGCAGCCATGTTGAATTTTCTACCTGAAAAGCCCTGCAAGTATTTAGCCAATATTTCAAGCGAGAGCTTTATTATTTACTGTAATTGATGAAAAATTAAATTTATTTTCGTAACGACTCGACCCGCTTCAAAGTAAAAGGCGGGAATTCTGACGCCACTTAGCGGAATCATGACAAGAATGACGTAATAAAGAGGAGTAATTATACTTACGTCAAAAGTAACAGGCTAGTGACAGTTTTCAGTAAAACGGATATTGTGAAAAGGACCGTGATTAATTTACTTGTTTAGTTTAGTTTTTAACACCAGACGCAAAAGGGGTAGGTTTAAAGCGTCTCGCTATCTAAGCGTCTCTGTCTATTGGTCTGTAGCACCCAGAGACTATAATATCCAATTGACTGCGCCTGCGGGGGAATGCGGCTCGCCAAACGTTTGTTGTATTCAATAAACGTTATCATACGCAACCTATGTACGATGACGGGCCGCCAGACAGTTTCGCAGCGGCCGACCAATCACAGCTCTCTTACCTCGTCCCCCGCCGCCCGTAAATTTGTGAGTTGTGTTTCAAAGGAAAATGTTTACCACGCCGCGTCGGTGGCGGCAAACTTCAAATCGCATACATTTTCTCAGGCCAATGTCCGCCATGTTGCCATGTTAAAAAAATCTCACTTTAGCTAGTGGAGGTCTACCACCCCTCCCTAAAGACTAATTTTAATGCGTTATTTATTGGTAGACTTGACGACACTCAGAGCTATGATTTATTAATATGGCTATGTTTACTAATATGTACAAGAGGTTTTATTTATTTTCCATCACCAGTGGGTATAATTTATAACAATAACATTTAAATTGTTATCTGCCCATAGCGGCCATTCACACTGTTTAATTTATTTTATTTTACCAAGCCTAATAAACTGTATCTCACTATTAACGCCTCCCCCCATTTTTAGCCCAAACGCCTCCCTCCATTTTTAGCCAAAGCTACAGACCCACTCTGATTGGAATTTATCCAGGTCGTCCCGCAATCTCCTTCTGGGCCTACCTCTGCGCCCGCCGCCGGTGTCCTTCTGTAGGCACCCATTCATTGGCTATCATCGCCCACCTGTCTGGGTGCATTCTACAACTCAACACAAGTTTTATTAACCGACTTCCCAAAGGAGGAGGTTTACAATTCGTCCGTACCTATGTTGTATTTTTATTTTTTATGTATGCATTGCGATTGCGCCTAGACGGATGGACCGATTTTGAAAATTATTTTTTTGTTTGAAAGGGTTTACCTTCCCATTGGTACCACGGACCACCAGGTCAGGATCTGATGATGGGATCCTGGAGAAATCGAGGGAACTTTTCAAATATTATAGGCAGACCTATAGTGATTTTTGTGTTTTTAGTAATAACTCGTGGATTTACTCACAGTAAGCATAATATTGTGATGCGGAACTGCTGATGAAGACCACATATGGCCACCAGAACTGCTCATACTAGGTACAAATATAATGAGTGGCTGACGGGCAGGCAACGCATAGCCTAAACCGGTGGACCTAGAGTCATGACACTTTGTACAGAGGTTCTTTAGTAGCGTGGGGTGGGGGGGGTTTACAGTTTGTGTTAAACTCAATCTAATCAAAGAGGGTTTGTGGAAGTAGGTTTTTTTCTAAAGTTTACTTTATTATTGAATAATGGAAAAGTTGAAATACCTGAAACAGTCCATAGCTGGAGTACCCGTTGTTGTGGTTTGTGACCTTCTCCGTTGTCCGACCACTGGCGTGCTCAATCAGGCACACCCCTGCAGGCAAGATACAAAACAAACTTAGTGTCACGGCTTTCTTCATTCGAGGAGGTACGGGCACAGTAGACTTACCAATACCTATAACCTATCTTCACCACATGAAGTTCCCTCAAGACGTTGTTAGGGTTCCGTACCCGAAGGGTGCCAAACGGGATTACTGAGACTTCGCTGTCTGTCTGTCCGTTCGTTCGTCCGTGTCTGTCACCAGGCTGTATCTCATGAACCGTGGTAGCTAGACAGTTGATATTTTTACAGATGATGTATTTCTGTTGCCGCTATAACAAAAAAACTAAAAAACAAAATAAATTCAATATTAAGGGGGGCTCCCATACAACAAACGTGATATTTTGCAGGTAGACGCTTAAAATGTTCACAATATATTGAGTATATTATTTACTTAAAAATAAATGATTAAATTAAAATTAAATTAATATTTAAGGGGGGCCCCCATACGTACAACAAAAGTATGTAAGGTATGAATCTGATCCGCAACATTAGTATGGATTAAACTAAAGTGAAGCTCTTCATTGGAATGAAATACCCCCTGGTTTTTGCTGCCTCGATAAAAATATGCAATGTTGTACCAAATTAACTTTGATTAGGTCGTCAATATTAATCGCTGATGCTGCTGTTGATCATCCGCAAATTCTAAATTAAAGTACTTACAAGTTTTAAAAACTTAGACCACCAGGAATGCCATCCGACTTCCTAACTATCTAGTTCGATCTAGACTTGTTCCGTGACCACATTGTCTAATCTAACAAACCAACTAGGACTAACTAGGATTCTAGGATTTGTGCCGGATCTTCGGACCCTGGCTCTAACAACCTCATTAGTAGATTGCTTGGACTTGAGTGGTTTTTTAAAGTCGCCAAGAGCCATTAGGGGACTTTTCATTGAGAAGTTAATCGCGTTTTGCGTCGATCTCTTTGTACTAAGTTTGTACTTACAGTTTTTATTACTTGTTGTTTTTCATTATAAATAAGGCCCTTTCTTACATTTCCCATTCATTAATTTTTCATAATGGAGGAAAAGGTAAATAAATGGGCATTTTGTTCTGACCTTTGACCCCCCCAGCGTCCGCACTAACGAAACTAGTTGGGGTATGATAAAGACCTATACTACCTAATAGTGATCTGCGCTACATGGCCTGCATTGCCTGCATGGCATACGATCAGACTCGCGTTTTTAAAATATCTACGTTTTATTTGGTTTAATGCAAATTAGTTCACACTTAACATCCTTTGTTAATTTAATGATCCCCGTCAACAACAGAATTGACAAAACAAAAGCGAACGAACACCCGATTCAAATAATTTCATTTGGGATTTCAGATACACAAAACGAATGAATGAATGAATTGTTTGGTCGGCCTTAATCAGAGGCTCTCAAATCCGACCCAAGACGCAGATTTGGAGACTTATTTGCATAAAGAGTCCAAATTCGGAACAAAAACGTTCGGGGAGTCCTCTCATTTAAGTTTGAGATTGTTAGGCTGAGTGGGTTATACTGATACGTACAGAACTGGGGCGAGATGAAGATTTTAAATGTTTCTCTTTTCAATTAATAAATAATTGCTGCTTCCATTATTGCTAACTATAGTGTTTATGCCAAAATCACAGTTCAGATAAGTACTACGTAAAGTACAGTAAAGTGTTAGTTTGTAAAAGATTTTCTCACCATTTTACGGGTCGGTAGCTGGTGTGTCAAATACAAAATCGGTCAAGTGCGGGTCGGAATCGCACACGAAGGGTACCGTACTATTGCACTCAAAACAATAAAACAAAAAGAAAAAATAAATAAAAAGAATATGCCCTCACGAGGTTTTGAACTCACGAACTACGGATTGTGAGCCTACATCATACGGTTGTCGCGAAATATAACATCACATTGAAATGCGTAGGTGTATAGAAACAAGTCTCTTGTATGGGGACCCCCTTTAATTCGTAATATCTCTGGCATTTCAGTATTTGCTGTCGTTGCGGAAACAGATATACACATTTTGTGAAAATTTCAACTCTCTAGCTATTACGGTTCGTGCTGTAGGACCCGATGATGGACAAACGGACGGACAGACGGACATTGGACAGCGTGGGCTACGTAATAGGGTCCCATTTGGCACTCTTCGGGTACGGTACCCTCATAAACTCTATGAAGCATGTCATACCAAGCGGGAGCGGTCCGAAAGTGGGCCTGCGTTGTTGTGTGAGTGTGTCCGCCGTGGTGTCCACAGTGGTGGCCATTTGGGCATACATTTGCCAAGAGCTCCGCTCCCAGCATGCGGGTGATACGCCGAAGCAGGCCTAATCCAAAAAAATGCTAAGCTTCATGTGCGCCTGACTGTACCCACGTAATTCGAATCTGAAGAAATTAGCTTCAAAAGTGCTTTACAATATTACATTTTAATTATGAGAACTTCGTTAGCTTTATTAATTATTTCCTTTTTGAACGGAAACACGGCATATTCCTTGAATTATATACGGGCCATTATTATCACAAATTACGGTCTTATTCGGCCCGGGGCTCGGGAAACTCATTTCGATAATAAATCCGACGGGCAACAGGCGAAGTCGAAATTACACGTAAAAACATACAGACATTTGAAGAGGTACCTACTCGCAGTATATTTTAATACGCCAAATTAAGACAGTCAGTAGTGTCAACGACCTCTGTGGCGAAGCAATTGCGCATCTGCCTACCATGCGAGAGGTCACGGGTTCGAATCCCGGTTGGGGACAAAAAAAAGCCCCCAGGTCTTGGATATTTTGTTTGTGATGTCGTTGTTTCTGGTTGCCACGACACAGGGTATCCTAGTGTGGGGCCAGAAGCAATGTATGTGCGTGTATCTAAATGTTTATGTTTATGTTAATAGTGAGAGTACATAATGTAAAGAAAGAGTTCATAATATTAAACTTAGGTGGGTACAACATTAAGGCCGCGCGCCTATGTAAGTGAGAAAAAAATTGGATGGGATTGGCATGCTATGTAGTCTCACTCATGCCATGACACGTCCGTCCATGCACGTCCCGCCTCATAGTTGGTGACTTTGAAAGATTCGGCACAATACCACTAGTACTATTAATTCTGTGACACTACATAATAATATGCCGGCGGATTTCAACTACAAGAAACTCTATAATCTATTCGGTAGTAAGTGGATCAAAGTGATTTGTCAGGTCGAGTGATACCTACCCGTTTTTGCCGAAAAACAAATAGTGTTGTGGCGAAAAAATCGAAAACATTCGTTCAGTGAATGTTTGTTTGTTTAATTTATTGTCCAAGTTATTTCTAAAGCCCTAATAGAGATGCTACAATAATAATACAGGGTGTAACAAAAAGGTGTAGTTATATTTTAGGGGGTTGCTAAGGACATCATTCTGAGCAACATTCACTATAAAATCGATTTGATCTGAGCAACTTTATTTTTCGCTTCTCTATACAAATCAGCTGACCGCCCGGACCAAAACCTATGGAGCAATGAAAAATAAAGTTGCTACGATCAAATCGCAACCAATCACAGCTCTCTAAGTTAACTCGTCCCCCGCCCTAAATGGGTGAGTTGTATTTCAAAGGAAAATGTATCTATGCGCTCTCCACTGAATAAGTGCTCCCTGAAGAACATTGACAAGCGTTCCGCGGCCGCTGCCCCGCTTCCGAATCGCTGGTGTGCCAAAGCCCTAAAAGCTAAGAGGCTCATTCTTTCTTACCATTTGTTGACACGATAAACACCTCATCAAAATACATAATACATAATACCTACATAATTTCTTTATTGCACGGAAAACGGATTACATAGTCTTAAAACAAAGGTAAAAAGGCAAAGGCTAGCTTATTTCTAAAAAGAGATTTCTTCCAGCAAACCTAGGCAAGATAGGACAGATTGTTCTGAGAGAATAGTCCTAGTGCACAATAAATAAAATGAAGATAAATGAATCTACATATATCTAATATAATATATCTACACAATAAAAATGATACATAGACCTAAATATGAATACATAATATAAAATAAAATAAAATTTATATAATAGAGTAGAATACATAAAAATACATATACATCTACTTATATGATCAAGATACCTATCATGAAAGATAAAGGAAGTGTTCTTTCAAACTTTTCTTAAAAGTGAAAATTGTGGGACTGTCCCTTATAGCGCAGGGAAGTGCGTTCCACAACCGGATTGCCCTCAACCTGAACGAGTGATCATAAGCAGCAGTGTAATGTCGAGGAGTCGAGAGAAGAGACATCGTGTGGGATCTCCTATTACATACGTTTCTAAGCCAAGTGAATAAGATGCTAAAACACCCTGAAACACTTGTCAAGGTGTGAGAACATCCTTTAGACAGAATCTAGGTCTCAAGTGCAGTCGAGACACGCCTAGTCCGTGTTCAGATCTAGACATTTAGTTGCCACCTAAGAATGGGCTTTTCTCAAACGACTCAGTGAAATTGCACGAAATGTATGCATTTATTTCGCCATTTCAATGAAACAGAAACAGCGACATCACAAACATGCAAACATCCAAGATGCCAATTATTTTTTCTTCGTTTCCAGCCGGGTTTTGAACCCTGGACCTCTCGCGGTTGTCCGCTGAGCCACAGAGGTCGCCAATATCAGAAGCATCACTTCTTCTTCTTCTTTTTATTAATGGCGTCCTAACCTCTTTTGAGGTTAATTTTGCCAGTGTCAAGTGGTCAGGTTCTCATTTGAGAACCTGGAAATTATAATGTCTTGAGATGATGTTCAGATGATGATGATGATTTGTCGCTGGTTAGCACTACCCAGGGAGGACGTGAAGGGCTGTGGGTTCCAAGTAATTCCTTTGGACGTGAGCGACTGCCTCCCCAGAAGCATCACTTGATTGTGGAAATTATCTTGTATTCAGAAGCGTTAGGCCGTAGCATTTGACTAGGTCAATGCTTGGGAGAAAACCGATGTTCGCTCCACAAAGCCTCACCGATCTCCTCAGTCGTTTACTGTACAGTCTAGAGTAGTAGTCATCGAGACACAGTCAGCCCCGAATTTCAATAGGAGACATTTCAATGGCGTTGTTCGCAAAGCCTCGGGGAATGTCTACTGAGTTGTGAGTTCCTTATTGCATGCACCTATCTGACGAAATGAAATGTATTTGTACAAACGTGAGAGAGGAGGATATTAGGTTTGTAGAACTTTTAGATCGACTGAAATCTGAAAGGCGGTGTTTAAACGTATGACCGTAAATCCAGTTTTTATTGTCTAATATAAAAAACTGGTTTTGTCTGACAAAATTACTTTAATTAATTATGAATTTCGCGAACAAATGTGCGACTAGAAACTACTGGTTTTGACCTTTCACTGAAGGTTCAGTATTTTGAAAGTTAGCTTTCCACGAAAAGCAGTCAACCAGATTCTAGTTATTATATCGGAAGCGTTTTGAATTTATTGTGCTCAAGCGTCCAAGAACTTTATAAGGAATGTTTCTTTTGTTCTGATTTTTTATAGATTTTCAACTTTACCACTTTTTCAATCCCATGACTTGGATTGAAAATCGCGGGCCTGACGCTTAAGTATTAGTAGACCTTAAAGAAAGTTAAGTAAAGTCGATATCTCATTTCCAGTTTCTGCGTATCTACATCACAGGTAGAAAATAAAATAGTATTGAGTCTCTACTATTTAATTATCTCAGTTTAGTTTCAACTCAATGTATTTATGTGAGCGCCCATAGTCTTGTCTTGATTTGCTTCTATACTCTCTACAGGGTGTAGTATGGAGCGATAAAACGAGGAGTAGAGGACATCGTTCTGAACAACTTTCAATATGAAAGCGATTTGATCAGACAGAACAACCTTTTTTTGACATCTCCATACATTTTGGGCCGAGCGGTTAGCGGATGATTTGTATAAAGTGAAAAATAATGTTGCTATGATCAAATCGGTTTAATGGTGAAAGTTGTTCAGAATGATGTCCCTAACTCCCCAAAATGTTTTGTCGCTCCATACTCCAAACACCCGGTGTAGTATTTTGGTACATATGAACACATTGGTGCTTACGATGCGGTTAATGTTACACTACACTGGTGCTATTTAAGGCTCAGATACATTAAGGACAAAATGTCGCTGCACCATGACGTTACGTCCTGCCTGCCTGAAACATGCCCTGTGCCCAGGGAGCACTTATCCAGTGGAGAGCGCATAGATACAATTTCCTTTCAAACACAACTCACCAATTTACGGGCGGCGGGGGACGAGGTAAGAGAGCTGTCATGGTCAGCCGCTGCGAAACTGGCAGCCCGTCATCGCACATAGGTTGCATACGTCGAATACAACTAATGTTTGGCGAGCCGGATTCCCCCGCAGGCGCATTCAATTGGATATATAGTCTATGCCTGTGCTTGTGACATTGAATGCTTGCCACATATTGGTAGAGCTTTCCAACGATCTTTTGGCGTGCGGTGACAGGTAGAACCGACGATTTTTGACAGGTTCATTGCATTAGGTTGTGTAGAAGTGACGCCCCCCTGTAAACGTCACTCACGCGCCAAAAGATAGTTGGACGACTAGTCTTCCTATACACAGGCGAAGATCGATGGAAAGCTGTATAGTATAGGATGGTATAGGCGTTTTACTCGCGCGACTGAAGCGCTGCAGTAGCGCGGCCGGGTATACAAGTGCTGCAGTCGCGTGTCTGATCGCCTATATTAAGTGAAAGCGCTCTTACACATGCCTATTGATGTGCCGTTACCGGCTATATAGCCATTTGTGGGAAACTAATGCATGAGGTAATAATGCGCCGGCCCCCATACATTTTATGGCAATATTGCCGCTCAAATGGCAATATTGCCGGGAACGGCACATTACACATGCCACTACATAAAATATCGCGAGGCTAACTACGGAACACGCGTGACATGATTTGAGACACAATGCAACGCGTTGCCGCGACATAATAGAAGACCTTTCGTCCTTAGTGTACCTCAGACTTTATGCTCAACGGAGCGACTTGGAGATTCACGTCAATTAATCACTCGACAACATTGATGCTGATCATCATTCATGTGGATCTCTGAGTATGTTAAACGATCAGTTTGTTTTAGTTTAGCACTGCTATTTGAATTATCTATCACATGTAACTTCCGATAAGATCTAACTAGCTCTGCCATACAAAATAATTTATCTGTAGAATAGGGCATTTTGGGACTCCTTGAAACAGGCCCTTTATATTATTTATTCTCTACTTACAGTAACTAAGTAATTTGCATGGTATGTTCCAGTAGGGCGTCTTCATGTTTAGTACGTACACAATTTCTGCATATAATTTGGGCATACCAATAAACCGATCTAAACAAGGTGAAAAAAAAACGTTCAAGTGTGTGACGAACTCCCACACTTAGTACAAGAAAAAACACAAAATAATACGTTTCTTGTAGACTTGGGGGGTGCCGTTTGGCACGCTTCTTGTAAAAAACCCTGGTAAGAATTACTACTTATAATAGTCAATGTTAAGGCTGAGCCACCTTATCTGAAATGAAAAAGTTTGTTTTACCGCCTGCCACAATAACTCAGCTTTCAGCAAATAGGTTTCGTCCTAGCCCGTTACCGGTACTTCATAATAGGGCACGAGTAGTCGAGTATGTACATACAAGATGCGACATCAGGCAGCTCGTTTGCGTAGAGTTTGCCTCTTACCGCCCGCGCGGCCATGACTGTAGCGTCAAGCGTGGAGTGTAGGCTTAGCTTCAGATGAATAAAGCCTGGAATTCACTACGGCACAAGTTGAAATTGAAATTGAAATTGAAAAATACTTTATTAGCACACATTGTATAGAACAGACAATAAATTACAGCGTCATAGTTAGTGCTAATAGGACCCGGCTCAGCAATGCCGAGCTGAGACGGTCTCAGCTCAGCGCTGGTTTTCAGCCGGACCCTCTAAACACAGTCTACCACATACACACGTAATTTTGATAAAAGGAAAGGAAAGTTGAGAAATATGTTGCGGAACATCTACGGTGCGTGTACTCGGCACATGTTGGCAATATGTCGTGATATATTTTCCTTGTCCACACCAGTACTCGCTGTTCTGTTCTGTTGTTCTGCGACACGTGGATGTCGCTGCAATGTAGCGTGCGACGTCGTGAAACAGAGCGCGTCACGTCGCGACACGTAGTAGATATGTTCCTTGACATGTTCTGCGTCAATTTGTCTCATAGTGAATACGTGGCTTTAAACTCTTACACCAGTTTCTTACGCAGTCAATTGGATATATAGTCTCTGCCCCTAACAAAGTAGTTTCTCATTTTGCGTTAAGTCATTTACACCTTGTGTTTCTGATGCAAATTTCGTAGCCCACACGTTATACTAGAATTTAACCAAGTTCCAACCACGTCAAAGCACCTTTGACTTGAAGCCCGCTCACAATACTGTCAGACTGCCAGGCTACGCTAAGTAGCCGAGTGTCGACTAATCAGCCTGAAATCTCGGTGGGATAGGCGTCTTAGCAAGTTGCGACATTCTGTGTTGTCGAAGTGGTTACAACTTACTGACTATGTAATAATACGAGTATGTTGCGAGATCAAAGGGTGACACAAATGGACTTTTAGAAATTCCCCAGTTTTGCACACAATTTTTATTTCCCCATTTGCCCTCAGATTCCGGTTTAAACCTACAGTATTAGTATTACTGAGTATCATCATCATCATCATTGGCCTTTTCATCTTTTCAGATGTTTAGTTCAGCTGCTTTTTGTTCTGGGAGTCACATTTTCTCTTGTGACTGAACAGACCGATTCGGGATCTGCACTGCTTGCCACAGCGATCACAAGCAAATTCGGCGTTATGTGGTTACTAAGTATAGACAATGATGAACTCTGTGGTATGGTGGTCGGGGATATGCTTACCAAGCGAAAGCTCCCGGGTTCGAATCTCGGCTGGGGCTTTCGAATTTTTTACTTTAGGTAATTTTGCTAAAAGATTTTGTTGCGTGCCTCATGATGATACGTCAATGGGAAATATTCTGAAGTGAAGGTTTTGATTCCCTTGCCGGTAGGAAACCCGGTCTGTCCAAAGACCACGGTCCGCGAATTTCAACCTACCCCCATCGAGATAAAGTACAAAACCTATAAAAATCAGAACAAAAGATCTAGGTCTTTTGAGGACGTGGACGATCTACTAGTTAGCAAAATGACATAAAGGGCGGTATATTTATTTTAACTCTCTCGCTCCGACGTCTATTACTGTTTGTTCTCCATTTTATGTAAATGTTTGTTCGGCCTAGTCCTTATGAGAGTATACCGATTGATTGCGTTTATTCACAACTTTATCGCCACTTGTTAAGTCATCATCACTGGCCACAACATCTGTGGAGATGATTGTTGCAGCGCTAGTGTGTTAGTTGCACCCCACATCGTCATTGATGGCTTTGCAGCTCTATTGCGGCACGGCATTTCTTAGTGGTCTTAAAAATCCCCCCGTCAACCTGCACCGAGCCACCTTGATGGAGTATGGCTCAACTTCGTCGCCACTTGGTAGTAGTAGTGGTCTTAAAATCCCCCATCAACTTGGGCCGTGATTCTGCTAGTGAATCGTAAGACAGTGGCTATGCGAGGGCTCAAAACTCCGAGTTGTCGACCGCGCCGAGACGTGTCGTGCCCCGGCTACAAACAAACTCCGAGTTGTCGACCGCGCCGAGACGTGTCGCGCCCCGGCTACAAACAAACTCCGAGTTGTCGACCGCGCCGAGACGTGTCGCGTCCCGGCTACAAACAAACTCCGAGTAGTCGACCGCGCCGAGACGTGTCGCGCCCCGGCTACAAACAAACCAAACCTACATACCAAATATCTCGTATTGAAGTTTGTGCCAGGCTTGTCGTATGCTTGTGAACAGTAGAATTCGGACCCCGGTATTTCACGCTCTCGGTTTAGCTACTGACATGCTATTCTCTTGCAGAAACATAAAACAGAAACATTTAAATACAGGCACATACATTGCTTCTGGCCCCACACTAGGATACCCTGTGTCATGGGAACCAGAAACAGCGACATCACAAACATGTAAAATTGTGAACATCCAAGACTTAGGGGTTATTTTTTTGTCCCCAGCCGGGATTCGAACCCGGGACCTCTCACATGGTAGGCAGATGCACAACCGCTACGCCACAGAGGTCGTCAAATCTGGCCCCCGGACTACTCGTACCTGGGTTGTTAGGCTTCTCGGTAGGGAAATTAATGGGCTACATAATATTTGATTATTCTAATGAGTTCGTGAACGAGGAAGATACTAATTATCTGTTCTTAATTATGTGAGCGTAGATAAGGTAACTATATGATGCTTCTCTCAGATTCACTAACCGACTAAGAGCGAATTTTACCAACGAAAGTAACTTTTACTCGAGAGTATCTTCTACTTTTTCATAGACACTAGATCAGATCACCTCATTTTGAACTGTCATTGTCATTCAAATTATCCCCGGGATAGTTATTCTCGTATAACTTTTTGTTGGCTAAGGCTGGATTTTACCAACGAAAGAGTAACATTTACTCGAGAGTATCTTCTACTTTTTCATAGACACTAATGACACCCAGATCAGATCACCTCATTTTGAACTGTCATTGTCCGGGATAGTTATTCTCGTAAAACTTTTTGTTGGTGAAATCGGTGAAATCCACCCTAAGGCTTGTTATTAACGTTACTTCTAGGAAAGTCCCTTGTAATAGGAATTCAAATTACATGCGTCTAATTACCTTAAAGATACTCGTAGTATACAGAATTATATATACATTCGCTTCGTATGGTAACAAAGGGGAATTAACGTCTAATATTATTCCAGGAAGGTACACAGGCCTTTATGAGCAAGATAGAGCCATACTCCATACTCAAAAGTATATCCCAGGTTTTATGGAAGACATCTTGTTAGAAACCAATTCGCATTGAACGCAGGAGATGCAGGTTCGAATCCCGGTGCTGTCTATACCATTGTATGTCATATATCTTAAGTACGTTATAGGGACGTTCTAACGGTGATGGAAAACATCGTGAGGAAACCTTCATTACTCCATAACTGCAGCGATGGGCTAGCCCTCTGTCACGCAAAAATGAAGTAATGAACACCTGGCTTAAAGGGGCATGATTGTTCCTCTGCCACCCCATATGGGAAAAGGCGACGGATGTCATGTTAACTAAAAGTAAATGTAGCGCATTAATGTCCCCACTGAGACTGTCTACGGGTAAGGTTGGGCCATATTCCACCACGCTGGCTCAGTGTAAGTTGGTGGAGGGGTGTCGGGCTAGTGGCCAATCCGACTGTCAGAAGTTATCAACCTGCCCTGTTAGGTTAGGTTAGGTGGGTGGGTTAGGTTAGGTTAGGTGGGCCTGTGACATAGCTTTCAAATCAAATCAAATAATTTATTTGTGGAAATTAGGTTTTTTACATCAGTTGGTGCTAATCTAGGCTAAGATTGGTGTTTCTGAGACGATTTCGTCAACTAAGCCGAAACGATACAGTCATGTGCGCCAGCCACTACTACTACTACTACTAATACTACTACTACTACTACTACACTACTAGGTAGGTAGGTAGCGAGTGGCGGCGCAGTGTGGCATTAGATTTTATGCAGCCGGCCCTCAGACAGGAGTAGTCCTGGATGTGTCTCCACTCCACGGACCGCAATGTGCGTTCGAAATGTCGATGTTCAAATGTGTCCTCCGCTATTTTTAGCCATTTGGCATACAAATATTATTTTTCATGTAGAGAATGAAAGCGATTAAACTAATAAATAAAAGAACAGTGATCGGACGGGGTAGCGAGCCCAATAAGGAAAGATCACAATTTATCATCTATGTATTCTTTGGTGCTGTAGTATGTCTTATCAGTTAGTAATTTCCTCATTTCTCCCTTGAATTGGTTTATGCTCTCAATTTTGCCTATACTTTCAGGCTGTTTATTATACAATATGGGCGCCATTTCAAAAAAATTTTTTTTGGAAAAGTGCTGTTTTATATTGTGAGGAGCATATTTTATTTTGGTATTGTCTACTGGTGAATTTGTCAAATAATTCTAGATTTGTGTAATTAGACTAGATTACAAATATCACAATTTCATAAATTATAATGCCGGAAATGTTAGAACATTTAATCTTATATAATGAGGCTTGCAACTATCAGTGCGAAGAAGTCCCACATATGGCTCTGACGCATTTTTTTTTTGCGAAATAAGGACCTTCTCCTTTCCGGATCCGTTTCCCCAAAATATTACTCCAAATCTTAAGATAGAATCTACATACCCATTAAAGGCTACTAATACCGAACCTTCCGATACTTTTTTCGATGAATTGTATAATGCATATGCGAATTTATTAAGTTTATTGCAAATACTTTCAATTTGGGCATTCCATTTAAGATTCTCGTCAATGTATAGTCCTAAGAACTTCGTAACATTGATTTGATTTGATTTTCAAAAGTCTTCATTAACGTTTCAAACATATTACACCACATATCGTATTTAAACAACTATATATGGATTACATTAAATTACTTAATGCTTTATCGGGCTGTAGTCGCCTATGAAAGCTTAAATAACAATAAATACTAAAATCAACTAAAGGTACAGGCGCAAGGTACTAACAATACATCAGATAAATGAGGTTATTGACATTGCAATCCTAAGTGGTGGATATACATTCTAATCAGTGGTATATACTTATAAAACTAAGAGGCACTGTCATAGGTGTGACGCGGTGGACCCCTTACATACCGACGACGTAACAGTTACACCTGCTCTATTTTATAACCTAAATATTTTATTTCCATATTCTGCGTCTTTATTTGTTGTTGAAATGTCATAATTTTAGACTACTACTACCGAGTAGCTATGTAGCCGAGACGGACAGAGTTTTATTTATTGACTGTAAAACATCTGGGTGAATACTCACACCTAGCAATGAGGTTTCTGGGGAAGTTGTACCGCTGCAGCTCTCTGGACAGTTGGCAGCGGGTGAAGGTGCGCGCGTGGCCAGCGGTACAGTCGACCAGCGTGAGCGCAGTCAGGCATAGCAGCACCAGCTGCGTGGCTCGGAACATCCTGAAAGGAATAATGATAGTGTTCATCCTCAACCCACATCGACCCACTGCTGGGCTTATGCCTCTTCTCTATAGCGCTGATCTCCCCGATCCTGTGTCATTCGCACCCAGTGGGATCCCGACGACTTGATATTATCGTCTGACCATCGGGCTGGTGGTCTGCCCACTGGCTATGTCGCTCCCCGTGGCCACCACTCCGTGACTGTTTTGGTCCACCGTCAGTCGTCCCGTCTATCCAAGTGTCCCACCCATCTCCACCTCAATCTCGTTATCCGTTTGCCTACATCTTGACATTGCGACCTTTGTTTTCCGTCGAATTTCGTCGAATGATAGTAGTTATGAAATTAAAAACACCCTTTCGAGATCAAGATATCTTTAAATTGAATGAGCCCAAAGTCGATGGGTTTTTACGTTAGAATCACAAGATGTCGTTTACCACCGTCTGGCTCCGATCTTCAGACCAGCTTGATGGTACTCAATATTGTATTGTCATCTGAACCATACACGTTTACCAAGGTAAAGGTAGGTACCAAGTTTCGTAGTGATAGAAGAACTAGAAGTGTGTTTAACCTCTTTTCTCGCAGAAGCACACCGCTCGAACGACCGAACAATGGCGAACTATTGTTATATAAGATGTGTTGGCGAACCAGTTAAGTGAATAAATAGGTATACCCGTTAAATATTGCCCCTTTGCCTCCAAGTATACTAAAACTTAAGTCGTAAACATCAATAAAGCGATTGTTTTTTTTAAATGTATTTTTTCATGATATCTCACACGAAATATTTACATTCGCAACATTTTTTCCTGTTTTATCTTAAAATACTTTCGCCAGCAATATTTATCAATGCTAGGGATAGCTTCGTAGTTTGGAATGTAATTACTATTTTCACTTTTTTTGCGTAGATCCGACAAATTGGATAGGACGGATTGGACCTGAGTTTAATTTTTCTTTCTTCGGTTCGGCTTAGAGAGAGTAATCAAATCAGTGATAGAAATGTTAGTATTCGTTTAGGCGGGTTATGTTTTTAACTCCCGATGATGAAAACGAGAGATGTGAAACGGTTGGATGTAATACGGTTTTTTCGAATACGATAGTAGACTGTCCTAACACCCTGAATAGTGGGGGTTTCAGGGTGTTCGGTCTAGAACAAAACGTCTTTTTTGGTCCACTTTGTGAAATACAAATACAAATACAAATTCCTTTATTTACTAAAAAGCGTTTTACATAAGGTCACTTATGGTCTCCACACTAGGTGAAACCTGTGTCGTGGAGGCCATACATTGAAGACATTACAAGTTGAGAAAAACAGTGGAGCTATCTGTAGCAAGAATTTCATTATTGAGCAAAGATTATTTAGAATTAGAGCAAAAAACTACACTTATCCAAAGACCTTTTTAGACCTGAACGAAGCCATTTTTTTTACTACAGCTAGTTCGTGTGCCTAGGTTCATATTTCGAAATTGAGGAAAGTCGGATTCGACCTGAGAGGCCCGTGAGGGTCAATACAAAAACAGACACCGCGCCGCAAACAAATTTTTTTTTCTGATAAAGTTATACTACTAGGGCATGTTTGATATCGTTTTCGTATAACAAGGACAAAGGAATTCATTTTTGTGCATAAAATACTATCATTCCACGGCAAATTTTGAAAATTTCAGCTAATTTGTGAAAATGTAGGTATTCGAAGCCTTAGGATATCGTTCGAAAAACTTTGAGACCTAGACGATGATCTGAAACACGCAGTAGGAACTCTTCTACCAGATGACATGGCAGGAGTGGCCCCGTGGGACCTGGATATATCTCGTATCTATAGTCCAAAGTTGCAAATAAAGTTGGTATTCAAAGCTCTAAATGGGTATGACCCAACACTTTTTGGACCCTGAGAAGATGTTCTGGAGCATGCAGTGGGGATGAAGTATTGCCTAGTAAAAGTTAAGTTAGTAAATGCAAGAGATGGGGCACTTACTGATTCTATACTGAAAATCCATCTTGATTATTTTCGGTTTATTTTGGACCCCCATAAAAGTCAAACTACTAAACTAATTTTAGTATTTATTTTTGTTATCGACGCGAAATGTTGTCATCTTTGATTTATTTCAACATACTTTTTTTACTAATATGGACCGTTTTCGAATGAAACGTGAAAAACTGAAAAAAAAACTTTTTGAATTGACCCTCACGGGTCTCTCAGGTCGAATCCGACTTTGCCCAATTTCGAAATATGAACCTAGGCACACGTACTAGCTGTGGTAAAACAAACTGGCTTCTTTCACAAAGTGCACAAATCATCCATGCGAGTCTCCCAGTAGAAGCATGTTGTTCAGTGGTTGGTGGTTCGAAAGTAATCAACTAATCAGCCTAATCAAGCAAACAAAAGAAACCAAGTTTTTGACGTAAGGTTTCATCTATGGTTTTGGGTTGTTTCTTTTTTACGAATCATATGATGTCGGGGTGTTTTAAAATAATCTCTGAAGTGATTGTTAGTTTGTTGAATGAACTGAAGGTTGAACTTTTATGTGACAGTAAAATACGTTGTCGATTGTAAGTAAATTGCCAACATAATCCAACAGGGGCGCTTTTTTGGGTAGTTATCTACGAAACTAGTTTGAAGGTTAGTTACAAAATTCCTTACATTTATATGTAGATGATCCTTGAACAAATAGCCTGATTTTCTTTACCTTGGTATAGTGCAACGCACTGAGCAGGCGGCAGCGTCGGCGGACAAGAATGATTTGCTCTGCGGTTCGTCTCACGCCAAATTATTCACTTGTGCGTTTCCTACGCATCACGCATGCAGTTAAGGGGCAGACCCTTCTTCGGCTACAAATAAATACGGCTAAATTGGAATTTGTGGCCACAAAACAGTATACCGCACAAATGGCACCACCATGCGGTGTGTACGCCTACAGTTTAGGCACCATTTTTTTCACAAACCGTTCTTAGGGGTACCTTACCCGAAAGGTGCCAAACGGGACCCTATTACTAAGGCTTCGCTGTCCGTCTGTCCGTCTGTCCGTCCGTCCGTCCGTCCGTCAGCGGGTCCTAGAGCTCAAACCGTAAGAGCCGAAGGGTGCCAAACGGGACCCTATTACTAAGGCTTCGCTGTCCGTCTGTCCGTCCGTCCGTCCGTCCGTCAGGGGGTCCTAGAGCTCGAACCGTAAGAGCTAGAAAGTTGAAATTTTCCCAGAATATATCTGTTGCCACAACAACAACAAATACTGAAATGCGAGAGATTATACAAATTGGGGGTCCCCATACAAGAGACCCGCTCAGCTATCAACCTCTCTCATCGAAACTTGGTTTGCTGGATGAGATATCTTTTAGAGATAAGCTCGCTATTGCACACTTTATATTACCTATACCGTGTTTTGTTAACTTTTTTTTTGTGTGCAATAAAGAAATTATGAATTATGAAGAGACGTGTTTTTAAATTTCTTTTCGTTTTTAGGGTTCCGTACCCGAAGGGTGCCAAACGGGACCCTATTACTGAGACTTCGCTGTCCGTCCGTCCGTCCGTCCGTCCGTCCGTCTGTCACCAGGCTGTATCTCATGAACCGTGGTAGCTAGACAGTTGAAATTTTCACAGATGATGTATTTCTGTTGCCGCTATAACAACAAATACTAAAAATCAAAAGAAATTTAATATTAAGGGGGGCTTCCATACAACAAACGTGATTTTTTTGCCCGATATTGATAATGGTAGCAGGTAGACGCTTAAAATGTTCACAATATATTGAGTATATTATTTACTTAAAAAATAAATAATTAAATTAAAATTAAATTAATATTTAGGGGGGGCTCCCATGCATTTTTTTTTTGCGGTTTTTTATAGATAATGGCACGGAACCCTTCGTGCGCGAGTCCGACTCGCACTTGGCCGGTTATTGTTTTATTGTTTTGAGTTCATAAGTTGTGTTGTAAGATGGTACGGTACCCTTCTTGTGCAATTCCGACTCGCACTTGACCGATTTTTCATATTCATATTTTTTATGGCACGGTAAACAAGGAAAACTTAAATAACATTTAATACGCAAAGCTTATCTTTAAGAGCTTTGTTCCAGAAAACTTAGGCTTTTCCCTAATTAAATCGGCATAAGTACAATTTCAAAGAGACATTAATGTACACCAAAACGTTAAAAAGCAAACGCAGGCAAATTTTTATTTGAAACAAGCATAACCCGCGGGTTTACTGCCCAATTTAACTACTCCAGGGCAGAAATATTTCAGAACTTTAATTGCTTTTTATCAGTTAGAAAACTTAGCAAACAGATAAACATCGTGACGCCGTTCCTTTATGGAGTAAAGGCTGCCGCTAATAATAAATAATACAATAAACTAGTCGAACTCCTGAGATAAACAGAGTGTTAACGTTTGTACTGTCTGTTTACCTGAGGAATTTGACAGAAAATTTGACATTTCATAGGTGCATGAAATGTCAAATTCCTGTCCAATTCCTCAGCTAAACTTTCTGTCTGTTTTACTTGTAACACAAAAATGTATGAAGTGACAGTTGTCAAAACAGGCAAAACCAATAGCAACACAACATCCCCACAAAAGGTCAGTCAGTCATAACAAACGATTTTATAGGTAAAGATGAGCTTGAGCTGGAAACAAAGGGACGCGGTTTCTACCATCCCCGCAAAATTTTACTTTCGGCGTCCCATGTCACCTCCACACATCGGCTTCATGATATATTACCAGAACTCGGTTTGAACCGATATATTTTACACTCTTCCCCTTGAATGAACTGAATTTTCGCGGCTTAAATTAGGGTCCGTTGGTTGAGAAAGGGTTCTCGATATGAGAGTGCAATAATTGTGGACTTAGTGACGCCATTTCACATATGGAGTGGCAGAGGTACATTTACAGCTACGTTTAGTCTAGCCTTGTATGGAAATAGAATAGCAATAGTGTATCGATTGCTGCCAAAGGCGCATAATTACGTATTTGAGCGTTTTTTTTTTTAAATTGCCCCTATTTGAAAGTCTTACGTACGTTTTTCTGCAAGGTTTACGTCATTTCTATTCAGAATTACGAGCTATTGAGAAAAAAAATGTCCCAAGCTATTTTTTAGGGTTCCGTACCCGAAGGGTGCCAAACGGGACCCTATTACTGAGACTTCGCTGTCCGTCCGTCCGTCCGTCCGTCCGTCCGTCTGTCACCGGGTCCGCCTGCACGAACCGTAATAGCTAGAAAGCTGAAATTTTCACAGAATGTGTATATCTGTTGCCGCACCAACCACAAATACTGAAATACGAGAGATATTACAAATTGAAAGTGGTCTCGGTACAAGATACGTCTTCACAACACGCTTGAAAAGTTTATACCAAGGCCATTTTGTTTTGGTAGGTAAGCCTTCTTTTAATGAAACTAAAAAATGATATGGCAATGTCGTCCCCGGACTTCTACAAAGACTTTAAATATTAATTGATGAATTACGACGTCTCTATTTAGTCTGTAGAACTTTTAGAAAATAATTATAAAATTAATAGTTTTTAATTACTTTTGTTTTCATACAAATCTCAGAGCTCAGAAATTATTTTTTTCCTTTTGGCCACTTCAAGTTTGGCTGCCAGTGATGTTTTAATTAAATACTCTTTGGTGCGTTGAAATGATGTTTTGCAGTCTGCATGACATTGACATAATGAGTGAGTGAACCTCATTGTACGGAAATTGTAGATGGGTGTCTCACGTTTTCCAGTAGGAGTAGGTTGTAGACAGTGCTGCTTACGGCGGCGTTTAGTAGGTACTAAAGGCCCTAAAAGCGCGGCAAGCTTTGAATCAATTCAAATGTTATTTTTCAACTAGCTACAAAGTTATTCTGACATAAGATGATAATTTGAACAAAACTTTTTGGGTATTTCATGAAAAATACAGTTACAGATCACACATATACAGGGTGGAAAAAACGAATGGGCCCTGGAGGGAAAGTACCTTAAAATCTCAAGATATCCGTCCGTCCGTCTGTCTGTCACCAGGCCGTATCTCATGAACCGTGGTAGCTAGACAGTTGATATTTTCACAGATGACGTATTTCTGTTCCCGCTATAACAACAAATACTAAAAACAAAATAAATTTAATATAAAGGGGGCTCCCATACAATTAACGTGTTTTTTTGCGGTTTTTTTAACCGACTTCCCAAAGGAGGAGGTTTACAATTCGTCCGGATGTTTGTATTTTTTTTATTTTATTTTTATGTATGTGCCTCGATAGCGCCTAAACGGATGGACCGATTTGGAAAATTAGACCGATTAGACCTATAGTGATTTTTGTGTTTTTCATAATAACTCGTGCAAATGCACATGGTAAGCATAATATTGTGATGCGGAACTGCTGATGAAGACCACATATGGCCACCAGATCTGCTCAATACTAGGTACAAATACAATGCGTGGCTGACGGGCAGGCAACGCATAGCCTAAACCGATGGACCTAGAGCCATGAAACTTTGTACAGGGGTTCCTTAGTAGCGTGGGGTAGCACTGATATGGGATTTGACAAAATTAATTCCCCTGGGGGGGGGGGGATAAGGGGTTACAGTTTGTATTAAACTCAATCTAATCAAATAGGGTTTGTGGAAGTCGGTTTTTTCTAAAGTTTACTTTTTGTTTCAATTATATAGATAATGGTACGGAACCCTTCGTGCGCGAGTCTGACTCGCACTTGGCCGGTTTTATTCCTATTTCGTTACGATTTTACAGATGATTTGTATGTTGTATGTAACTAAGTGAAAACAAAAATATATATGGAATTTTTGGGACACTTTTTTTCTCCATCGGGGTGAGAAGAGCTCATGATTCTGAATAGAAATGACGTACAAGTTGCGGAAAAAGAGACCTTTTCTAATAGGGGCAATTAAAAAAGGCTTATTTGGGTTGTTGGTGGCATCCATTTCGTTTAGATACAGGCTGTATTTTGCGTCCTTATAAACAAAAACGAAACAAACACATGCGTACGCAAAAAACAAACGCAGATATGGTGACATGAAAGTTTGAAATCAGCGGGTCGATTCTCGCGCCTTCGATATACGGATATCGAGACCAATATTGACAGATTCCCGATACGAAATCACTCGATATATGTGTAGATATGGTATATCGAATGCGCGAGAATCGATTTTCACAAGCTGATGAAATTCTCTGACATGCTGATTTGATATTGCTAAATAATGATAAAGCATCAAGTGCGATTCTCGGCCTAATCGTGCGATCAACGCTCTCCATATATAAATGACGCTTTACGATCCTCCTGCGTGTCTAACCCTTAACAGGCGAGGCCGTCTATAACAAATATTTTATTAGTTCTCACTCTCTAGACCCTTCGTGGGTACAGGGCGACCCATTTTGGTGTAATTACTGTCGGATTCGCCCACAAAAAGGTGACAATTGACCCTTTCGTAACTTGGTTAGCGTTTAGGGAGGGACAGAGCTGTGAGATTATCTTAGGCGATTCTTTGTTTTGAGATTGACCTTTTTAATTAACATTTAATCTTGAAACAATGTGCTGAGGATATTATTATTTCATTTCGCAGTACAGCTAATTAAAAAAAATTAATATCACATACATCAGTAGGTAATTCTTAGGGTCAAACTTAGTAATTACCTCACGAATGTATCAACTTCATTAAAAATATAAGTACTTAACAATATGAATTATTTGAAATAACTTTGTTTACATTTATTTCGTTTCACAATTAAAAAAATATATGTCAATATTATCAAAAATGAATCTTCAGCCATCGCGTAACAATGCCCTCAATATTTGTTCTTATTTTTTTGTTAGACATTGTTTTCATCACAAACTTACTGAGCGTAATGTCAACAGGACCTAAGCTGATTTCAAAAGCACCCTTTACAAAAATCACTGCAACTAGTTCATCGACCTATCGCAAACATAATCGCAAGTTCAAACTTTCAATCCGCACTTATTCCCTACACCATAGGCCCCACGATAGCAGAGCCAAGTGCCAATCGTCACTCAGAAACTACGGCCCATTATGTCGCTAACACACGCTCTGGAACGTACTCAACAGAAGAACACTGCTCCTTGGTCTTTACTTTGCTTTATGATATTACTTCAATATGGTTATCGGAGGGAAGCACGTAAGAACAATAAAGAACCTTCAATGAGGTTGCGCCTAGTTCTTTTTCTTTGGAGTGGCTATGTATCAGCATTTAAGGTGGAGAGTGGGTTCCGAATTCTGAGAGAGAAAGTAAGGGTTTCTGTAGCGCTCTGTTATAAGGGTAGGTAAATACCTAAAAGGGTAGGTAAATACCTAAGGGTAGGTAAATACCTAAATTTTTAGAGATAAGCTCGCCTTTGCCTATTTACCTTTGTTTTAAGACTATGTATCACATTGTTTTCCGTGCAATAAAGAAATTATGAATTATGAAATTATGAATTATACCTATTCTCTGTCACTAGAGGTCTCGATATCCGTATATCGAAAGCGCGAGAATCATGCCACTGGTCTGGTATAGAATTAGGCAGGTTCAAATTTCCGAAAATTGTCTTGTGCTGTAATTTTCAAAAATGAATGTTCTGTATCCCCCACACGAGGCCCAGCTTGTATCTTGTCTATAATGTCCGCTGTCTCTTAACATTTAAAGTTTTTCAATTAATGGAATGAAAGCAGCAGAAATCATGCATCACTTGTGCTCTGACTGAAACAGCAGAAGTGTGCAAGTGAGAATCTTTTCAAACAAGGGCACCCCATGAGCAGCAATTATGTATATTATACTACATAGCACGCAACGTAACACAGCGTCACGCCTTTTCCCATACGGGGTGACTGAGCCTCAACTGTGCCCACGTTTAGCCAGTGATTCAATACTCCTTTAATCCCCCTACTGAGGGGCATAGGGCCTTTACCAGGATATAAATAAGATTTATTTATTTATTAATACACAAAACAGCAGTTTTTACAGCAGATTAAACCAAACATTTCCGTCTGCAACGCCAAAAGCATGTGTATACAGCATTACTGACTTTAAAAGGAGCATATAATAATACAAATCTAAGTACCTACTTATTTAATGAATTATTAAAGGTTCTTCAATATTAAGTATGCACATATTGTATGTGCATGTATAGCAAAAGAAACTGAAATTAATTAAACAATTTTAAAATCTTAGAAGATTGAGCCATACTCTCAATACACTAATGTTTATCTTCATTCTTTCGACGACCTCTGTGCCGCAGCGGCTCTGCCTACTGTGCGAGAGGTCGGTTATTCCTGGCGGGGCTAATCCGCAGTTCTTGGATGTTTACATGTTTGTGATGTCGCTGTTTCGAGTTCCTACGACACAGTGTATCCTAGTGTGACAAAGCAATGTATGTGCCTGTCTGAAAATGTCTATCTTCATTGTTTCAGGATGTGGGCGGCCGCCATTTTAGCGGTGTCCCTAGCGCTATCCCGGGGCTGCAACGCGTGGCGGTGTCCGAGTCTCAGCGCGCGGCCGGCGGCGGAGTGCGCCTGCGACCTGCCGCACACGCTGCGATGCGCCGGCGACCATACTGCGCTGCAGGTATACATGATGATGATGATGATGTTCTCCGACCGGGTTTGGCCACGGCGACTGTTACGGCTGGTGAAGGCGTCATTCATGTACCCTTGTATGGCTCACTTAGCCTATTTTTGCGTGTATATACAAGAACACACATATTACTAGTGGTTTTCCTAGGGCCTCTCTCTGGCTAGTCTATCTAGCGTGTCAATAGCGCTAGTCGGTCGCTATAGTCCCTATTCTGTCGCTAGTGCTAGTCTGTCTAACGGTGTCGCTGGATGTGCCCAGCTAGTTTATCTATCTAAGCCTTAGGCCGGGACTCCACCAAAGCAGAGATGTGCGGAGATGTGGAATATTTGTATGGCGCGATGGAAGCGGAGATGTGAGCTGTTTCCATCTCGCATACAAATATTCCACATCTCCGCTTTGGTGGAGTCCCGGCCTTAGAGTGTGTCTAGCTACTGTCATTTAGTTAGCATAGGTCTATTAAGTTATATGAATAAGGGTATTTACTGTATGCCATAGCAAGTGGTGTCCCTAGCGCTACTCTTGGCTAAATTCTCTAGCGGTGTAACGCGAGTCTGTCTAAAGGTACCGCTAAATCTTGCGATGTACAGCCACCGTCAGATAAATGTAAGAAGGCAAGATACCAGAAACGTCTATACAGCTTGATTTACTTAATCACTCACCAGATAAATTAGTTGATCTGCACAATCATTCGTTGGGCACAGAATTAGGTAGCGAAGATTAGAATGAACAAGCAGAAGTAGCGAAGAATGACAAAACAAACTCGGTGAGGCCTCATTTCCTCTTTCGTCACAGGCGCATCGTAAAAGCCACGCCAAGTTTCTTTGCCTCTGAGAAAACTGTCACCTCACTCTGACCTACCCTACTTCAGCCGTTTTCAATAAACTATCTATCTGTTTTTGACAGAGTTGTGGTATGGGATTTATTTTAAAATTGACACTAGTAATCTGCAGAACACGGATAGATAGGTTATTGAAAACGGACGTTGAGAGGTCACAGCACACAGACCCAAAGAAAATTGCCGCGGTCTCCCTTCGAAGCTATCATATCTCTGATGCAATATCTAAAAGCAGGTCACCGCACTGATCTAGAGGAGTTTCCCAGGGCAATCTCAAGCATCCATTGTCCAGCAGGTACTTGGGTACTATGCCCGGTGAATCCGTTCCTATTCCTACTCGAGGCTCCATTCATAAATAGACATGAGGGATCTGGTTCAATCAGAGCTCTTGTCATTGTTCGTTCAGTTTATATGGCATCCTTTACAGGCGGTTTAATGAAAACTTGAACATTTTCAATTTTCATATTATTTCCTATTCGTTGGTGCCTGCAACTTTGTGTGTTAGGTACAATTTATGTGCTTTAGATAGACCTATATCTTAAAACAAAGAAGAGTATTTGTAATTGATACTGTAATTTAAGGCAATAAAGACTTACTTACTAACTTACTTGTATGTGTGTAGTTTGTTGGCTAAAGCGGGCTACACACGACATGATATCGGTGGCGATCTAGGGTGTAAAAAGGTGATAAACTGGAGCCGTCTGCTGTGTGTGAGTACACCACTCCAAGCGCACACAGCAGGCGGCTCCAGTTTATCACCTTTTTACACCCTAGATCGCCACCGATATCACGTGTCGTCTGTAGCCTGCTTAATAAACGTGGCAAATATGCGCTCACTCCGCAATGCAGGAGCACTTATCCAGTGGAGAGCGCATAGATACATTTTCCTTTGAAACACAACTCACCAATTTACGGGCGGCGGGGGACGAGGTAAGAGAGTTGTGATTGGTCAGCCGCTGCTAAACTATCTGGCGGCCCGTCATCGTACATAGGTTGCGTATGCGAACGTTTGTTTAATACAACAAACGTTTGGCGAGCCGCATTCCCCCGCAGGCGCAGTCAATTTGATATTTAGTCTCTGCCGCAAAGCTACAAGTTCCGATAAGTTTGTACGCAAACTGCAAATGAGATCGGTAGCAAGTCCATTGCCTCTATATAGTACAATCAGGATCGCATACAGAACACAAGGGAGTCCTCAATAAACAATGCTGACAGATCGGTACGGTCGGGTAATAAATAAAGAGTACGTTTATTTTGTAAATGTTGTTTATGAATCCATCGTGTTTGATCAAGACCCACTAATGCAGTCTGAAAACAAAGTGTCACTCCTTGTTCCAAACGGGGTAGCGCAGAGTCATAGTTGCGGCAATGTTAGGTCAGAAATTCAAAAGTTTAATAGCCGACCGAACATGAAATGAAAATTAGACGTAGGGTTTGTACCGATAAGGATGCCAAACGGGACCCAATTACTACGCCTTCGCTGTCCGTCTGTATGTCTGTCTGTCCGTCAGCGGGTTCCATCGCATGAACCGTCATAGCAAGAAAGCTGTTTTCATAGAATGTGTATATCTGTTGCCGCTACAGCAACAAATACTTAAAAATACACGAAAAAAGGGTGTTTAGAATAAGGGTTTCATTTGGCTCCCTCCGGGTACTGAACCGTATGAAAGAAGTCTTTAAAACTCACGCTGAAAATATTTTGGTGTCATTTGACCGTATAAAGCTAAATCTGAACGACCCGTTGTCCGCATTTTGTGTCGAATTGTACACAATATTTATTATTCCATTGAATGTACGGAGTACCTGTGAGTTGTGGGGACGTTGAAGAGGGTCTAATGTTGACACAGCGGGTCCTGACCAGCCAATAAAAGTGCTATAGAATAGCTCACGATTTCAAGTGGCTTTGACCGATTTCGGAAATAAAAATCGATGTACAAAAGCAGTCGTATTAGAACAAGGTTTGATACGAAGTGGTTGAAATAATGTGACTTAAAAATGCGGATGCACTAGCCTAGCGAGACAACATGCAATTCGCTAATATCGTTTGTGTGCAACGCCAAGAAGCGTATTGACATTTCCGTCCGACCGTTACCATTTCCTTGAAAAGCTACTTGACTGATTTAGTTTTTGCATCAAACTGTTTTTATATAAGACGTTTTACGGTTGTAGACCACAACAATGCAGCAGCTAGAACGGTTGACGCCTCTGGGCTTTTCAGAAACTATTTAGCCATTTCCAATTAGGGTTTTGCTTTATTCATTTTTCACATTTACATACAGGCACATAAATTGCTTTTTTCCCTGTGATACCTTGTCGATGGGAACCAGAAACAGTGACGTCACAAACATGTAAACATCCCAGACCTATATATGGATGTTCTTCTTCCTCCCCAGCCGGGATTCGAACCAGGGACCTTTCGCTTGGAAAGCAAAGCCTCAAGGCCACAACACCAAGGTCCATAAGACTCATAGGCCGTAATAGCCGTAGGGTTTCATTATCGTGTCGAGGCTGTTTATCATTTCGTAATTTCTTTACTGTACAAAAATTACACATTCAAGGTAGAAAAAAACTAACTAACAACTTCACTTCCAGATAATCGGTCGCCACCTCCGGGAGCAGCGTTCCAGAAACAAGAGCACAGCGGTCTCCCTCCTCGACCTGTCCCTCCGGGGGGTGTCAGCCCTGACCGCCGCCTCGGTGACCGAGCTGGCAGGCGTCGGGATCCACGGCCTCGTCATATCCTCGGGGGAGATAAGGCGTGTGCAGCAGGGCGCGTTTGCTGGTGTCAGCGGCAGTTTGCTGGCGTTGGGTGAGTCGATTTTTTTCTTTGTTGCACACAAAAGACAAATAGACTGGACAAAATGAGGATTTAAAAAGCAAGGTGTAACTAAGAATAATATTAATTTTATAATTTTTTATGTAGCTCAGAAGGCTGCCCAATTAAAGTGGGACTGGGCCGGTCACGTTGCTCGAATGCTGCCAAATCGTTGGGCTAAGAGAACCACAGTGGCTCCCAGTAAATGCAAAGAGAAAGCGTGGCCGACCCAGGAAGAGTTGAGTGATGAGTTGGGTCTATGGGATAAAGAGTGGGAGGAGACCGCTCAGGATCGAATGGAGTGGAAGAGGGGGAGAGAAGCCTTTGCCCAGCAGTGGGACATTACAGGCTCGTAATAATAATAATATTTTTGTAGAAAGCACACAATACATTGACATATACATTGTATTGTGTTGTGACCCTTGAATAAACGCCTATTCTATTCTATTCTACGACGTGACCAAAATGAACAAGGTAAAAGTGTTCAAAGGCGAGCTTATCTCTAGTAAGAGATCTCTTCAAGCAAACCAGGTAAGAATGAGAAAGGTGGATTGTTTTGGTGTGATAGGTGGATCAATCGTACGATTTTAGACTAGAACGATGTCGTGGCACATGCCATCGGCCTAGATACATAGTTCTGTTTTTTACTGTACGTGTGGTCCGACCGAGAGGTAGATTTCTAGCAAATACCCCTGGGTGTGATGTGACAGCTTTGGCAATTTATGCTCTATTCCTCAAGATTTACGGGCTTGAGTGGCCTGATGTTGGCCTAGGTATTAAAGTTGGGGAATTTAGGTCATTTCGATTATGCTCCATTTATCAAAGAAATCTTTATATTTGGAAGAAGGACTCATCTCTTCAATATATACATCAATATGTCACAAGATAAACTAACAAAGGACGTAATTCCCGAAAAAGTTTTCTTTCAAATCCAATATACAGGGTGGAACAATTAAACAAATAAATACACACAATTTTTTTGCACTAGTCGATGGATTGTACGTCATGGCTACATCAAGCAATTTTCGGCGATGGCAATAACAATAGCTATTGTTGCTAGAAATAACGTTTAGTATTTATTTATTTAATTTTTTATTTTTTTTTATTGGGAAAAACAAACAATTGTACAATAGATAGTACTAGGTTATCGAAGTAACATTAAGTAACATTAGTTAATTGTACAACCAGCACCGTTTTCCATAGATAAATCACACAGAATTAAACAATTAGGATATTGTTTTCACAAAAACAATAGTATTGAATAACTGGCTGAATTGCCACCCCGTCTGGGAAATCACGTGACACTAGTTAATGTTAATTAATCTATGTAACTTTCAAACTCGTCTGTCAGTTAGTATGTCACCAGCAGAAGCCGCGCTAATGGCGCGAGTTATGAACTTGTTTAGAGCAATGCGGATGCTCGAAATGGAAAACAATGTAACTACATTTTGCTAGTTTACAGGAGGGCCTAAAATTTTTTTCTTGTGCATAGAAAGATAAGGTAAATTATTTTTATTCACTTAGCATGGTAAAAGCACAAATTAACAGAAATATGGTAGGTATAGCAAAAAAAAAAAAAACAACAAAAATATATTAAAATACTTAGTTTAAATACATAATGCTCACGCATTTTTCCCGGAAGAGGGGAAGGCAGAGGCTCAATACCTCCCCTTGCTATGATCCTGGCATACACATCTCGATTCCTCAACCAACATGCATTTCATTGTTTTACTTACTAAAGTAAAAACTAATTCGTGGCGATCAAATCGACAATATATCGTTTGGGGTATTTGATTTTAAAACTGTCTCTGCGAAAAGCTTGGTTCTAGCTTAGTTTATTTGACTATATTTATGATATTAAAAAACTTTTTTCAATCTCAATAAAACTAAAATGTAATAAAAAATAATTGGACATAGAAATATGCGCCCTTGATATGGAACCCAAACGGTGTCAAAAACTTCTTCTTCTTTTTATTAATGGCGTCCTAACCTCTTTTGAGGTTAATTTTGCCAGTGTCAAGTGGTCAGGTTCTCATTTGAGAACCTGGAAATTATAATGTCTTGAGATGATTCGATGACTATGATGATGATGATGATTTGTCGCTCGTTAGCACTACCCGGGAAGGACGTGAAGGGCTGTGGGTTCCAAGTAATTCCTTTGGACGTGAGCGACTGCCTTCCGGTGTTAAAAACAAAAATCTTAAATTTCCGGTTACTTGTCTTTAGTTTGGTGCTGTCGAATGAAGGAGCCCTGTTTGTCTGTCGACCCCTCGAGACTCGTCGGGTGCGAGGTGAAATAAATATTCATGTACGAGGAGAGATTAAAGTGCTCTTCATACTGTGGGAGATAATTGTGACGTTCCACAGCTAAAGGTTCCTTTTAGCTTACACTTGAATGATTGGGTGCGTACTACAGGACTTCCCGTGTAAACGTAGCTTTTGTTAAATTAAATTTTTCGAGCAATAATTGCCTGGCAACTATATTCAAACAAATTGCGGCAATTATTTCCGCAATATTGCAGCACGTTTTTTGCCTGCTGTCGTCTGCTGTCGACATGTTATTTTGTCTGCTGTCGTATGCTGTCGAAACGTTTTTGTCTGCTGTCGAAACGTTTTTGTCTGCTGTCGTCTGACAAGTTTTTTGCCTGCTGTAGTCTGCTGTCGACACATTTATTGCCTGCTAATGTCTGCTGTCGACACGCATGCTGCTCGTATGAAAGAGCTTAAATAAGTATTTTTTTCGTGTAAGATGAAATATTTGATTCGCCGCGACTAAGTCCTGTGATGTAACAAATAAGTTCAGTTCGGTAACATTTCAACCAAAATTGAGATATATTATACTGCCTCCGCGCTTAAAGGATCAATCACACAAATTCAATCAAGAAACCTGAGTTTTGTTCCCTTCACATTTCTTACTAGGGTTTCGTACCCGAAGGTTGCCTATTAAAGCCTTCGCTATTCGTCCATCTGTCTGTCCGTCAGCGACTCAGCGGGCACTATTTCATGAACCGTATTAAGTAGAGAGGTTTAATTTTCACAGAATGTGTACACGTAGTCTATTTCTGTTGCTTCAACATTAACAGATTCCAAAATACACACAATTTAAATTAAATCTAAAGGACATGTTTTTTTGCATTTTTTCTGGTCAAAGAGTGGTACGGAGAACCCTTCATGCGTGAGTCCGACTCGCACTTGACTCATTTTGTTTTTCTCAGGTCTGCCGAACAACCAATTGCCGTCGGTACCGACGGAGGCACTGACCCATCTATCAAAATTGGATCGATTGGACCTGTCCAATAATAAGATACACATACTGGACTGGAACTCGTTCAAGGTAATATGTTTGTTTTAATATTAACCACAGTGTAACCATTCCATAGAAGACAAATTCTTAACCCCTTTTAATCCAGAGATGGCGCTTGGAGTAACATTTGTGACTGTAAAGTAATAAAGTACATCGAGTACCAGTTTCTAGTTATATTCGTTAAACATAATTAAGTGTTGAAATTCCAAATGTGTGTTTCGACTTCACACCACAATTGACTAACAAATGGACGAGCGTTTTGAAAAATGCTAAAAAACATCACTTTGACAACCTCATCCAATAGCCATTCCAAAATTATAATACCGGGATACGGGCAGATCTCCCGACAATACGGCATCCCTAAAGCCATATTGGCGACCCATATCACCCTAACAATAGCCATCGATCATCCGCAGGGGATACAGAGCATCACTTACCTGGACCTAAGTGACAATCAGCTGACCGATATAGCCCTTGATGCGTTCAAGTCGCTGTCGAAACTTGCCGTGTTGAAGCTGCGCGGTAATCTTTTGAAGGTTGGCGCGCTGGGTTCTTTGAAGGTGAGATTTTGGGACTGTCACCGTCTCATTATAAAATAACTCTGTTTTCTAAAAAAAAAAAATACTACTAATACTACTCTGACACCCAATTTCCTGGGCGTTGATTAAAGTTAACAGGTTGGTTAAATCAGTTTCGGCCAATCAAGTTCCGTCATTTTGAATAATAGCGGTTCGTGATTGGCTGAAGCTGATTTAACCAACCTGTTAACTTTAATCAGCGCCCAGGAAACCGGGCATGAGACTAGTTTACTCCGAGAGTAGAGTCAGATAAGTGCTACTCATTCCACGTTTATTAATATTGAAAGTTTTAGTCTTTGTTTATTAATTAGATGGTAAAAGAAAATAAAGACTAGAATTTTCAGGTTCTTGAAAGAATCTATATGGACAACTGTGAAATCAAACAAAAATGCGTGACATAGACGAAATTGTCCTAAGTTGTTACACCGACATTAATAAATAAATTGACGAGGAAAATAGGAACTCTAAGTAAGGTTAATTGCCTTTCTACATGGTCATTCTAGCATCAAACAAATTCGGTTATGTTTTCTGTCTGTTTTGTTTAGTACTTACAATAAATAAATTACCGTAATTGGTAATTTATTTATTGTAAGTACTTGTAGGATCCCTTCATAATCTGTCTGTCTGTCTGACTAGTTGTCAAGAAACTTTTTGTCAGGAATGTCTTGAGATTTCAACTTAAAATCAATATCAGTTGCATCTCTGGGCTCCCTTTAAGTTATAAACATTAAAATACCATACCGTTCTTTAGTATCTTGGTCAACAGGTATAATAACAGTCAAATATGATTAAAAATCTTAACTCCTCATCTCGTTCCAAGTCGGCGCAATACCTGCGTGACCTGGACCTATCGAGCAACGCCCTAGAAGGACCTCTAGGGCTTACTACAATTCCTCCACTGAGCTCCCTCGACTCCTTACAGCTCTCTGACAACACGTTCGCAAGTATCAGGAGAGGAGCCTTGTCTGGTGAGTGAACCATGAAATATTAAAATCGTTACAGCTGATTGATTTCGGACGAAACATTCGATCGTGGTAAACAGAAATTAAATTTCCCTTTTGAGGGGGCGTGGAATAAATGGACAAAGGAAACTTCTCATGACAACCTCTTTGGGTGTAGTAAACTGTAAACACTTGTGTGTGGCGTTGCAGTTTGAAGATCTCCGTCCAAACCAAGAGATCTCGGCTTTGGATCCTGGATAAGAAACAAGTAAAAAAAGAACTTACAGGTCTTGGACGTGTGATGACGTGGAAACGGTGGTTCTAGAAAAACTAAAGTAACAATTTACAATGCAATCTTTATTCTCAGGTCTGCCGAACTTAACAAAGCTGAATCTGCACAACAACCAAATCGACGTGCTCGAAGACTACGCGTTCCGACATCTCACGAATCTGACGCACCTGGACTTGTCTCATAATGAGATTGTCGCTGTTTCTGGTACGTCTTATCTTCAGGTGTATACTCCATCTTTATACCATCCATAATGCCATATTCTTAAATACGTAGTAAGTCTGTGGCGTAGCGGTTGCGCATCTGTTTACCATGCGAGAGGTCCCGGGTTCGAATCCCGGCTGGGAACAATAAACCCCAGGTCTTGGATGTTTACATGTTTGTGATGTCACTGTTTCTGGTTCCCACGATACAGGGTATCCTAGTGTGGGGCCAGAAGCAATGTATGTGCCTGGATGTAAATGTTTATATGTGTTCTTGAGGCTAAAGAAAATTTAAGCACTACCTGGGGCCGTATGCTGCAATGGGACTCACATGTTTGGGTTAGCGGCACGGTGGTGGACGGGGCACAAATTTTGTTTAAAACCTCACTGGAAAATACGGGATCTTGTGTCCTTAAGAGCAATTGGCTATCGCGATGTTTTTTCGATTAGAGTGTTGGACCCCTGATCCCCCTTAAACCCCGGGTCTTAAATGTTTACATGTTTGTGACGTCGCTGTTTCTGGTCCCCACTACACTTACTACTACTACTTATCCTAATCCTAGTGTTAGGCCAGACCAGACCCCAAATGTTTGTACCTTTATGTACATTTTATGTTGTGGAATATGAATAACAGTATGTACTTGTAATGGTGCACCAACTGCCACCGAATGCTTCTTGAATAAATTGACGGTAAGAGGTCACATTGGCTCTGTTATTTCCCCTCCGAGAAACAGTGAAAGCAACACTTTGGGTGTCCGTCCGACTAAAAATCACAATACAACACGCACATGAGTGTGTGTGTACACACAAATGCACGTATTTAAAAGATGCCTGAAGTTGTCGTTGGTAGTCCAGTGACATTTTAATTTCCGCCTCACAAATATTCTGCGGAAACGAGAAAAGCCGTTCAAGGAAATACATTGAATTCGTTTTATTAATTTTGAGACGTTTTCTCGATGTAACACTCAGGTTTTGATTTGCCGTTATATACCTGTATTTTTCTCGGTAGTTCCATCAATCAGCATCAACCTCTTTCAATAAGTTAAATGGACGGATAAAATTTATGGAATGATAGGGTAATACCCATTATGAACAACTTTCTTCAAGAAACAAGTGATCAAATATTTTTTTCCTTTGCGATTTCCATATGTTTCTTGGGAAAAGTGGTTCTTAGTGATTGGTATTATCATTCCCTGAAAGGAAAAAAAAATCTCCACCGTGTCTCAAGGTTTAACCCCTAAACTCGTTATTTCAGGCGCGTCTTTAGCCCAACTAACGCGACTCACTCGACTGGATCTGTCGCACAACTTCTTGCGCTCACTGTCTGCCGATCCCTTGAAGTCGCTTGACCAGTTAACGGATTTGTTGGTGCATGACAACGACATATCGATGATCGACGACGGTGCTCTGGCTGATCATATGGACTTGAGAAGGTTCACGGTGGAAGGTGAGATTGGGGTGGAAAGTTCTAGTAATTTTTAGTAGGAAGGCGCCGCGGATTTGCTTATAAATCGATGCCAAACTTGCATTGCATTGATTCACTTTCTAGGGTTCCATGTCCGAAGGGTGCGAAACAAGACGCTGCCGTCCGTCCGTCTGTCTATACATTCGTCATTTGAGACTGTTATTGAGACACGATTTTGCCACCAAAATCGAAGCCCAGATGATTCTGCTATATTTATTTAAACTATCATTGACCTAAATCACTTTACTGGCTAGCCATATTGACCAGACGTTGTTTTCATTATGGCCTCATACGTACCATATGAGGCGAGATGCCAAAACAAAATCACATTGGAAGTATCCCAAATAAATTGAATTATGACATGGCATAGCACAACGCCTTTTCCATAGTCCAATTTTAGGCAGTTTTTCAATACTCCATTTTGTGTGACAAGGGCGTAGCCTATCGCCGCAGCTATGGAGTATCCATCACTGTTAGAACGTCGTCCGTATAATGTACTTGATAAATTAATTATATCATTGCTACATAGTCAGCGCCGGGATTCGAACCTGGATCTCCTGAGTGAGAAGCAAACCTCAAACTTCTAGAACACCAAGCATTGGATGTATCCCAAATAAATTGAAATCCCAAGATTAATTTCCTCTTTTCAGATAATCCGCTCAACTGCGACTGTTTGATGGCGGGATTCGCTCGATGGCTCCGAGAGGCGAAAAACCTCACTCAATCTGATAAGGCAGCGGCTATCTGTGCCACGCCACCCCACTTGGAAGGAGCATTACTCTCGCGACTATCGAAAAACAAACTGTGCGACGACTTCGAACATCTAGAGCAAAAAACCGAAAAGGAACCTGATGATAAGATCAACGATGATCTGCCAGCAGATGTCAATACTGGTGTGATGAGGGATGTGGGTGACGAGTCGGTGAACTATATTGATAATGACAAAGTTGAGGGGTTGAATGATGACGTTTACGATGATGAGCTGGGTATACCCTCGGAGGACGATTTGCCGATATCCAAATCGAAGGTATATGAAACATTTCATTGTATTTTTAAGAATTGCTTAGTTTTGATTCACGTAGCTGGAAAATTTTACACTACATATGGTGTACGTGTTGGTTATAAACGTATATTATAACGACCATTCCCCTGACCCCACATGTTTTTCTAAAATTAGCTGTGTGATTATACGATACAATATTGCAGATTTAGGGAATACAGCGAATACAGACATAATTATGTATGCAGCGCTGAGACGCAAGCGACGCAGGACACCTAAAAAATATTTTGGACGGCAGAACGGCAAAGTTTCTTTTCCCTGATTTGCTAATTTTTAGGATACCGTACCCGAAGGGTGCCAAACGGGACCCTATTACTGAGACTTCGCTGTCCGTCTGTCCGTCCGTCCGTCCGTCCGTCCTACCGTCCTGTCTGTCACCGGGTCCGTCTGCACGAACCGTAATAGCTAGAAAGCTGAAATTTTCACAGAATGTGTATATCTGTTGCCGCACCAACCACAAATACTGAAATACGAGAGATATTGCAGATTAAAGGGGGCCCCGATACAAGAGACGTGTTTAGATACACTTACGCATTTCAAAATGGAGATCTTGACTGAAACTGTTTATTTATTGTCATAGCAACCATGTCATAGACACATATACTACACATTTAAATATGATAGCATATTTCGCGTCAACCCACATGGTTGTGGTAGCTCAGCCGGTATGATGTAGACTCTCAATCCGGAGGTCGTCGGTTCAAATCTCGTGAAGGCATAAACTTTTTAAATTTTCTTTTTGTTTATTTTTTTATTGTTTTGAGTGCTTTTGATTTGTTGTACGATGGTACGGTACCCTTCGTGTGCGATACCGACCCGCACTTAACCGATTTTTTTTCCGCGTAGGCTTCGTTTGAGCATTCGCCTAGACTTAAGATTTAACATCTAACTATACTTTCAACCACCACATCCAGATCCACCTCCAAGACGCCTGGCACGACGACGAAGAGGTCTACCTCTCCTGGTCAGTGGAACCTCCTTCAGTCCACCGGTACAGATGCACCGGAGTCACAGTCGCAAAGACCGGTGTGATACCGAAGCATGTCGCGTGCCACAGAGCGCCGCCTGCCAACGTTGTTCTGAGAGGACTTAAGATTGACCCTCGGGAACAGTATACGTGAGTGACTCCAGATAAACAAAAAATAAACATTTACGTACAGGCTCATACATTGCTTCTGGCCCCACACTAGGATACCCTGTTTCGTGGGAACCAGAAACAGCGCCAGCGCAACCGCTGCGCCACAGAGGCCGTCAGATGGAGATTAAATTGTAATCTAAAAAGTCCTAGATTTTCATTATTGCCTCATACTTCATTATGGTGTCGAAGACTTTTAGGATTTTGTTATTTCAGGGTCTCACTATTGTATTCATGACTTAACTTAACGCAGCATTGTTATTGTGGTATATCCAAACCAATTATGATGTCTATAGTACATAATTGCCTAATAGTGATTTACCTATTATATCTATCTGTGTTCTAACTGTGTTTACTGTGAAGACAGAATTGATGTTAACATTCCACACCGAAGAAACTCAATTAAAAATAATCAATTAAATAAAATAATCAGCAATTTCCTTGCACTATCTATTCTGATTTCAGATTCTGCATAGCATTCGAAGAGATGGATGCCCGAGACATGCCTCTCTCTCTTCTACTCGGTTGCAGCACTCCTCAAGTTGTGAGACAGAGAGTCACCTTCGCCCCGCCGACAGTTTCTGTCATACCCACTATGCCTACGGTGCTGAGAACTGATAGTTCGCTTCGGTAAGAAAATGTTTAGAGTTGTAGGATATAGAAATTGATTGGCCATGACGACTCGAATTGGAATCTTACTTATGACAGAAGACCAGCAAGTTTAATGAAACCGATCAAAATATAGACTATGGAAAGGTTTTTCTGAAGATGACTCTATAATAATGCTAAAATCGTCGTTCAAGCTCGTTCTTCAATGCATGTAAGACATCATCATGGCAAGGTCCAAAAATGTGTTTGGGACTCAATTTAACTAATGAGATTAAAACGAAGTTCCAATATAACATAACATAGCGTCACGCATTTTCCCATATGGAGTGGCACTGTGCCCACTTTTAGCCAGACATGTTAGTATCTCAAACATGCAAAAAAATTGTGAAAATCGGACAAGGTTTAAGGGGTGAAAAACGTTACCGCTTTTTGTATGGAAGCTCGCGAGTACACTATCCTCTTTGAACAATCTGAAATCTTTTGTTTCAGGGTCTCCGAAGTCAGATCAAACGTCACCAGTGACGGAGTCCTCACAGTACTAGTCTCCCTTCTAGGGATCCCTTCCAGACCCCAATACCCACTCCAACGCACCCAAAGAATACCCATCGATATGAAGTATCTCACAGCCCTCCACAACTGCTATGTAGTACTAGCAGTATTGTCCGGAGGGTCCCTGATAGCCCAGAAGGACACACCTTGCCAGGCCAGCCTTGATATCTCCATGGAAGGATTCGTCCGAGGCCCTTACGAAGTTTGCGCAACAATCTCAAAATCCCTTGACATGACACCCATTTGTGTAGTACCACAAGTCATAGGTCCAGGGTCGTTGGAAATGAAGTCGGGTTTGAAGAATTTGAACACAGCGTTGGTGGGAGTGTCTTTAGGTTTAATGGTTTTGGTAATAGGTCTCGTCTGGTTTGTGAGGAAGATGCTGAAGAAACCAGCTCAGTTTGAGCCACACAGGTGTTTTAGGCAAGAGCCAGCGGTTGAAGAGACACCGCGGGCTAGTTATGTGATGCTAACGGCGACGTCAAAGGTTTGAATAAGACTCGAAATGTATATCCTCGAGTCAACATGAGATATATAGCTATTTCCATGCGATTCTGTACGAGAATCGGCGCCCTGAGCGAGAGAAAATGAGAAAGTTACTTTAAGGTTACGCAATCTTTTAGTTGTCGCTTGTGAATCCGGTACCGTGAAACAGAAAAATATTGTAAATTATTTGATGTCCATGCGTCTGTTTGTTAAATTACTAAACTTTTAGGAAAATATTTAAGGGTAAGTACTTATTTGTTGACAAATATATTTACAGGCCAGGCGGGGAGATCTGAGAATTGCGATTGTGTGCGTGCACAAGGCTGTCAGCCAATGGGTTACTTGACAAGAGCTCACTACACTGACGAAGATTATATTGACACTCACACAAACGCATTTCTCCACAAACGCATTTCTCAGGCCTCGCCTTCTGGACTGTATTTAAAATTATATAATTGCATCTGAAAATGTCTAGGAAATTATGTTTTTAATTCGCTATTAATGATTATAAGAAATTCGTTGATTTTGTTAGAAGCTAGTTATTAATTTAAATCACTTGTGTCTTCTATGAAGGTCATTAATACTTAAATTATTATTTTGTTAAGCTATTTAACTAATTAACAAGAGGCTGGTCTCTATTAATAAGTAGTTAGGTAAATAATTAAACTCTGTTGAGAATGACATAGTCATTAGTATAGTATTTTATTAATATTCTTGTTAATATATTGATGTTTGTGTTTTTTTAAGAACTTAAGGTTGAACGCACCGACTGCTGCCCAAAGTCATTGCCAGAGAGATGGACAGTACTGTAGAGGTTGAAACATAATATAGTATCTGTGTTGAAACACGCCGGTGAAACCACGGAATAGAAAAAAAAACTGTTTTTTCTATTCCGTGCGTGGGTGAAACACATCGGTAGCTGTAGTCTGTATGGGCGCGTCCATTAATTACGTGAGACGTTCAGGGGGGGAGGGGGTAGAGCCGAACCTCATCTTATCACATTCTGGAGAGATCTCTCCAGAATGAGATAGGGGGTCTCGGCTAATATCACGTATATTTTTTTTCGCAAGAAACAGTGAAATAAAAAAAAAAAAAGTTAAATAAGTAAAACACGGTAAAACACAGTCCTCCACGGAAATAAGACCAATTTTTTTTACAATAATATTTATCATGGTTTTTTGAGTGCCGCGAAATTGCTCGTCGTTAAACGAGCCAACAAATTATTTATCTTCCTTTTTTACAACGAATACAACGCCTTTACAATAGAAACACACGTTTTTCAAAATCTCACGTGAGTTTGGGGGGTGGGGGAGAGGGTTGAGTAAAATCTCATGATATCTCACCAGGGGGAGGGGGGAGGGGGGGGGGTGTCAGAAAATCGGCGAAAACCCCTCACGTAATTAATGAACGCCCCCTATCTATTACATCAATTCCGGTTGCTTATTAATTGATATAGCTTTCCAAAGATCTTTAGGCGCGGTGACAGGTGGAACTAACGCTTAATGACCAATGAGAAATGAAAGGTCTGCGTTGATGTGATGAGAGGAACGTTGCGTTAAGTTGCGTAGAACTGGCGCCCCCCTGTAAACGCCACTGTATTTCTGAAGTTGTTGTTATCCAACTCCAAATTTTTACCAACGAAAGAGTAACTTTTACTCGAGAGTAACTCGAGAAAAACAATTTAATTTGAATAATAAATAAATAAAATAAGTAAAAAAATCTTCTACTTTTTCATAGACACCAGTGACACCCAGATCAGATCACCTCATTTTGAACTGTCATTGTCATACAAGTTATCCCCGGGATAGTTATTCTCATATAACTTTTTGTTGGTGAAATCTACCCTAAGTTGAAGAAAGGGAACATGCTCTGCCACCTTGCATGACTTTGAGTGGCCGTCAAACTTGTGCATTCCAACTTTGTGGTAGTTACTTCTAAAGTAATCATTACCTATTTTCATTGTTTAATTATTTTCAAACGTTTATTTTCTTTGCTGGTTTTCTAAAAAGAATACACTGCTTAGATGAATTTTGGTTTTGCTTTAATTAGCTTAGACTGGTTGTACATATGAGTTTATAGGATCGAGTCTATAATTTTAAATTAAACGATTAACAATTATCGCACCTTGTTTTTCTTTATCACTTTTACTCTGGATCACTAGTTTACTTTAATAGGTACATAAAGATTTGAAATAAATAGTTAATAAAATGGATGGATGTGTTCTATTTTGGAAGAAATCTATTTGAGGAATATTATTGTGTATCTTGCATTCTCACATACAGGGTGTAATTAAATTAGCACATACAGGATGTAATTCTCATATACAGGGTGTAATTAAATTAGCTGACCATTTTTACGTAGGTCCTTACCTAAGTCTGATGCTAACTATAATACTTATACATAATTTTAAATCTATAGCTAATTTTATACGTACTAGATCTAGCCATCAGGCTATAGATAGCTACAGTAACTTGTCTCAGCATCCCCCAATAGCAGTCAAATCAGCGATTTAGTACTGGCAAAGGAATTTCTAGATTAAACTTATTAAATAGCTCGGTTATAAAATGTCCAGGAACCGTCCCTTACGAGATTGAAAACTTCTATTTGTACTAAGATCTAAGCAAAGATATCTTGTTGGAAGTATATGTGGTTCTTTACGTACATTCAAGTTTTGATATAGTCTTATATCTTTTTAACCGACTTCAAAAAAGGAGGGGGTTATCAATTCGGTTGTATGTTGTTTTTTTTTATCATATATTTTTTTAATGTTTGTTACATCGAAACTTGTACTACTTATTTATAAAACGATTTCAAATATTATTTCTTTGTTCAAAAGGAAAGCCCAATAGTATGGTCCCATTTTTTGAAAATCAGCATTCGGTCCAGTAGTTAGGTTTCTACATGAAAAAACTGTAAAGTTCAATGTTTTACCTGGATGACATTATACATCCAGATTTTTTGTGACTTTTCGGTGTTTAAAGTCATTGTCACGAGATATATTCTGGCTGTTAGGATCGCATATTCGTTTACATTATGTAATACGTATGGACTTCACTAATAATAATAATACGTATGGAGACAGATTTTGTAGGCTCTTTTTCGGGTATATAGACGACACTGTAAAACAAGCAGGTAATAGGTCATTACTTAAGTCTGTTTTTTAAGTTTTTAACTTGGCGAAATATTCTAAAAACTAACTATTAAAGTAAAAAAACTAACTAGCCATGGCGCATATGGTATTCTCATAGATCCTGGTCAGAAAACTATTCGTTCATTTAAGAGACACTTAATTTATAGTTCATCATCATCAATACAAACAGACTCACGTCTCAGATTAACGAATCTTGAATCGAAACGAATAAGCACCGCACAGATCTGTGAATCGTCTGCTACAGTTTAGTATGTAGCAAGAGGCGTCCCATTAAAAATTAGGGGTACTTTTTTCATGTGTATTTCAGGAAATACTCGGCAAATCGTGATCAATTTCTGGTATATCAATTTGACTATAATATCCTATAGGGTTGTATGAATTTTGGAAAACGTGTTAAGATAAAAAATTCTTATTAAAACCAGATGTATGATATGTTTTCATTAAAACCAGCAATATCATGATATGGCCAAATTTTACGATATGGCTACGACATATTCAATATCGTGCCTCTTTTACCAACTCTTTTACTCCTTCAGCCGTGGCCAGTACTATTATCTCTTCTGTGCCGTGGCCACAAGTATCTGTGAATCCCAGTTCTTCCGTACAAAGTCAATACGGGCGAGTCTTTCTTTAACTAGAAAGTAGATTTTTTATACAGTTCCGAAGAATTTAGTTACTTTAGTCGTATTGCAGAAGATCCGTGACTACAGTCGAGTTCTTGTTACTTTTATGAAGAGATTCTTAAACTTTTAATAGTGGTTTTATTTCCGCTGTCTGTCTTGAATTTATATTTTTGCTGAAGAAAAGTTTTCCTTCTTTCAGGGGGATTATATTGTGATTTGTCATTCAGTTTGGAAAAATTTAGATATCAAAGTAATTTTAAGAGATAGAAGATTTATGGCTCATCTCAGGTTTAACCGCTTTTTCTGCCTTAATCAAAACAAAACTACTTCGTTACTAGCTGGGGTAATGAGCAAGGGAAAACACCGGGAGTCCGTCTCACTCAACATAGTTTTACTCCAAGAACACTGTAAAAGGTTACCTAGTTTGCATAGAGATGGGTACACAGGATGAGCACTACATGACACTAGAGTCTCTACTACACAGCGTATGTAATGAATTAAAAATATAAGTATTTTCTCAAAACGCTATTCCTAAAAAAACAAAGATTACAGAAAATCAGCTCAAAACTACTTTAAACAACATGAAAGTGACCAAAACAGTGTTTACTAGAGCTTGTCATTCTCCTGGCCGAAAAGGAAACAAAAATGACATTAAAATTAGGGGAAATCAAGTTCTCATCCCCTTGCAATAGACATTACTTGACGTCTTGGTACCCACTGTCAAAATCAAGGACTCTTCTGTCCTCAAGCGAAGGGGTGTGTTAAACCCGCAAGAGAATAATATAAATGTATAGTTCGTTGGTTGATGAACGACACAATTAGACTACTTATCCCTTTCTCATACAGTTTCAAAATTCCTCACACAAAATGTATGCACATTGTACCTACAACATAACACGGCGACCTATTCAGGCGTACCACATCATCAATTAAGGCAGATTACATTATCATTACGCTGATATCTGTATGTGTGGTGTTAATACAAGAGGCAAGCGATGTTCGTGACATTGGTGCAACGGTATCCATCATGCCCATTAATGTCCCCACCGAGTAGTGTTGCCGGATAATCGATTATCAATTATTCGATTAGTAGGTACCTAAATAATCTAACAAATCGATCTAGTATCGATTCTATCGATATAATCGATTTAATTTTCAGAAACAGCAATTATAATCGACTAATCGATTATAATCGATTGTATTGGTACAATTATGAGAATCGATAGTATCGATACAATCGATTATATCGATAGAATCGATGCTAGATCGATTTGTTAAATTATCTATATGTACTTAGGATAATCGATTAATAATCGATATACGATCGATTATCCGGCAACACTACCACCGAGGGGCACAGGGCACCTTGCTGACTCAGTCCGGGTTGGTGAGGGGTCTCGGGCTAGTAGCCAACACGAGAATAGAATAGAATAGTTCTTTATTTGTAAAAAAAAACATAGTTAAATAACAAAGTTCTCATAGTTAAATAACAAAGTTCTTAGGAATACGTTTAAAGTGGTATCTGTATGTTTCGCGCAATGGCATACAAATATTCATATTTATTGACTAATAACATGCAGATAGGTAATCGCAGTCAATAAAAACAGGTGTGATTCAGGTATTTAGTCAGTGGTGTGCTTTATACAGTGTCCAAGAGATACTAATTTACGTTGTTATAGGCTTAAGATGTGTGCAATTTCTTAAGATTATATTTAAAAATACTTTTCACTTCTCATGCTCGTAAAGTTCGTCTTTATGTCGGGTATAGCTAGCATAAAATCAAATTTTATGTTCTAGAGCATAAAGTAAAATCTTCGTCTAAATCTCAGACTGACAAATTTCGTCAGGTAAACAGCTACACCTATGCTAAGTGCCACTGCCGGGGCGGCCAGAGCCGGCTGCGGAGGCACGTCCAAAAAAAAAAGTTTAATGGCGGGAAATCCTTATTTTTTCTCGGTAATTTCAATTTGCAATTATTTCATAATATTTACTTTTTTGCAATATTTCTGTTTAATTTCCTCACAATCGAAGTGAAAAGCAGAGTATATAACTCGTACATAAAACCCATTTTACCCTCGACATGACTATCCATCCACCCTCGCCTGCGGCTCGGGTGGATATATACGTCTCGGGTAAAGTGGTGCGTTTTATGCCCTTGTTGTACAATCTACTATATATTATTCATCACTCTTAATGTCTCCGGTAGTTTATTATATATTCGGGTGTACATGCCGAATATACTTTTATCAAAGTAAACAGAGACTGTCAGAAGTTTTCAAGCTGCCCTGTTAGGGTCTCCGACACAGCTTTACCGATACTACTATCGACTAGCGATAGTAGGGAACTACATAAACGTGTCACCTGAAACACGATACATTAATTACGTCCAATACATGGCCCTCATCAGATTCGAACCTGCATTTCCTGCTTCAGAAGCAAGCGTCAGCGCTTCACGCTAATACGCTACATTCTTGTTCACGTAGGGAAATTGCCCCCCCCCCCCCCTCCCGCCCTCCCCCTCCCTATGCACTAGACTTTTTTCAGTGAAAGAGCTTATCGCCTGCCTAAAGCATTGGACCATATAATTCACACTTGCCAAATTACCAGGCATTAGGCGAATCAAATTAATACACGCCATCACATACGCGAATTAAAATACGATTAGGGTTTCAAAGTATGTAGCTTCTCGATATACAGTCCACCTACCACATGTTTGCTGGAAGAGATCTCTTATTAGAGATAAGCTCGCCTTTTTACATGTTTTTTCTAATATTAAGTGTCTGTATTATGTTTTCTGTGCATTAAGTATAAAGTATGTTTCAGTTTTTCATTAAAATCTGTCTGCTTTTTATGATGATGACCTTCGCTTCATGTGCTCTAATAGCTGGCATTTATTTTTTCTAAATACACTACAAGAATAGTTAAAGGCCCTCTTGTTCCGTCTGCAATTTATTTTAATGATGGCTGGATGGAAGATTTCACTGTTTGTTGGTGTTTGATATGAAAGCGAATATGTTCTACGGCTAAAAGATTGGCTGGCACAACAAACAATAAGGTTGTAGTCTCATTGTAAGATTGCGTACAATACAATTCGTATTGAGAACCTTGCGGTGACTAAACTATTTATCAATTGGATCTAGGAAGGACCACAAATGTGGCAAGCCCTACTCACGGGGTTCTGTAGGCTACAGGTATTTTTATTGAACGCTTATACATCGTGTAAATGAATTAACGCAAAATGAGAAACTACTTTGCCAGGGACATCATTCTGAGCAACTTTCACTACGAAACCGATTTGATCAGAGCAACTTTATTTTTCACTTCCCAGTACATTTTGGTCTGAGTGGGTCAGATGGTGAAGGGGTTTCTCAGTCATCCTGTATATGTGCTCGCTGATTACGGGCAAGCACTTTTTATTTTCCTCTTTACTAAGGTTCTTTAGGTATATTAAATAGTTGTGTCAATCACCCCCCAAAAAACACAGGTTTTGAATTTTATTAAAAAGGCGTTAGGTGGAAAATATGAGGCCGTTCATGGCTGGTTTCGAAATCTAGCGACAAAGTTACTATCTATTTACTATTACACCTAAGTATTTGAGTACGTATTTTTCAATTACGGATTAAATCTAACCATCAGATCGAGTCGCAGTTTACTAGATACTCGGCTGATCTTAATACCTACCTACAATGTTCTGCGGAATTGTCTTAGCAGGATTTGCACTTGAATCTAGAGTATGGTAAGAATAGAGGGACGATCGGAAGTGATTTGGGACGATTCAAAACCACTGAAATGCCTTAGTTCAACGCAATTTTAATTAGTTTGCTATTTCGCATCACGAATTGCAGACAACTTTTGGCCTAAATATTTAAATAGCTATAGGTAAAAACTAAAATTTTAAAACGCCGTCAACAGAAACCGCAGGGGAAATGCACAATCCACCGCTCAAATCAAGTGATGAGCCAGGTGCAGGCACTCCCTAAAACGTCTAAAGTAAATGTATGGAAATGTAGCCCCTTAATTTCCTCCCTGAGGGGCACGGGCCTTCACTCGGATATAAGCAATATTGACCCATACTTCACCACGCTGGCGCAATGCGGGTTGATGGAGAGGTGTCGGATAAAGTAAAAATTTAAAACACCTTCAACGGAAAGCGCAGGGAAAAGGACAAAAGCACCGCTCAATTCAAGTGGGCCAGATGTAAGCACTACAACCCATTGAAGAGGAAAATAAAAAGAAACATTTCCGACAAAATAAATGCAACCTTGTGAAAAGGATTAAACAAAATGATGACTCTCGAACCACAGAACTGATTTATTAAGCTGGCGCGATGCAAGTTCGCGTCATAAGTAGTGCGTAGCGCGGTGGTATATTCAGGATATATCATTTGTCCGTTTTTAATCTACTTTGCGATTTTTTATTCTGCGTTATCAGTATCTGCCCGACACATGACGTGAAAGGGTGGTCGAACACGCTTCTTTTGCTAAAACAGCATTATCTTTACCTGCAAGCCGGAGTGACTCCAGTGATTTCGATTGTATTTAACTCGCTTTTGTTCAATAATATTCAAAAAGATCGTAGTGAAGGTAAGAGAGAGAGCAACACGGTCTCCTAATGGACAGACGGACAAATCATACGTAAACGCATTTTGTTTTTTGTTTTTCTATAACATCCTCCATCCAGAGATGGAGTGATGAGTTGGGTCTATGGGATAAAGAATGGAAGGAGACCGCTCAAGATCGAATGGAGTGGAAGAGGGGGAGAGAGGCCTTTGCCCAGCAGTGGGATATTACAGGCTCATAATAGTAATAATAATAATAACATCCTCTACCATTTCCCACTACCCACAGCTCTGATTAGCGCAAAGTCTGATTGTGGTAACCAATTCACAATACGCTGCGACGGAGACACGACCGACGGTCAGCTCGAATTATTGTAGGTTCTGTAGTTACGGCTCTGAGCTAACCGAATTCCTGGAGTTTCTCCAGAGCATTCTGGGTAGATGATTATTGCTTGTTGAGGAAGATTGAGAATTTGTTGAATCTAACCGAGTAACTTAAGTATTATCCAACATGTTATGTATTCTGGGTTGTCTTAGGTTTGGTAGATTTTAAATGGTAGATTGGTACCTAGATGGTCAGCACTGGAATCGAACCTGCATCTCCTGCGTGAGAAGCGAGCGTGAAACCAATTTATCACAAAGCGTACCTAGAATGCTATTCTAATTCTTATTTGTTTAATGCTTATTCTCGAGTAATGCTATGGATTTTGGAGCTTGTCTACGAAAGGCTAATAATTACAGTTTTAACACAACTTAAAGCCAACACGGCTATGTTAAGTAGGAGCCTGGCTTACAGGCAAAAACTTTGCTGTGCTGGCTACGTAATTTGACCGTGTGTTTCAACTGTATTATTAGCGTGTCTAAAGTCTGATGTAAGTCGCCCTAAGTTTACCAGTTTTGCTATGAGCAATTTGGAATTAAGACTCCTTTGAGCCATATTCAGTACACCAAAGAGCAAGTTTTGAATCCAACAATATGAATCCAAAGTTGACAAATTACTAAGCACGGCATTCCCTATCTTATAAATGACAAAGTATTCGCGCAACAAAAGCGTAACAAGAGATATGCAAAGCAGCTCTCAAAAGTAACGAAGCCACAGTATTACGGGGGATTCTAGTTAGAGGTTCACACCAAACAAAACTTGACTCTGAGTGAGGACGGAGGCAGGGAACCAGCGAATATCTTGCGAAAATCGCCTTGGATTTAGAAACGATAGACGAAAGGCTGGGCGAAGTTATCGACGAAGGAGGTTCACAAATGTTGCCCATGAAAGCTTAGTCACTATATCAAACAGGTCTATGTTCTATTTAAAATCATCAATCAGCAGCGCCCATTCAGACACTACATTTCAGTTTATGACACACACAACTATACACAAAAAAACTATTTGCGCGCGGAATGGCTGCAGATGGAATTTGAAATCGAAGCTTATACCCAACTGTGGAAGAATGGAGGCGCTGGAAGAAGAAGTAAGAAGAGCAAGATAGAATGTCACGCTCAACTCAAGGCCGCATCCAAATAGGAAAGTTTATTGAAAATTTATTCAAAGATGGAGAATACCCATAATTCGTTCCTTTGGATCTTTAGAGAACTAAATTAAAACCATTACTTTGATCATTTATTTGTCTCGCGCCTTATTTAGGGGGTTACAATTTAAAAGCGGCATAACGATTGGATCATTAAACAATTGAATGTGGTGATTAGGCCAGCGAAAATTTGCGAGGATTAACTAAATTAGTAATGATGAAAAGGGAGGCTTTCTGAGAATGTTCTCTTGTTCCATCCTGTCATATCAGAGTAGTCCGATCAACGAACTCCATCGAACAGGATGGATTATGCGAGAAAATAAGCTAAACTGTTTACACAACTGTGTATACACCTGTAAATACTTATATAGAAGTTGAACTGAACAGATAATATAATAGGAGTAATGTTATTTAATTAATACACACATTAGTTATTGTGAAGTTACGGTCTGATACAGATCTTAGACTGATGTGAACTGCAAATAAAGTGGCAACAATCTGAAATGAACCAGCAATTTGCTCGATAGAGCCATAAGTTATTTCTTAATAGCAATCGGATCTCGAGATCCTGTAAGAATCGAACCGTGATGCTTGAAGAGCATTGCAATCTCATGAGTGCAGTGTTCTAAACACTTTGGCAGGCGATCTCAGAGCGACTGCTCCGGAAAACATTCAATACTTAGTACAGTTGTAGCCAACGATGGGGTTACTTTACTTACTCAGTACTTATTAGACGGTCACTATTTTTTGGACATTTAAATCTTATTTGTAGATAACATCCTTAATGGACTTGGCATAACTGTACATTTTAGTGACACGCAAGCGGGCAACGGATTTTGATTGCTGTTTATTAATACAGATACTATAATATTATACTAATAATACTACATAGAACCGCGTCCACCATATATAAAGGATGTCAAAGATTCAATCACATTTACTATAAAAAAACGCTAAGCCAAGAAATCAAACTAACACATCAAAGGTGACTAACATTTAACAGCAAAAACAATTTTCTTACCCTATTAGGACAAGAAAAAAAATGGATTTCAAAATCATGGTGTGCGGTTATATTATTTACATGTGAAACGTGTTAAATTATTCGGATTGTTTATTCTGGTGACGTCTCAATTATTACTATTATTATTAAACAACACAACACAATCTACAAAAACACAATGTTCACATATTTTTTCATAATGATTGCTTCACATTTCACTAAAAACGCGGACGCAATAATCAAGCGTTCCGCAATGTTCCGTTATTGATAAAAAAAAACATGGCTCAAAAGGCGCTTGTGTGTGCGTCTCTTTCTTTCTTGGTAGCGTGGATATAGGATATTGCATTGTCTTTTCCTCATTTCGTTCGTCTTGTAGAGCGCAGCGAGTAGTCTATGGCGTCTACCATACCGGTCCATACCCTACCTAACGCATCTGACACCTTTTTCATATCTTTTTGCACGCGGGGACCAGAGGAACTAACGCTTGACTACAGTGTGTCAAGTCTGCTAAACACATTATTAGAATTCATTGATCATTTAAAGACCCTTTTTAGGGTTCCGTACCCGAAGGGTCGGGACGGGACGGGACGGACGGACGGAAAAACGGGACCTGTGACTTCGCTGTGTGCATTTTTCAGATTTTTCCCTTTATTTGTGCTACAAAGACCTTGCTTTTGTTAAATTTCATGATTGTAGGCCTACGGGAAGTACCCTAGGTTTTGGGTGCGATTACTATGAAAATCCAACAATTTTACAGCATAAACGGTCGTAGCGTTTTATTGCGTTGACCTAGAAGTTTGATTTTTCCACAGTTCTATGCGACTACAGACTTGAGAAATTAATGTAAATTACAGCTTAATACGTTCACGCGTTCTCAATATAAAGGTCGTGAGTCGTGACACACGGACAGACGGACGGACAGACGGAAGGACAACAAAGTGATCCTATAAGGGTTCTTTTTTTACTTTTAAGGATCGGGATCCTAAAAATAGGTACTAAAACATCCCTAAATTAAACTTATGGTAAGAATGCTGAATACAATGTTAGAATATTACAGTACAAAGGGCTGTTACGCCGGCGGCGTTATGCTATGTCATTTACAGTTTATATGCTGCCATACCAGTGTAATGGGTACCTTTGGGCTGAGTGATTCTTGGGGCGGTTTGTTAAATAAGTAAACATTTTGCTTATTCCTACGACAATCCTTGTCATCACTTTTTTCCACATAAGTAGGGGTGAAACAAACTGTCTGACGTTACTGGCAGAACCCCAGCTACCAGCCAGAAGGACCGGCCAGCAATACCGAGCTCCAATATTTGTCCGAGCCAGCAAACACGCCTCGAAGGAAATTAAACCGATTCGTCTTATCCCGGTCGCCTTTCCGTTGAGATAATGAACGCGGCACTCTTTGAGAATGCAACTATTACTCCGATAGTGGGGAATACTACGATAGTGGGCGATAGTTAGATAGTGGGTAGAAGGGAATTGAGATTTATTAAGTTCGATTGGAGATTGGCTTGCTAGAAAAGATCTCTTTTAAGAGATAAGCTTGTCTTTGTACACTATTTTTATGTAATTCTGGTTTTCTGAATTGTTTGTTGATTAAATAAGTTATGAATATGTGGATGGGCGATCTGGATGTGGATCTGTCACCTAATTTGGATCACTAAATAATTCAAAAATCGTCACCTAAAAAAATAATAGATCGATCACCAAAATATTAATTGTTCTCTTGTATTGTAAGCAAGCACTAAATCATTTTCTCGCGTTGTGAATATTAATAATGTCGGTTGGAAAAATAGAGATGCGGAACATTACTTCCGGGTAGCTATTCTGGGTATCGAATAGAATAGAATAGATCTTTATTTGTAAAACATAGGTGTATATAACAAAGGTCTTAGGAATACGTTTAAATCGTAGGTATCTCTATGTTTCGCGCAATGGCATACAAATATTATTATTTATTGACTAATACTATATGTTACCTATTTAACATGCAGTTATGTAGTCAATAAAAACAGGTGTGATTGAGGTAGTCAGTGGTGTAAGCTATATACAGTGTCGGTGTCGAAGAGATATTCATTTATGGTGTAGCATCGAGTATTTTTATAACAAATATTAATAGACTTTTATAGTTGATCGCTTTGTTGATTTTGCACCTTAAACAGGTGTTTTATTTTTTCTGATAGTGAATTTTTTAAACGTTGTAGCAGACCTGTGAATATGTGAGAATTAGACGACATCTCGCGCGCAACTCGCAAATTTATGCGATTTGACCTTAGACAATCAGATTTTACATTTGAAAACAAAAAAGTCACCTGAATTTTCGACTTGCAATTCAGTTAGCTAAATTTTATCTCATTTCGAATGGTATATGTATATGAGTTGCCGCCACAGCCACAAGTTATAAAATACGCAATTTCAGAAACTAAAGGGAAGAAAAAAAAAGTAAAAAGTATAAGAGAAGTTTTTTTTCGGAACCCTTCTTGTGTGAATCCGACACACATGCAACAGATTTTTAAAATCATCAAATATAGCGGTAGGTCATGTCATTGTCCTATGCTGTGTGAGGCAACTCTGAATTGCCATTATCCAAAATTCAGTACTCCATTTTGCGTAGTTGTCATTTTCCTTACTTTGCAAAAGCACACCCTTGTGTGCTGTGAAGTAATATTCGTAAACAATTTTGCGTATACTTTCGCCTTCGAGTTGGCGACCAAAATAGGGATACTGAACAAACAGAAATGATATATGGTATTTGCTTGGGTCTATCACGCACTATCGACGATGCTTCTGGAAAAATAAAGATAGGTCCCTATTGTTTGTGTGTGGGGATTAGTGTAAATGTTGCCTAAAATGCGTGATCTATACTTTTGGGGTTCCGCACCTCAAAAAGAAAATGAATGGTCAAGTGAAAGTAGTACTCGCGCACCATAAAACCAAATTACATATTTTTTCTAGAAAGACAGTACAGTTTCAGATTTTTCCCTTTACTTGTGCTGTAAGACCTTGCTTTGTGCCATATTTCATGATTGTAGGTCAACAAGAAGTACCCTATGGATTGGTTTTGAATCCATTGCGATTACTATGAAAATCCAACAAATTGCGTTTGATTGCGTTAACCTAGAAGGTTGTTTTTTTTTCCACAGCTCTTATGGCCTGTAGACCTGAGAAATTTATTTAAATTTCAGCTTGATACCTTAACGCGTTCCCGAGTGAATGGGGAAGGGGGTGACGCTATCTTGTGTTGTGTGTGTGACATATTCGCCATATTTAAGACGCAAAATAACCGAACAGTTATTAGCTTCTATGACACAGATTTCGGTCAATAAACTTGTGATATTAAGAGGATAAATCAGGATTTTCTAAGCAACGCAGCTACAAATAAAATAATATATGGATGTATATAGAGCGACTGTGCTAAAATATATATTTATTTAGTCATTTATTGTGCACTGACTTCCCTCTCTGTATCTGTTTTTTCCTGTCATGTCTAGGTTTGCTGGAAGAAATCTCTTTTTAGAGCTAAGCTCGCCTTTGTACATACCTTTTTATAAATGTTACATGTTTTTTTTATGTTTTGTGCAATAAAGTATAAAAATGAATGAAGATAAACCGAGTCCCGTGACGGTTACTCGAATAGCAATAGTCTATGATAGCTCCCAAAGACGCAAAATTCCGAACTTGGCATTCAGTCTCCATACACAAATGGCACCGTGCCAGCTTCACAGACAGACAGACAGCCAGTCAAGACGTTCAACGAAGTGATCCTTTAAGGGTTTATTTTATTCCTTTTAAGGATCAGAACCCTAAAAAGTAACAACTTTAGAAAATATGAAAGGCACACCAAAGGTGTAGTGTGGGACCAATTTTTAAGCGGGTGTAGTGTGGGACCCATTTTTAAGCGAGTGTAGTGTGGGACCCATTTTTAAGCGGGTGTAGTGTGGGACCCATTTGACCAAACAATTGACAATCGCCCGGCTCACGGTCATGCGCGCACGACCCACGACCCGTGTCGTGATGTCGCCTATGTTTCAAGACGCTAGCAGCTCTACAGAGATCCCCAATAAATTCGAATAGTGTTTGCGCCGGCCGGCAGTAATATTTTTATATCCGCTATACCCACTTTATTCTGGGCTAAGGAATTGCCGAGTGTATCTTGTTATTGCATTGTGAGAGGTCTTTGCACTCATATTGTTACTGCCTGAGATATGTTATTATAAGTGGTGGGGATAGGGTGTGCGATTTTGCTGATACATTTTGGATCGGAGGTTTGGGAATACGCAGTTTATCCTTTTCAAGCCTTGGAAAAATGTATTTGATATACAATACTGTGTTTGATAAAGTAATTATCTATATCTAATATATTTTTCGACAGTTTATGAATTCAATATCTACATTATGTTATAACCTATTTCGCAGTGAACCACGCTTTGAACACTTTTTATAGGTACTAAAGAACACTTCGCAGTTTGCAGTAAATATAGTCTACAGTCTTCACAAAATAAAACCGTTTTGACAGTTCACGCCCATTAAGTTTAAACCCCTAAAGCGTAGTTAATAGAATCTAACTTTTTTCTATTTGCTTGCAACATAGAAAACATCAATAAGATTTTCGACAATTTTTTTTTCTAATATTTAAAGAAAAATTAGAATAGAATATGCGTTTATTCAAACGTCACAATACACAACACAGCACAATATGGAAGATATACAATAATAGAAAAACATGGACAACAACAAAAGTGAGTGTTATCAAATACAAATGATCAATATGAGTAATAGTCGAAAAATGTCAGGTGGTATTCCAATGTCTTGTGACAATAACACACAGTGTATCATGCCATGCATTAGACCAAAAACATTCGAGCTAATAATTTAAATCTAAGTTAATACAGGATGTGACCACAGATACTATAATATCGATGTGATACAAAGGTGTATTAGATGGAAGGGGATTATGACATGTAATGACTTTGAGGAAGCGATGTTTGCCCATTGAGTAATAATAACTCAAAGTGGTTGCCTGGATTTTTAACATTAAAATTAGGGGAAATTAAGTTTTGATTTCCTTGCAATAGACATAAATTGACGTCTTGCTATCCACTGTCAATGTCAAAGTAAAGGACATACTATATTCACGGACTCGCGGGAAGGCTAATATGATGTGATTCATGTCGACGTATAGCCAGTAATTCAACACTCCATTAAGTCTGTGACTAAAACGCTCAATCAGTCTACAGATGCGCTTCAATAAATCATTTCAGCACATAGTGAATATTAATATTTTGGCCTGAGTGTGCCGCAGTAGACGTTTGCGCCAGTAAATTGTGTTAGAAGAAAATCCAATAATAGTAGTTTAAGAAACTGTTGCATAATGTAATGAATGAGTGGTATTAAAGCACGAGTGAGATTTTTAATAGTATCCCATGCGAGTTTTAAAACCTAGTTTGTGCAGTTTCATACACTACTTTATCTACTCTCATACTTAATTGTCTCTCCTACAAAAATCAAAGTTAAAACACAATAGTAGATTGTACAACAAGGGCATAAAACGCATCATTTTTCACGAGACGTATATATCCACCCAAGCCGCAGGCGAGGGTGGATAGTCATGTCGAGGGTAAAATGGGTTTTATGTACGAGTTATACACTCTGCTTTTCACTTCGATTGTGAGGAAATTAAACAGAAATATTGCAAAAAAGTAAATATTATGAAATAATTGCAAATTGAAATTACCGAGAAATAACCGGCCAAGTGCGAGTCGGACTCGCGCACGAAGTTAGGGTTCCGTGCCATTATCTATAAAAAACCGCAAAAAAAATGTATGGGAGCCCCCCCTAAATATTAATTTAATTTTAATTAAATTATTAATTTTTGAAGTAAATAATATACTCAATATATTGTGAACATTTTAAGCGTCTACCTGCTACCATTATCAATATCGAGCAAAAATGAGCAAAAAAATCACGTTTGTTGTATGGGAGCCCCCCTTAATCTTAAATTTCTTTTGATTTTTAGTATTTGTTGTTATAGCGGCAACAGAAATACATCATCTGTGAAAATTTCAACTGTCTAGCTACCACGGTTCATGAGATACAGCCTGGTGACAGACGGACGGACGGACGGACAGACGGACAGCGAAGTCTCAGTAATAGGGTCCCGTTTGGCACCCTTCGGGTACGGAACCCTAAAAATAAGGACTTCCCGCCATTAAACTTTTTTTTTTGGACGTGCCTCCGCAGCCGGCTCTGGCCGCCGGCAGTGGCACTTAGTATAGGTGCATGTGGCTATTTACCTGACGACCTTTGTCAGAGTCTGAGATTTAGACGAAGATTTTACTTTATGCTCTAGAACATAAAATTTGATTTTATGCTGGCTATACCCGACATAAAGACGAACTTTACGAGCATGAGAAGTGAAAAATATTTTCACACAAATCGGTGCTTAGATACAACAACAAATAGTCACGTTGACGTTTTGTTGCCGCCAAAACCCATCATATCACACAGCGCATGCGCGGAGCATGGACAACAGTATCAAACCTCAGATCAATGGACCTCTTTGTTTAAATCTTCCTGCCTCCAAGTATAAAACTTTGAGTGGCAGTTTGATAGTCAACTTTAGTTAAAAAAAAAAACTTTCCAACCATCTTTTGGCGCGCGATTACAGGTGGAACTAATGTGAAAAGTCTGTGTTGATGATAGATCCGTTGCATTATGTTGCATAGAGCTGGCGCCCCCCTGGTAATCAGCCAAAATATGTTTTGAAGACAACACAACTGTATCGAAATAGAAAAAAGTTTTCTTCTTAACATTATTTTTGTTCGAGAAGCAGTGTATGCATTTTTTTAATTGGATTAAGTACTTACGTCATTATGAATTCGATTTCAAGTTTGTAATTCAAACTTTATATCATGAGAGTAGATAAAATAGTCTACAAACTTATGCAAAAAGAGATACCACCACGATATCCAAGATCACACAAATAACAAGAGTTGAGCAGAGCATTCTTGTCATTTATGTCATCGCGGGTATCTTTGAGTTGAACAGAACCTGAGAACAGAACTATACTCAGGTAATTATACAATTTATTCATTCATTTATTCATTTATTCATTGCTTGCATGTGGTATGTACAAAGATATTATAATGTAGGATAAGTTCCAGAACATGCGCCCTGCAAGGGCATTGCAACATTATTAGTTTTACTTAGGTGGTAAGTGTAAGTGTAATATAATAATAAATAAATAATTAACAACCAGTCCACCGCACCACGTTACTGTAAGCATCGTGCCACTCTACACCGTAGTGTGGGGATGAAAAATAACAATAATAACAATGGATTCAGCTGATTTATGATGTTCACCGTCGCGCGGGGTGCCAGCGTGGTGCCAGCGTGGCGGAAGCCTCACCGATGCTGAACTTTCTTAGGCATTATATATGGATTTGTACATCTGTATTTTTAGACAAACTGAGCAACTTTTCCCTTATGAGATGGCAGGGGCAGAGTTCCGAACATAACCAGCAGTGCGAAGCATTAGGGACAAATCCGGAAAACTATAATTTCGTAGTTCCTTTATAAATAAACGGTCAAGTGCGAGTAGGACTCGCGCACCAAGGGTTCCGATCACACTTGGAGAGTGTAATCACATTTGTAATTAGGTTTCCACATAAAAAACTAAAGTAATATGTCATGTCATCCATGTAAACCAAATTAAATATTTTTGTAGAAAGACAGAAATTTGCATATTTTTCCCATTACTTGTGCTATAAGACCTTGCTATGTGGCAAATTTCATGATTGTAGGCCTACGGGAAGTACGTAGTAGAAAAGTACGTAGTACGTCAGTAGAAAATCTAACAATTTTACAGCATAAACGGTCGTTTCGTTCGATCGGATTGTTTTTTTTTTTCAAATCTTGATGCGACCACAGACTTTAACAATTGATATAAATTTCTGCTTGATACATCCACTCGTTCTTCATATAAAGATTGTGACACACGCACAGACGGACGGACGGACAACAAAGTGATCCTATAAGGGTTCCTTTCTTTCCTTTTAAGGATCGGAACCATAAAAATTCGATTTTTGCAGAACAGTATGTTTGCGAGCGAGTCTGGTTCTCAAACTTTTTTTTCGGTGTTTCGTCAAAGCAAGATTAAAAAAGAAAAGTAATTATTTCCTCTAGACATAAGACGGTCCTCCAATCTGAGTTTTATTGATACACGTTTCCAAGAAAGAAATATCTCGATAAGTCCCTATCCGAAGACTTAGCGAACAAGGAGAATAAGATTAAATTAAACTTGCTGACCTACAGAACAGACCGACCTACTTATCTTCATCTAGACTAGAGGCTGTGTCAAGCATATCCTCTCTCACATTTTATGTAAAGAGAGGTCCAAAGGAGTGCAACTTGGTGCAAACTACATTATATCACATACCTTCATCCGCTTCACTTCACTTATCATCTCCTTCTTCCGTTCTAGTATTTAATGTGCCGACTAGTCACACACCGCTCGCGGTATGTGTTTTCAGCCATTCGTATTTCAAACAATCCTACACTTTTTACACCCTGTTTCCATGATCGTTACAACGATTATATCTAAAGTTGAAAGCGAGTGTCAATCACTACATTTAAGAGCCACTTAAGTCTTTCTTGGAAGATATAAAGAGAATTTTTCCCCAGCCGTCAAATCAAATGTATCAAAAGAGTGGTACTCAACTTACTCAAGTATTAATGACGTCAAGAACACTTGGCATTTCCCACCTCTTTCAAATTGTCTTTTTTACAAGCCTCAAAAGAATATTTCGTTTCAGGGATACAGTTGAGAAGAAAATGTATTTACAGACGGTGATATTTTATTCGTTTAGTCTTTTGGAGGTGATTTAAGCAAGCGCCAAGCATTCAATGAACAACATTTTCTATAAATCTGATGTTAACAGATAAACTATTTTTAGGGTACCGATCCTTAAAAAGAAAAAAAAACCGGCCAAGTGCGAGTCGGACTCGCGCACGAAGGGTTCCGTACCATTTTCTATAAAAACGGCAAAAAAATCATGTCTGTTGTATGGTAGCCCCTTGAAAATGTATTTAATATAATCTGTTTTTTAGTATTTGTTGTTACAGCGGCAACAGACATACATCATTTGTAAAAATTTCAGCTGTCTAGCTACCACGGTTCATGAGATACAGCCTGATATATAAAAACGGCAAAAAAAACGTGTCTGTTGTATGGGGAGCCCCCTTTAATATTATTTTTTATAATCTGTTTTTTAGTATTTGTTGTTATAGCAGCAACAGAAATGCATCATCTGTGAAAATTTCAACTGTTGTTTGTAATTAAATTCTCTATCGATGGCACAGATTAATAAAGAGTTTCGATGGACACGTGTTTTGAAGGGGTACCAGCGAAATTTCAGGGTACGCATTATGCAAGTATCCCAGTATCCCAAGCACCATACAAAAATTTTCAAACCTCTTCATGTTATATTCAAAACTGAACAAAATTACGATAGGCAGGTTTGTAGTCAAGCACTTTTCAAATCGACCTTACAGTAACTCAGAAAAACATGCGTCTGATACCCAACAAATCACTCCTAAGCCACACTTCGCGATGGAAGGGCTATCCTTATCCTTTCACCGAGTCTTATCCTTAGCAGGAATATCAATTTTCAGCAAAGAAAATTGGAACTCACGTTTCTGGCTGTATTTGCAAATTCTAAATGTCCTTATCGGATTTTTCACCTTCGTTTTCACCACTGGCTTTCTTGTCGATAACATTTCCGATTTGCCTACTTTCATCGAGGGAGCTTGTATTTGGACAACCGGAGTCATAATGTTCATCTCCTTGATCATCTGCTTGATTTTTCGCTCAAAATTTCGCAGGTTCTTGTTTTACTTTTAATTAATGGCGTGCCAACCTATTTTCTAGTTAATTTTGTCTCTAACCTTACCTACCTCTTTGGTTGTAATTTGTTCCAGTGATTTAGTAAGTCATAAATAATGTTTCACAGATTTCTATTGGAAATGGGCTTCAAAGATGCCATAATAGAAATTCCAATGATAAGTTATTTGATGAATGCGGAACCAAATGGCATAAAAATGAAGGAATTGAAGAATATGGTTCTGCAGTCACAAGATAAACTTCTGAAATATACAGGGTTGTTGCTGAAAGTGTATGTTGCGAGCGTTTTTATTACGGCCACCCTGTATATTTGTGGCGCTATTTTTCAAATGTTAACCCGGGAGGACCAGTCGGATCGCATTTTGGGTATGTTTAGCTCTTTTTTTAACCGACTTCAAAAAAGGAGGGGGTTATCAATTCGGTTGTATGTTTTTTTTCTTTTTTTTTTATGTTTGTCACATCGACGCCCTGGATGCGCGAGTCCATCTCCCACTTGGCCAGATTTTTCCTTACAAAATAAAATAATCTATGTTCCAGCTTTCGAGATGTGGTTCCCATGGAGCCTGGATGATCTGCGAGTGTACTCAGCTTCTTTTCTATTTCATGCTTATGCTGGGTACCTTTGTTGCATAGGTAATGATGTTTCAATGTAAACATTATCAAATATAAAATTTACACGTACGCAGACAAAATTATGAAACTTATAATAATAATTAAATCTCAATAACAGATATAAATTTTATCTAATTACACATAACTATGTGCGGTAGCTACAGATAACCATCAAAAAAGATTGGGAATACAAATAATTATCGGTGTCATCAGATTTTCCCACAAGAGGAACTTAATCCACAAGCTCATATGAACAAACTTATGAGTTAGAACGTATTCATAGTATTACACACCACTTTCAAATTATAAAGTATTCCCAAAAATCCTCCCCTTTCCCAGCATACCCCGGACTCCAATCTACAATAATCCTGCTAGTCGGCCAGACAATCCGTCAGCTCCGAATCCTGACCTTCATCATGGAGAATCTGGACAGCTTGGCTCAGGAGCTGACGTTGATGCAACAGGGCATATTGTGGCAAGAGTGCTGTACGGCAGTGATGGCGCAGTGCGTCAGGCATTACATCCTGCTGAGAAAGTAAGTTCTTACTTATGGCACTGAAACTTGGACTCTCATAAAGGCACAAAGTCGCAGTAGCACAGAGAGCCAATGAGCGTGCCATGTAGTTATTAAGCTGTCTGATCGCATCTAGAATACCAAAATCAGACGCAGAACCAAGGTGACTGAAGTTGGTAAAGGAGTAATACGGCTTAGGTGGAAGTGGGCAGGACAATTGGCAAAAAAATGACGATTTAATCGGTAACCGAGTATAAAGAGTAGAACGAAGATCAGTCTGCACTGCAGATCACCTTCCAGATTTTTCGATGATGTAGCGAAAAAAAAAACCAGAAAACAATGGACGCGGGTTGCACATTGCAAAGGACTACAGGACCAAATTGAATGGCGTGTAAATGAGGAGGCCTTTACTCGACAGTGGGTTCCCTGACAGGCTGGTGACGATGATGAGAAGGTGACAGACAGTCGATTCTGAGAGTCGATCGATTCAGAGCTGAGAGCGGTTTCACGATTCGAGCTTCACGTCCAATCCTATAGAGTGGTTGAAAGAATTAGTGCGGACTGGGTTGTATAATATGTCGGGAGAATATAAACCTATGATAAGTACTGTATTTTTAACTGAACACATTTTTAAATTTTTCTAGTTTCGGTAACCGATTGAACGCAATATGCCGGCCATTCTATTTGGCTCTCATTCTTGTGGCCATAATGCTGGTTTGTGTTTGCTCTGTCAAGATTGCCATCTCTGTAAGTATTATGCAGTGGACTCTATTTATTACGTTTAGAACTTAGAAATTTCTTGATGAAATATCATTTTTACAATATTGACTTTTCATCTGATAGGTTTAGGTTCAGGCATTGGTTTGGTAGGTTCTGCCTTCCAAGTGTGATGTCCAGGATTCAAATCCTGGCCTGGGAGGATGTTTTCATTAACTATTTCTATCACCTTTCAGAGAAAGTTTTCACCAGATGTCATCAAATACTACGTCCACGAGTTTTGTTTCATCATGGTCGTACTGATGTTCTGTACGCTTGGGCAGCAGATTCAAAACGAAGTAAATCATTATAACGTAGTACTTCGCACACCACCAGGCTGCTATACTTACAAACCAGCGGCTTTCAAATACATACAAGAAACTCTTCAACATAGTTCACATTAGGTTAGTATTTTAGTTTAGTAGCGAGTAATTTAGTAGCTAAACGTGTCTGAGAACACTAACAATTTTAGGGCAGCAGCGCACATTTAGCTACTAAATTACTCGCTACTAAATTAAAATACTAGCCTAATGCGATTTAGGCTAAGTGTGTCACACCAAGCGTGCGGGGCAGTTCGAAAGCAGGCCACCCATACATTTGAAAACATCGGCATCTGCCGCCGCACCACTGCTAGACCCACTACTATAGTTTGCCAAAGCTTTCATGTGTGGGAAATGACGTGACGCCATGTTTAATTTATAGTCTTTAGTTACCAAATAACGTTTTTGCTTTAATGCAGTTTGTTACTGCAGCATGCATAAAGTCTCTTTCAAGATTGTTTTTATCTTAGCTTGCTATCTCCACTTCAATGAACACGTGATGTAGGATAAGTGAACTACAACTTCTACCACCTCATTAATTATTATGATTTTTTCTATGATGTTCGTTTCTTGTATGCTAATGAAGGTTATCTAAGCTCGCCTCTGTGTTAAAGATTTCGTGTATCCCTAATTCTTTTATTAACTGAGGGCAACATGCAAACTTACTGTGGACTTGAGTAAAAATTAGCTTCTCTTTGATTTTCAGTGCGAAAAAATTCAACTTGCGATATTGGAGCGGTGGTACATTTATGACAAGAAACACAAGAAACATCTCAGAATTTTTCACATGGCGGCAATGCAAAAAATGCCTATCTCCATTTTTGGATCTGTCACTTTGTCGCTACCAACGTTTACTTGGGTGAGTATTCATCACCATTGATATAAAACGTTCTTACTTTTTATAGCTAGAATCATTAGAATTGAAATCTCCATTCGTTTGTTTGCTAATGTTATAAATAGGATACTTCTTTCAGTAATCTTTTGTTTTTTTTTACAGTTCATAAGGACGGGCATGTCGTTTTTTACGCTAATGATGTCCTTCTTGGACGAGCAATAGTAAAATAAAAGAACACCATGGAAAATAATCAACTCTCTTGAAACAAAAAAACAAAAATCAAATAAATACAGATACTCAAAGAAAACAAAAATATGCGACTGTTAGAGAATTAATTAAATGAGCAAATTAGGTAAATAAAGTTGCTCCATGTTTTCTTGCCAGTGCTGCATGCGGGGGTGTCTCTGTTTCTCGCAGAAGGTAAGATAGAGAGAGATTGCAAAGAAATTTGGCGCGACTTACCCACGCAGTAAAATTAATGATTTAATATGTAATGCCAAATCAAGCGAGAAAATAATCCTAAAGGAGAAAATATTTCAGGGGAAAATTTTACCATAAATGGAAGCCTACAACTCTCCCCTAATTGATTTGAAGATCATTAAGAAGAAGGTGCTCTGCTAAAAAGTTAACAGCAATGAAATGTTCAAAGATTGAAGGTGGTGGATTGATCTTGCTACGAGATTGAAGGTGGTTAGATGCAATATAATTCAACTAATTTAGTTACAAATTTTATTATAGTAGTGATATATACATATAGTAAACAAGAGTAGTTATTGGTATGATGTCATTGATAACATAATTAACGTCTACATATAATGATTACCAAATAAATAATTGTTGTATAATAATCCTAAATTAGAAGGGTCACCTAAATATTATTAGAATATAATAAAAAATATAAGGCACTATGTATTGTATGCATTTACAACTAATATGATATCTCGCCTAATTATAATTAGGTATATTATCCTACTGTTACACCCTGATACCAGCGAGTTAATAACGAGCCTAGTGTAATTAATTATTCTAAGCATAATAACATTGCATAAAAACCGTCGTAGATGTATTGCGTTAGAAGTTAATAACAGGAACCTTCGTCTTATGGTGCCTCTCCACAACTGGAGCTTGGCGGTCAGTAATCGAAATTCCTCTCGTTCTTTGCCAAGTGCATCTGCTGTTCTCACTGATGTGCCGTTGCCGGCAAAGCCATTTGCCCGGCAGTACTGCCATATAATACATGGGAGCAATATTGCCCTATACATGCCACAAATGGCAATATTGCCTGCAACGGCACATCAGTACGCTGGCGACTCCCGTCCATTCCCGTCATTTCCCGTCCATGTTGCGAAGCCACAGAAACCATAAAAATAATTCATCCCCTCGTTACATCTTTCGCAAGAAGTAGGTAATTTACTCCAAAATCTTCTGCTCTAATATTTTCCTCGACATTTATTTACACAACCCCTATAATACCCCGTTCTTCTGTCATATATACGGCTCTTAGTAAATAGCGAAAAGTGCACACTGTGCATGCCATTAGCTTTCTGGAGAGTCGTTCATTGTTTTTTGATCTTTGCAGCCCACTTGATAAAAAAGTATGCTATATTTAGTTAGTACGGGTGATTAGCTTTGATTACCTGCTGAGAGGTTAATGGCTCAATCTTACTTGTATCACAGATTAATAAAGAGCTTGTATCCGGGTAAAGGCCTCTGTCCCTTGTTTTGGACATAAATTATAGAACTGTTGAGTCTAAGCGAGCTGACTGACTGTGCAACACTGATTGGAAACGTCGCTTACTAGCAGTATGTCGAATAAACGTCAACAGTCAGTCGCTCGCTTCGCAACATGGGTGATCGATCACTGATCAATGAGACCATAGCCGTACTGATAAAATTTGGCGCCCAAACGCGCCGTCATTGGGCGCCAATTTTTTTTGGGCTTGAAAGTGATGAAATCGTTCATACTTTTTTAAGTTGAATGAATCATACCTGTAGCGATAGGGAAGTCCCCTATCAAACACAATGAATAAATAACGATAAATGCACGACTGTACTTTTATAAAAGACGCAAAGCTATGATAAGTAGGTACCTATTTTTGAAATCTAGAATAGAAGACAAAGCCTGTAAGTGGTTTTGAACTAGAATATGTGTGAGAAACAATTATGACACCACTCCCAGTTTGTCGTGATCAATGCAGCGCTCATTTTGTTTCTCTCAAGGTGAAAACTGACCAAAACTTTACAAGGTGTAATGTAACATTCGCATCGAGCATGTTGAGCATCGAGCAGGAAGCCAGGAATAGTCCGTGGACAGTTTGCGCGCACATGCATCAAGCGATCGAGCCACAACGCCAGTCACTCGTCGCGACTCAAATTCCTGCGGCTCACTCCAAATGTTCCACATCTTCACTCCAGTCGTCGCTGCCTTAATAACCGCCCCAGCGATCTTAATAATGCCGTCCTCTGGAACGTGAATGTGTTGAGTGGGGGACTATTCTGTTTGTCGACTTGTTGACAGGGCCCGGATTCTGTACGGGAATCGCATGGCATGAGAAACTACTTTGCTAAGGACATCATTCTGAGCAACTTTCACTATGAAACCGATTTGATCAGAGCAATTTTAATTTTCACTTCCCAGTACATTTTGGCCTGAGTGGATCAGCTGATTTGTATGGAGAAGTGAAAAAAAAAGTTGCTCTGATCAAATCGGTTTCATAGTGAAAGTTGGTCATAATGATGTCCCCAACAAAGCCCATTCTCATTGCTGCTGACAAAACTGCGTGCTCTTTACCATCTTAGCGCACAGAAATCCAAAGAAGGGCGATGGACTGAGTCAGTACGTCTCTCTTCGGTGTATTTCCTTAGACTTAAGTAGAAATACATACCATGACATATTTTAAGAGAGGTAGGTACGGGGGAGTTTCTTGCCCTCCTTTGCTCCATCCCTAAGCCCACAACTTCCGAACGGGGCGGTAGTATACAGAAATATTAATATTATATTGACTTTGACTAAGCAATCTGTATGATTTTATGGTCAATAAAAAAAAACTTTGACTTTGACTTTATAGCGAGGGCGCTGAATTCCGGTTTGTTGGTAGCTGGCGTGGTATGTCTTGGGCTCTCGGCGGCACTGCCAACAAGCCAAAACTGGAATTTAGCCCCTTCTTTATAGAGCTATTGCATTGCGATTCGCGTACAGAATCACGGCATTTCGAGCAATAATAGGCTTGTGGCCTGTCAAGTCAAAATAGATACTTTTTATGAACTGTCAAAACGGAACTTTTGTTCCTGAGTTCTATGAAATAACAACAGAATGACGTCATGTAAAAGTGCCATCGAATGCTGTCTTTTTTTGCACAAAATTGACTTTATAAAATATATCTGCTGGAAATATAGAATTCTGAGAATGTCAAGCCATTTTGTACATAATGCTTCAAGTTGAACTTGTTCCTAGATTTTTTGGATTACCTTGGCCACAAGCCTATTGCCGGGCAACTGTAATTGGCAGCGTCTGTGGCCTTATTACCTAGCGATAATAGCACATCGGAAATGATCATTGCTAGTAGAAACATCTGTCCGTGACGGATACTGGGTGGGTATCCGCTTTTATGTCGCATTGATACGTTGACAAGCAGTAAGGTAGGTCCCGACTACTATCGCTACTCGGTGATGAATAGGCTTGCGTCCAAGGTAATACAATAAATCTAGGAACAAGTCATAAAATGAAGCATTATGTAGGTACAGTGTAGGTGTAGGGAGCGGAAGATAGAGATGAATGGCAGAGCTTAGAGGAGGCCTTCACCCAATCAGGGCTCTCATAGAATAAATAAATTTAAATTATAATATACCTAATACAATCATATCATAATTAATGCATGAAATACTATTTTATTTTTATTATTTATTTGGATAGATATTGTAATATAATTTATTAATAAAATTTATAAATTTTATTAACTTATCTGAAAAACAAATGTCATTACAATTTAAAATTGATAAGATATATGCATGGAATGAAATGTACACATAATTATTATTTTTTATGAGACAATAAAGGCTCTTTATCTTTATCTTTTATGTAGGTACAAAATGGCTTGACATTCTCAGAATTGTATTATTTCCAGCAGATATATTTTATAAAGTCAATTTTATGCAAAAAAAAGACAGCATTTGATGGCACTTTTACATGACGTCACTCTGTGGTTAATTCATAGAACTCAGGAACAAAAGTTCCGTTTTGAAAGTTCCTAAAAAGTATCTATTTTGACTTGACAGGCCACAAGCCTATTACTGGCCGGCACAGCTAGAGCTATGCCTCTGCCATCCACGTATGGAAAAATGCGTAACGCTATGCCACCGCTATAACACCCAAAGAAAGGGTTCTCAGTGCAACCAGCTATCGCCCAGAAATCCTCTCAGGTTTTATTTTAACAAAAACAAATCACGGGCAAAATACAAGTGTCACTTTAGCCTTTATTGCGTCTGAATAAAGGCTGTGCGGAGTTATAGCTGTAAGTTGAGCCGCGGAAAAGGCGCAATATGGCTCGAGTAGAACACAAGGGTCCTTCAGCATTTTTTTGCCCCCGACCCATTCTGTAGGACTCGAGAATGCGACTTTAGGAGGTAAAGCAGTTTTGATTATTAGACGCATGAACTTGGTTTGTTTTTTTTTTTGCATTTGAAACGTTTTACTCGATGCCAATGTTGCACCAGATAACCTCTTTGGTACATAATACAAAATTTACAGGCCTGTATATGAAAAAAAAAAAGGAAAATGAAACAAAAGTACAGAACATAAACGTTATGTCTGCATTTTTATAAAATAAATGTTAAAATTTACCTAATTTATGACTAGGTTCGTAATAAGTAGGCCATTTGATTATTTTATAACAATCTGATCCAAATATCGCGATATATTCAAATATTGACGCAACAGTTAAAAAATATAATTTTTAATTGTCTTCACCACACGCAAACCTGTACAAGCCGAGCTGTACTAAATATTTGACGTTTATGTTTTTTTCATAAAATGTTATGATGTATGACTGGCCAGTGCTTTTTGTTGATGACCTATTTCGGCAGACGACCTCTTTCTTTTTTTGCTAGTAGCCTAAATGATAGCAAAGAGGTCTAAATAATGCTGAGAATGCGAATTAAAAGATAAGCAATGAGCTGGCTGGCTGTTCGAATATGGTTTGATTGTCAGATTCATATAAATTTGTCGATTAGCTATCCCTCTGCCCTATTTTGCGTCAAGGTACTATCGCCGTACCTTCATTATCCCTACGATGACGGCTGAAGCTGCGACGTACTTTAAAGCTCTAAACAACTAAGCCCACTCCAGCGAGTTATAAGCTTTCAGCGCTCAGCCAACACGTGTAAAGGTGAAAGAAGAAGAAATTAAAGCTGGTGGAGGTTTCGGAAAGAGTAGGTACGTAATTGAAAACTTTGTGAGATGTTCATAAATAGAACAAAATTATGAATTATCTATAAGTTTCAAGTTAAAATATATTTTGAAGTTGTTAGGCGCTGTGCTGACCTATGTGACGGAAAACTTGATAAGAAATCCAGACAGAATATTATTGTCACATAATGTGGCACACGTCATTTAAGTGGGCGCAGCAGTAAAAAATAACCGGCCAAGTGCGAGTCGGACTCGCACACGAAGGGTTCCGTACCATTATCTATAAAAAACCGCAAAAAAAAAAGTATGGGAGCCCCCCCTAAATATTAATTTAATTTTAATTTAATTATTTATTTTTTAAGTAAATAATATATTCAATATATTGTGAACATTTAAAACGTCTACCTGCTACCATATCAATATCGAGCAAAAATGAGCATAAAAATCACGTTTGTTGTATGGGAGCCCCACTTAAAATTAAATTTGTTTTGATTTTTATTATTTGTTGTTATAGCGGCAACAGAAATACATCATCTGTGAAAATTTCAACTGTCTAGCTACCACGGTTCATGAGATACAGCCTGGTGACAGACAGACGGACGGACGGACGGACGGACGGATGGACGGACAGCGAAGTCTCAGTAATAGGGTCCCGTTTGGTACCCTTCGGGTACGGAACCCTAAAGACGAAATAACGATCATCATAGATTTTAATATTCTTTCAGACCATTTTGAACCCAAAACAAAACAGGGGTAGGGTGTTGGTTGAAGGTTCTGTATGTGTGTCGGTGGCATGCAGTCAAATGGGTGAATGGTGTTTTTATCAAAATTAAATGGTAGTGTAGGGTGAAGATGTGTGGGCTCGAAATGGGGAGGCCTTTGCCCAGCAGTGGGACACATTATAGGCTACGTAAAAAAAATAAAAAAAATGGTAGTAGACATCACTACATTTGTTCTTATTTACGTTTCATCAAATTCAGTTCAATGTTTCGAAAGTTATGAGCTTAAAAAGGAAACAAGTATAATATACCTTTTTTTGGTTTCATTTATTGCGTCAGGGATGTAATAATATATTTTAAAATTATATACAGTTAAGTAATGGTTCTGACCCCACTCAGCTCCTTAATTATGCTCCTAGCTTAACTTAATATTGCCTTCCATATATTTCCCTTTGACCCTTAGACTCCTCTATTCCTCTCCTCAGCCAGGGGTGATCTCCGAATCCTGGCTGTAGCTGGTGAAGCAACATGCTTCGGTAACCAGAACTGGAGTGGTGAGTGTATGCTTCTGGTGACGACTCGTTCAGGGCTCGACCGAGGAGATTGCAGGTCTGGGCATCTGTGGGAGAGTGATTACGTTTACAAAACTATTTTTAGGGTTCCGTACCCGAAGGGTTCCAAACGGGACCCTATCTAAGCTTTCATTTTCATTTATACTTTATTGCACAAAAAACATAAAAAACACGTAACATTTACAGAAAGACATGTACAAAGGCGAGCTTATCTCTAAAACGAGCTTCCGCTGTCCGTCTGCCGTCCGTCCATTTGTCTGTCCGTCAGCGTGTCCTACAGCACGAACCGTAATAGCTAGAGAGTTGAAAATATTGCACAGAATTTGTATTTCTATTGCCGCAACAACAACAAATACTGAAATACAAAAAAGGGTGCTTATAATTAAATAGTAATATGTTAATTTCAATACAATAGCGCCTGACATTTTTTTTGAGCAAAATGCCTGACATTATTTAATAGAAAAAGACTGAGACGACTGACGACGAGATTGAAGATATTGCCGTTTCATAACTGACAGGCACAGACGATGATGGTGCGGAAGCCTTCGAGTGCGAGTCCGACCCGAACTTGACCATTTCTTATACCCATTATCACTGCTGCTGGGCAAAAGCCTCCCCTTGTTGCAATCTCAATTCGCTATCCCGGTGCTACTTCCTTACACCCTAACAGAAACTTTTTGTGGTCGTCCCGCTATCTCCTCCGTGGTCGCCTTCTCCGCCGGTGTCCGTCTTGTGGCACTCAGTCAGTGTAGACGTTTGCCCATCTCTCTGGGTGCATGTGAAAGACCTGGCCGGCACTAATATTAGATGAATGCCTATACTGGATGATTTTTATAGAACCGAGAAGCTTGTTGGGGCTACAATCTAGCCTATAGCCTGAGGTCGATGTGGGCAGAGTATATGATGTTGATGCATGGTGGTCCTACAGGGTTCCGAGTCTACTATGAAAGATAAATTGCTATATTGTATCGACTGCTCCCAAGTGATCAGAATGCCGTATTTGGCAGTCAGTCTCCAAACAAATAAAGCGCCGCCCCACCGATATGTCAAAAACGGCATTTTGCTATTGAAACTATTCGTGTTTCTCAAAATCGTACTACTAACTTGTAAATTTCCGTGGTTATGAAGTTGTCGTTCTTGCACCTCGTTTCCCATTTGGTCCAGTACTTGAAACCTTCTTTGTCGAAGATCTTGAATGCGCACGCGACGTCATCTCTTATGTCGTCGTCGAGCAAGGCTGGAAACAGTACAACTTTGCATTTTAACCGACTTCAGAAAATTGCCGATCGATCCAGTAGTTTTGTTTTTAACTTAAGTATAGAGAAAAAATGTGGAATTTTGATGTCATCCATGCCCTCAAGTTGTGCAATTTTGATGTCATCCATGCCCTCAAGTTGTGCAATTTTGATGTCATCCATGCCCTCAAGTTGTGCAATTTTGATGTCATCCATGCCCTCAAGTTGTGCAATTTTGATGTCATCCATGCCCTCAAGTTGTGCAATTTTGTGTGTATTGTTGAATGACGGAAGACCCAGTATCGTAGCCTAGTTATCAATTTATCATGTATCGAGTAAGTAAGTAAATGAAGCCCATTAATGTCACCACCGAGGGGCACAGACCTTTACCCGGATCCGAGTAAGATTGAGCCATACTCCACCACGCTGGCTCAGTGCGGGTTGGTGGAGGGGTTTTACGACTACTACATACTACGAAGTAGTGATAGTAGCCGGACATGTATTGAGACGAGGAAGAAATAGGGTACGAAATCAGATTTATTCCTTTTTAATTTGGTAAATATTTGTTCAACTACATTATGTCTATTCTGGGTATCTCAATCACGTAAGCATAGTAAAAGTAATATATTTCTTTACGAGTCCAACATAGTGTGGTAGTATTCTTAGCAGAGCAAGTTGCTTTTCCGAGTTGCGAGGAGTTTCAAATAAATGGATCACTTAGGTTTGTACAGTCGAGCCTTACACGAAATCTTCGACTTTGTTACCAACGCGATAGTGCCAAAAAGTTGAACAATAACTTTTTGTTCAACTATACATCCGACTGTGGACCGTAAAAGTGCATCGGCCATAAAAAGGCGATAAAGGCAAAGATTTTTCAAAATGGCAGAGTCGAATTGAAATGGCACATAAATTTTAGGAACCAAAAAACAAAGTCCACCTTTCTGTTTTAGGGTTCCGTACCCGAAGGGTGCCAAACGGGACCCTCTGCTGTCCGTCTGTCTGTGTGTCTGCCCGTCAGAGCGGGGTATATCTCACGAACACCGTTATAGGTGGAAAGTTGACACAGAATGTGTACATCTGTTGCTGCTACAGCAGCAAATATTGAATCACACAATATAAATAATAAATAAGGGGGTCCCCATACAAGTAACGCGTTTTTTGTATTTTTTTTATACAAACAAAGGTGGTGCGTGGTTCCCCTTTGTGTGAGAGTCTGTCTTGCACTTTGGCGATGTCCTCTAAAGATCTTTTTGCTGATGAGTTAATTTTTAGGGTTCCGATCCTTAAAATAATAATTCAAACAAAAAGTAAACTTTAGAAAAAACCGACTTCCACAAACCCTATTTGATTAGATTGAGTTTAATACAAACTGTAACCCCTTATCCCCCCACCCTTGGGGAATTAATTTTGTCAAATCCCATCTCAGTGCTACCCCACGCTACTAAGGAACCTCTGTACAAAGTTTCATGGCTCTAGGTCCACCGGTTTAGGCTATGCGTTGCCTGCCCGTCAGCCACGCATTGTATTTGTACCTAGTATTGAGCAGATCTGATGGCCATATGTGGTCTTCATCAGCAGTTCCGCATCACAATATTATGCTTACCATGTGCATTTGCACGAGTTATTATGAAAAACACAAAAATCACTATAGGTCTGCATATAATATTTGAAGAGTTCCCTCAATTTCTCCAGGATCCCATCATCAGATCCTGACCTGGTGTCAATGGGACCACCCTTGAGGTATTACCTATACGCCGAAAAAAGATTTGTTCAAATCGGTTCATAATTGGCGGAGTAATCGCGTAACAAACATAGAAAAAAAAAAAAAACATACGGGTCGAATTGAGAACCTCCTCCTTTTTTGAAGTCGGTTGAAAAAGGAACCCTTATAGGATCACTTTGTTGTCCATCTGTCCGTCCGTCCGTCTGTCCGACCGTCCGACCGTCCGTCCGTCCGTCCGTCCGTTTGTCACAAGACCGTAAAAAAATCAACCTTCTAGGTCTACGCGATCGAACGTTACGACTGTTTATGCTGTAAAATTGTTGGATTTTCATAGTTATCGCAATGGACCCAAAACCTATAGGGTACTTTCCGTAGGCGTACCTACAATCATGAAATTTGGCATAATGCAAGATCAGCACAAGTAAAGGGAAAAATCAGAAAACTGTCAATTTCTGTCTTTCTGCAAAAATAATATTTAATTTGGTTTACATGGATGACATCATACTTAGATTTTTTTTAGTGGAAACCTAATAAACGTGTTACGCTCTCTTCAAGTATGATCGGAACCCTTGGTGTGCGAGACCTACTCGCATAGGTCTCGTTTAAAATTACAATACAAAAGCAATAGTTCATTTTTCTCATTCTAGCTATGAAAAAAAAACAAAACACAGAGCTGTTTTCCACGAAAAACTATGTTCCATGTAAACGTCTCTATGCCTTTCAAATCTCCCGGTTAAAAATGTTGTTCAAGCTAAAATCCAAACCAGAATAACAGTCGGGTTACATCAAAGCATTTACGGAACTTCGGGTGTTTTGTAACATTGTATTGAAACATTATGATTAGTTTTTGACAGAGACTTTATATCCAATTTACTGCGCCTGCGGGGGAATGCGGCTCGCCAAACAACAAACAACAAACGTTTTCATACGTAACCTATGTACGATGACGGGCCGCCAGACAGTTTCGCAGCGGCTGAACAATCACAGGTCTCTTACCTCGTCCCGCCCGTAAATTGGTGAGTTGTGTTTCAAAGGAAAATGTATCTATGCGCTCTCCACTGGATAAGTGCTCCCTGGTTTTTGACCACAACGATAACAAACGAAAACCTCTCCTTTCAAAAAAACTGGATTTCGTGATTTGTGATGTCGCTGTTTTTGGTTCTCGTGGCACTAAGTATCCTAGTGTGAGGCAAAAAGATATGTAATAGTATCTAGATTGTTTACCAAGGGAGTAAAAAACTATTTTATGGCGAGTGTTTTTTGGATCCAGAGTGACCGTGGGATTCTAGAGTTGAGTTCCGAGTGCAACGAAAGACTCAAAAGTAGAATCCTGAGGGAGCGAGGGATTCAAAGTACATCACCCGAGCCAAAAATAGTTTTTACTCCTGAGGTGGACACTCTACTTTTCATCACCCTCTATGAGAAAAGGAGTTTAATCAATAAAATAACATACTGACATATTTAAAATTAGAATTGTATATTTATTTACACAATTGTGATATGTCCTCCACATAGTTAAAGCTTGTTTAGTATCGGCAAAATCTTGAAAATAGGTTCAGAAAGCATTTTCAGATAACCTCTTTGTTCCTCTTGAAATACAGGATTACAGTTTTTACATACCTACACTCCTCGTAATTTTATTGGTAACTGATCTTGTATTTGTCTTTCGCGTTTGTTATTGTTATCATCATTCTACATACACTCACTTTCACTCATATTTTTTACTCATATCGGCAAACGAAATTGAAATAATTACGGCATTCAGATTTGGCGCGGTTTGTTTACAAACCACAACTTATTAATAAAGTAGCTCTATTTGAATAGATGTGATGAAAATATACTATGTTATCATTGAGCTACTATCACTACGTACTATATTAAGGGTATTACTACATACTATATTATTACTACACTAGTAATAGTAGTTCAATGAATGTTATACTTACATTCACATCGTACATTGCATTCACCCCCAGGCCTGCCTTCTTTGCACCATCGACTTGGAATCTGGAAATGTAAAGATATTTCATAACTCAATTAAATATAGCGTATAAGTTTATATTACACCAACTACATATTTGTAACCATATTACTTAATAAGGCAATTAATGAAATCTGAATCTGAATCATGATTCTACTCAGAGAAAGAAAGATACATAATACAGGGTGACATTTTATTAGCTGATATTTTGGGGACATCATTATGAACAACTTTCCCCATAAAACATAGTCGCAAACGAAAAAATTATTTCGTCCCCCAGTATTGCTCCGATCAGCTGATTTCAAGTTACTATGGGAGACCCAAAATTTTTTTCGTTTGCGACCCTATGTACCTTGGGGAAAGTTCTTCAAAATGATGGTACTATCATTCCCCAAAATATGGTCAGCTAATTAAGTGTCACCCTGTATACATAATACATTCTATCTAATCTATGGAAAGAGAGGATAATCCGTATTTCCCAAGAAAGGTATTGAGGGTCACTTGGACCAAAAAATAAATTGTGATTAGCGCGCTAATCGCATTTACGTTTGACATATTTCATACATTTTGACAGCTGCTAAATAGAATTGAGACGTTAATCGTGTTTAGTGTATTTGGTGCAATTGGACCTTAGTAATGCCTTCGCTTGACAGTCCTACCTTATTTATGATTTAATCTCGCAGCGATATATTCTAAAGTATACTGTAAGTACCTGGAAGATTCCGTATGATTTCTTCCCGCTTGGACTGACGGTAAGTGCCTTGGTGTCTCTGTTGCTAACTTTCTCGGCTAGGCACACCCCTGAAATGGAAATAAAATGATTCACCAAGTTAAAAACTTAAAAAAACCGACTTCATTACCTATGACATAATCCTCCTAGGCTTGTTATACAAATATCGTCTATAAACCCGAAAACGAGCCAACGAAATCTGTTTCCTGACAGTGAATTCCATACATATTACATAATATAAAATAAACGAATATACGATCCTAACAGGCAGATTTTATCTCGTGACAATGACTATAAACACCGAAAAGACTGGCAGTCTTATTCATAAAAACTTATGAGAGGTTTATTGGCTTGTTACAGGGTAGATTATGAAAAACATTATTCATAAACGATCAATAGCACTAAAACGTTCTATAAAAATTCAATAACAACTTCATAAGTTATAGAAGGCCGGACCCTACTATAAACCTCTAATAGAGAGTAAAATGGCTGACTTTATGAACAGCTGATTGTCATGTCAAGTTCTCAGATCAATGTAACTCTTAGTATCCATCATTATGAAGAACTTTCCCCAAGGAACATATTATGGTCGCAAACGAAAAAATTTTTTGGGTCTCCCGTAACTTGAAATCAGCTTATCGGTGCAATGTACTGGAGGACGTTTTTTATCATTTTGCGACTATTTTGTTTCTTGGGAAAAGTTGTTCATAATGATGGATATTGTCACTGTCACTGTACAGTCATTATGTCAGCGGAATCGGAACCCTGATCTGTGCCAATTGAGAGTTGTTCCCCCGACTTTGAGCACCCATTGAATGACAAACAATTTGTTTTACTGTCGATAGGTCTAAATGAATTAACGCAAAATGAGAAACCTCCTTGTTAGGGACATCATTCTGAACAACTTTCATTATGAAACCGATTTGATCAGAGCAACTTTATTTTTCACTTCTCCATACAAAATCCTCTGACCTAATGAGGCCAAAATGTACTTGGACGATGTGACGTATTATTTGGTATTCTTTTTGGCAGTGTATTAGAAATACAGGGTATTTGTTGCTATAGCGGCAACATACACATTCTGTGAAAATTTTAATTTTGTAACTTTCGGTTAGCGCCATAGACCACGCTGACGGACAGACAGACAGACGGCGGACATCGAAGGCTTAGTAATAGGGTCCCGTTTGCACCCTTCGGGCATGGAACCCTAATGGGTAAAAACCCATTAGTTAAAAATCGTGATTATTACCGAACCCTCAGTGCACGAGTTCTACTCGCACTTGGCCGGTTTTTTGGTACAATGTAAGTAATTGAGATAGAATTCACGATTATTAGTCACATGTTACACAAAACAACACATTTGAACCAGAACTAACATCCGGATGTGTACAACAACTCGCAACTATAGAGCGATTAATTGACACATGAAAGTCTACTAAGTGTGAGTACCTACTATGCATTTTATGTGCCAAGCATGGTTGTATTAGAAGTTTCAATTGAACAGGAAATTCTTGTAGGGCGATCCACTACGTTAGCTTGAGCAAATAATTAGTCTTCGTTATGTCTGTCTAGTTAAAAAGTAATGTTACTAAAATCACGAATAAGTACTAACTACATTGATTGAACTACTATTGCTAAAAGACAAAGACATGCAACAATGACAAGTTTTTGCAAAGACTCATGTTATAGAATGTTACCCTAATATTGAAAAGAAGAAAATCGGCCATAAGACCATTAGCAAGGTAACCAAGCAGGAAAAAAGGCAGGAAAGGCCGAGAAATATAATATTCATGGTTTATCCTTACTTACTGATAAAAATGATTAGCGAGATCATAAACTGATGGTTGACCACATCGTCAAATTATAACTTGTACGATCTACCCACGGTATAGACAAAGTTATGTAATACATCAGTGTAACATATAGGCACATAATGTATCATGCATGACCTTGAAGGTAATGAGTTCAATGTTAAGTGCTTATTACATTACGCTGTCGGCAGGGCACGATTTGTATAGACGTCTCACTCTGATGGAACGACTAGAAAGAGACAGTGAGTCAGACAGGGCCCTGCCGACAGCGTAGTCTAATAGGCCCATTCATACGGAACGCTATCTAGTGGCGTATACGTACACGTACATTTTAAACAGGGTACACCCCGGAAAGAAATATCAATTTTTTAAGGGCTTGCTAGGGACATTATTATGAAAAACATCCACTATGAAACTCTTTTGGTTAGCTCATTAAAGTTCAAGCTGTAGAATTATTTGTATACTTGATTTTGACCAGCCTCCGCTGTCTGCCCGTCCATCCTAAACCGTAATAAGTAGAGGGCTGAAAGGACACCGGCAATTCTCTATACTAACGAATATCTCGAGCGAATTTGTAACGTCTATTTACAAAAATAGTCAATTAAGATAGACGTTGTGTTCATGAGGTCGATACTGCAAGATTTTTTATTGTTTGAGGCCATTTTATAAAAATATCGGGAAATATTACCAAAAAAATAACGTGCAGGCAAGGAATTACTCAAACAAAACAACCAAAGACAATATAACCACTACGCAAAACGTTGGAAACGTTGAAAATAAGCTTCATCTGATGAATTGTCGCATAAAAATATCCTATTATGTGACATTCTTGGACAAAGGAAGTAAAAAGAGTTTAAACAGAGGATAGAACATGGAGGCGCCGCAATGTTGTATTTTCATGGAGGAAGGACAGAGTTTTATTGGTCTGAGGCTTTTTTACTCGGAACAATACCGAAGAAAGTCATTTTAATTTCCAATTAATACAATATATTTATGTGGCCTGTAATGTAATAAGTTCCTAATTAATTTGTCTTGCTTTGCCCGGGTCTCTCAAGAGACGGATAAACAGTCAGATAATTTTTTTGACACTTTTTGTACGTGTGAAAGTCAAAGCCCCAGATAACCAGCCAGACAGATAAACGCTATCTGAGGAATGATAGAACTGCACTTTGAAAAATTGTACTGAAATAAAATATTTTCTTCGGTGGTTTTCGTAGAGGCGTTGGTAAGAAGAGATATTATTTTGCCGCTGTCCTTTTCGCAGAATCTATTGCCGATAAAAAACAACACGAAATATAATAAAAATTACGGTGTTCCTGTTTAAGCAACGTGTTTGCAAGCACGTACGATGGTGCAGAACCTTTCGTGCAGTAGTCCGACTTAACTAGACCGATTATAATGGGTCTAGTTAAGTCGGACTACTGCACGTTATTGTTTATTCACTTGATTTTATTTGATGTTTGTATGTACTTTTTAGGGTTCCAAACAGGGACCCTATTACTGAGACTTCGCTGTCTGTCCGTCCGTCCGTCCAGCCGTCTGTCTGTCACCAGGCTGTATCACGTGGTAGCTAGACAGTTAAAATTTTCAGAGATGATGTATTTCTGTTGTCGCTATAACAACAAATACTAAAAATCTAAAGAAATTTAATGTTAGGCTCCCATACAACAAACGTGATTTTTTTGCTCATTTTTGCTCGATATTGATAATGGTAGCAGGTAGACGCTTTAAATGTTCACAATATATTGAGTATATTATTTACTTAAAAAATAAATAATGAAATTAAAATTAAATTATTATTTTGGGGGCTCCCATACATTTTTTTTTTTGCGGTTTTTTTAGGTAATGGTACGGAACCCTTCGTGCGCGAGTCCGACTCGCACTTGGCCGGTTATTTACTTACATTGTCCCAGAAATATATCGTTCGGCACTCCTATCCTCAATAGTTCACGAACGAGTTTACATCGCGTTTCGAACTTTTTGCTCTCAACAACAAAATAACAAAAACAGAAACATACAAAGAACTCACGTGCTAAGTTCATGGTTGTTATAGCATAACTGATTGTATTATGTCGTTTTTGTATAACCTGTTGTTTGTTATAGTACCATCGGAATATATATTGTTACCTAACTTATTTTAGACTTTAATGTGTGGATTGAAGGAAGGTCATAGAATAATGTTTATCGAATAATTGGCCGGTATATAGTAGTGTTACTACTTATTAAGTATTGATTTGCAATGATTAAAATTAACATAATTACTCTACCAGGCGCACTTGCGCAAACCTGTGTACTTACTGAGTAATCCATAATACATATAATCGGCCCTTTGCCCAGAGATTGAACATAAACTAATCATGTATAATACAGGTACATTTATTGATTCTGGCCCCACACTAAGATACCCTGTGTCATGGGAACCAGAACCGGTGGCATCACAAACATGTAAACATCCAAGACCTCGTTTTTTTTTTCATCCTCCCCATCCGGGACTCGAGCCCAGGATCTCCTGCTTGAGAAGCACAGTGTACGCAACACCAGGGTCGTCTTACACCACAACAAACACATCATAACTATTCTACTGCTAAGTTCACAAGCATACGACAAGCCTGGCACAAACTTCAATACGAGATATTTGGTATTCTTCTAAAACCGAAATCCAATTCACAAGCGCCAGCGTGAAGCCAGCGTATTTCGTATTCTACTGTCCAAAACGTAGGTACTTACGCTCGCTGGCGCCAATTTCACGCCAGCGTACTTCGTCCATAACGTACTTACGCTGGCGCCAGTTTGACGCCAGAATAGAATACGAAGTACGCTGGCTTCACACTGGCGCTTGTGAATTGGATTCCGGTTTTAGTAGAATACCAAATACCTCGTATTGAAGTTTCTGCCAGGCTTGTCGTATGCTTGTGAACAGTAGAATTCGGGCCCAGGCCTCTTCTCATATAGGGTGGCAGGAACACAACTGCCCACTTTTAGCTATTTATTCAATTCTCCATAGCTCATCTCACATTGTCACCAACACACTCACATTGTCCAAGGAAAGGTCCAGAAACAGAAACACGGGTCAGCTCCCGAGCAAGTTTACAGCGGGAGTCGAAAACCTTACAAAAAACTGAATTGACGAAACAAAGCATTAAAATCGCAAACCGAATCGCACGTGCGCTCTTCATTGTGGTGAAATTACAACTGTGTATACAAAACTGATATAAACTAACACTGACCTTTGAGATGAACCTATTTAAAATTATCGGTAGAGCGTTTCACTAATTAGGTACCTGGAAGAATAATTAATTACTTTATGATTTTATGGCACACTATTAGTATTATCTACTTAATTGTTTTGTTTATTTACACATTATTTACGACTAAAGTTTGAATTAACATTTACTTGGCTGATCATAATTTGGGGTATCCACTGGGTACCCATCGTTATAAACAAATGGCCGAAAACGAGTACATGTTCCAGATGATGGTGAGATGATTAAATGTCACCCTCTTTAGGTTTACTTCATCCACATTCTAATTTCGTCCACTTCCTATCTCGTCCACATTCCCAACTCGTCCACATGCCAATCTCAAATCGTCCACTACCTGTCTCGTCCATATTCCTTACTCGTCCTCATCCCTTTTTATCCAAAGTGTCAGTTCCTATAATACATTTGAATATAAATTATATGAACCATTTATATCAAGTTGCCAATGAATATTAATGAATGTCATGCATTTGTTTTGCTATAACAAAGTAAAGTAAAAGTAAAGTAAAAATTTCGTTTATTTGCAAGCAAATGTACATCATAGATGGAATGCCCTGTCCCTCAAATTAGCGTGAGCTGTGTCTTGAGAGACAGTTTCTTCCCAATAGTAGGTTATCAATAACTATTACAACAACAACACATTATAACAACAATAAGAATATACCATGTAACTCTCTGGTGGTACCTATGTAATTAATTTCGTAACACTGCCAGTGTTTGATTATTTGACGTCACGACGCTGAATAATGTATGACGGATAGTTGCGGGAAATACCCCGGAAGCTATACTATGACTATGAGTATAATCATCAACCATGGACGACATGTGCCGAAGGATCGACGCCCTCGCACGCCAGGTGGAGACACTGTCCCAGCAACGACCTCACAGGAGTCGTTCTACCAGCCGTTATCCTATAAATAAATTAGACTTCTCTTGCTTAGCTTGCTTCTCACGCAGGAGATGTAGGCTCGAATTCCACGTTGACCAATGAGATTACATTCTGTTCGACGTTTTGATGGAAATTATCGAGAAGATACCCTAATTACACGATAGCTGCAGCGACGAGCTAGTCACGCTAAATGGAATCTTGAATATATGGCTCAAAGTGGGCACAATGCACAAGTGCCCCTGCCATCCCAAATGGGAAAATGTGTCACGCTGTGGGCAACTATTATACCGATCTATGTATACCTTTTACCATGAAACAAGAAATAAGAAATTTATTTGCGATGTAAAGGGTATGTATTGTACAGTAATTATTTTGGTACATTTATTGAGCTCCACAGCTAGTCAATAAATAGCATGCAAATATTTAGTTTTATGTACACGTTTATTTGTACTATCCAGTTTATGGGATAATAAAGCTCTATTAAGGACCATTAGCACTAAAAACTTAATTACTGTTAGCGTCCTAATTCTATTTAGCAGCTGTCAAAATGTATGAAATGTGTCAAACTATTGCGATTAACGCGCTAATCACAATTAGTAATTTTGGTGCAAATGGACCTAAGTATTTTTAGCTATGGTAAATTTATGATTGCCATGAGACAGAGTAAAGTACCAGGGAGTGCGTGAAGGTTTATCGAACTCACAACACTTTTAGCACAACACTTTTTGAAAGGGACCTTAAAATCAGTCTGTTTTAGTTTCACTGCTCAGCAGCGAATTCTGTTTAGAGTCCATGAATTATTGTTATTAAACTCGTATTCTGCGTTTATTTTCGTAGCGTTTACTTTGTGTTTACTTACAGTTTCCAAGAAATACCTTCTGTATCAAACTTGTTCTCAGCAACTCAACAGCTAGCCGACATCTTGTAAACTCACGACAACAACCAAAGTCTAATGTACATAGCACAATACCCAAAACATACAATCTCATCTCTAGCACATAGATAACACGGTCGCTTATCAAATAGGTGTCCTTAGCTGGGCCAAACGACGACTAATGCCACTGCAAGATAACAGGTCAATTTACAAGGAAAATAATTAGATATGAATGAAGATTGTTACTTGTTGTTAGTAAATGTGGTTTGTATTGTAGCTGTGGTAGGCAAATTGAATGATTTTTTCATTTGAAAATGACCAATTCAATGAATGAAAGATGAAGGCTTCGGCTGGTCGGCTGTACCGGGGCGGGTGTCAATACAAGGAACTGTAAAGGCATGTCACTTCTTGCCGGCAACGAACGGGTGGATCGACAGCGGGCCCGCGCGCGGTTTTTCGCCAGTTTACAGCTTTATAGCGTGACAGGTGGAAATAACGCTATGATAGGTTTGTTGCATAGAACTAGTAGCCCCCTGCAAATATTATTGTCCTGCATCATCTCTCAAGCACCAAAGGATAGTAGGAAAACTGTTTTGCCATTCTTTTGACTAACTAATAACTCGTTTTCTACCATTGGGCTTTAATTTTTGAGGACAAAACTAAAGTGTGATCAAGACTTACACGATCGAAGCGAACCTTTCAAAGAGTCTTCTTATTAGTTTGACATATACATTACACATTCAACATGTTATGTACTTATACGATGCATGAAAAAATATAAAAATAATTACACGCTACGTTACTTACGCTTATTGCACGCTACGTTAAGCATTCATAAAAAGCCGGCATTTTTAAACATGGACAAATCATTCAATATGCATACAACTCGGCGATCATTCCAGGAATAGTTTTCATACAAATAAATACATTCGAAGACAGCACTTCAAGAGTTCGGTATGATAATTATGAAGTGTTTTGTGACAGCAGGTGATAAGGAAATTATACTTTTTGTAGGCACTCGAGTGTATGCGCAGTTATTGTTTCATAAAATACGCCTGTTTGTGTTTGTATAAGTAACTTGACTTGAAATGAAAACCAAAATAACTAACAGGGATGACCTTTGGGGTTAATGCTATATGAGAAACTAAGGAAACGAAGATTAAACTAATTAAGAGAGAATTTTACCAACGAAGAGTAACTTTTACTCGAAAGTAGCTCCTACTTTTTCATAGAATGACCTCATTTTGATCTGTCATTGTCTAAATTATTCCCGGGATAGTTATTTTCGCATAACTTTTTGTTGCTAAAATCCAGCGTTAATCGCCTAAGCATAAGCACCTTGGATTTTAGAAATTACGTTAGTTCAATCGACACTTATAATTTAAAACTAGTTTCGAATAACTCAGTATGAGAAATCCAAAGTCCAGAAAATGTAACTGAAAGACATCACGTTGGAGTTCTCATTAATAATGCGCATTTAAAATGTTTCAACAATTTAAATGCAAGGAGGTCGATGAAAAACTTCATTACAAGACGCTTTGTGATCGGGTAATGACAAAATAAAAGGGTGAGGGAGGACTAAAGAGGTTGTGTGTAAAGTAACGAAGGAAAGAAGAGCTCTCATACTCTTCACAAAATAAAAGGCCCGTTTTGACAGTTCACGCCCGTGAAGTTTTAAAACCCCTAATGCGTAGGTAATATAAGCCAAATGTTTCGTAGAAGCGTAGAAGCAAAGCGTACAAGTTGCACCTAGAAAAAACCGCTTCTATTATGTACCTACGCGGGGTTAAAACTTCATGGGCGTGAACTGTCAAAACGAGCCTTTTATTTTGTGAATGGTGTCGTAGAGCTCTAGGGAAGTACCACAGGAGACCGATTCTCACCCATTAGACTCTCTGTGCGTATTAGACAAATGGGAGGAGCTTTGTCTTTCAATAGGCAAAGGTCGTTCGCGATCGGTCCTTGGCCAATTAAAAGACGAACCACCTCCCACTTGTCTAATTAAAAAAAATATGTTACAGAGACGAGAATTGGCATCCTGTAACTGTCTGTAGGTACCATGGTAAGGAAAAGGAGGAGGAGATTCTACAGGTTGTAACAGAAAGGAGTCATATTTTAAGGTGTTGATTGTTGATTTTATTCTGAACAACTTTTACTGTGACACCGATTTGATCAGAGCAACTTACAGCAAGACAATCTTATCAAGGACAATGGGTGTCGCTTGAAGGACCGGGGTTTTGATAACCGCTCCGGGGCTTTCCTGGCTCAGAGGATCTCACTCGCTGTCCAGCGTGGTAATTAATGCTGCCAGCGTAAGGGGTACCTTTAGGTATGTGATTCTTGTGGTTGTTTATTTGTGTTATTTTTAGGGTTCCGATCCTTAAAAGGAAAAAAAGGAACCCTTACCCTGCCTGCCTGCCTGCCTGCCTGCCTGCCTGCCTGCCTGCCTGCCTGCCTGCCTGCCTGCCTGCCTGCCTGCCTGCCTGCCTGCCTGCCTGCCTGCCTGCCTGCCTGCCTGCCTGCCTGCCTGCCTGCCTGCCTGCCTGCCTGCCTGCCTGCCTGCCTGCCTGCCTAACTGCCTGCCTGCCTGCCCGCCCGCCCGCCCGAATTCGACGTAACGTTTCGCTAGAGCGGTCTATAATAAATGATTCCCCTACTTTTACATTTGAAAGCACAGCATTCAGGTTGGAAAGTTTCAAAACTTTGTTTACGAAAAACTCCATACCTACAATTTGGCAGTTCCCGTGTCATACTAAAGTACAATTGCGAATGCGCCACCTAGCGTGATAAATTGACAGTTTTCCACCCAATTTAATTGTTTATTATTATTATTGTAATGTTATCGAATTGTGTTTCTGAACTAACTTACAACATAAATTAAGTAACTGTAATCTAATTCACCAAAAAAATCCTAGTGCCTCGACTAGTCGAACCACTCGGTCCTGTAGTTTCGACCACAGCCAATACCGATACTGGTGTAATCTATCTTCTGTGATTCAACTTTTAAGCCTGTATCTGTCGATAGCACGACGAGAAGCAAGCTTAGTTTCCGGAGTTATCTTCCAGAGTGCTTGCTTTGTACTGAACCGGTTTATACCAGTGTACTTGATTTATTGCGTTGCTACCTGAATTCGGAAAATGGTTTTTCGGGTTCCTAAACGCTGCCAACTGGTACCAGTCGGAAAATATCTCTCGGATTTCAAGCGATTGGAATGTTTGTTATTGATTGACGATCAAACTTCAGATCCACAGATTAGTTTCCTAAGTTAACACTTGTTTTTTTTCTTCTTTGATTTGAACCCGTGTCCTCTCACTTGGAAAGCAAATACTCGATCGCTACACTACACAGGTTTCTGAATCGTGAAATGCACTAAGTTAATACTTGAGTATCGTTATGTCTCGTTCTTATTGTGAAAACTGCACAAAGAGAACCACATTTTGTTTTTAACCGACTTTACAAAAGGAGGAAGTTTAAAATTAGTAGGGGTTTTTTTATGTATGTGCCCCGATTGTGTCTAGAGGGATGGACCGATTTTTTTTTTTTTTGTTTCAAATGTTAACCTTCCCATTGGTCCCATTGACACCATGTCAGGATCTGATGATGGAGAAAACGAGGGAACTCTTCAAATATTATAGGCAGACCAATAGTGATTTTAGTGTTTTTTTTTTTTATAATATCTCGTGCATTTTATCATTGTGATGGACTGATGATGACACACGATCATGGCCACCAGAAATCGAAAGGTAGATAGTCCAACAAGCTATGAGAAGGAATGACTAACAAATTTAGTTTGTCATAAACGAATTCCCGAATCAGGCCCAAAACTACTCTGATTCCCCAGAAAATCGCTGCCTCATCAAAACAGTCAATAACAGATCCATACGAGGAAAAGTAGCCCTTATGATAAAGACGATGTAAGAAATCTTTTATATCTGTCGGCGAATAATCGCTTAGACGCAGGTGCTGCTCTCCGTTAATTAAAAGTTTTCGCTTTGTCGACACCTTGGCGGCCAATTTATGTGGCCGCATAGTGGATTAAGGAGGTCTCTACATTCAGGGATGTAATATGAACATTTATCTTATAGCTCTAACAAATTGACAATATAGGCACTGTCTATGAGGCTTTTCAATTAAACTCAAATAAACAAAATATACTTGTAATGATAAAAGGGAATATTTATATATTTATTAGTGGAAAGCATAATAACAGTTTATATACAATAACAAATGATTAATTATAACTAAAGTATACGTAAAAACTAAACTAACTACAACTAAACTTTGATAAAATAATTAATAAAATTACAGAGTTGAGCTTGAGTTATCTAATTTGAAACAATATGCAAAAGAGAGGCTGGGCCTAGTGCCCAGCGCCTTATATAAACGTGTGTGTTGGACCTCCCTTTACTCCCGTGTCTGCCCCTCTACGTTTAGTTACACGCACGGAAAGGCACTCTAACTGAGATGTCTGAGAGTCATTTAAAGAACCATTAAGTGATCCAATTCTACAAACAAAATCGTTCAGTAGTAGAATACGACGAGAACGACGATGACGACAAATGTTGATGAATCATTATACAATTGCATTAAGTTGATTATACAGGGTGTAACATAAAGGTGTAGTCATATTTTAGGGGGTTGTTAAGGACATCATTCTGAGCAACTTTTCACTATGAAACCGATTTGATCAAAGCAAATTAAATTTTCACTTCTCTATACAAATCAGCTGACCGCCTGGACCAAGTTATCCGCTCTTTGGGGTTATTTGGACATATATTTTTTTAAGTCATCATCAGTGATACGTAAACTATCGAACCTGAGTCGGGTGCAACTTCACAAAGCCAGTTATTTATTATCCGTTCTTTTTCATGACAGGGGGCCAGCCCGACGCCACATCTACGGAGTACCTAATTAATTAAGGTAATTAATAAGACTATGATAGGATAGGGTAGGCTATAATATAGATTTCGATAATATAGCCAAATGTATTTTCGTTGCTAATTCTGGACTACTAGTAGAAGGCAATTAAGTGTGAGATTATCGTTCTAATTGCAGTCTATAAGATTACTGGTCTAGACGATTGATCCCGTCGCGACTTAAACCTAATGATAATGGGCGAATGGGTACATAAAGAAAAAAGTATTTCGGATCTTAGACCATTTCGTTGCAAATGGTCTAAGATCCGAAGAGAGCTCGACCTTCACCCATCTGTTACTGCGATGAAACTTGGTTTTTATCTAATTTTGTATGCTTTTGCTTGCTTGCAAATTTTGTTTGTATATTGCGAGTGGTTTGCCTAGCAAAATCCTGGCAAGGCTTTGATTAATTAATGAACGGTCAAGTGCGAGTAAGACTTGCGCACTAAGGATTCCGATCAAACTGGTAGATTGCTACCTCCCGTAACTGGTGCAATTAAGTAACTACATAAACATACAAGTATGATGTAATCCATGTAAACGGTCGTAGCATTTGATTGCGCTGACGTAGAGGGTTGATTTTTTCACAGCTATAAGAGAGACTTGAATAATTGGTATAAATTATAGCTTGATACGTCCATGCGTTCTTGATAAAAAGGAAATTTAATTCTTAAATGTTAAATTAATCATAGCCTTGCCAAGATTTTGCTAGGCAACCCACTCGCAATATATTTTCTAGCATACAAAATATGATAAAAACCAAGTTTCATCGCAGTAACAGATGGGTAAAGGTTGAGCTCTCTTCGGATCTTAGGATAAAAGTATTGACTGATCAACTGACTTTGGTGGTGATTTATTAGATAATTTTTATCAGGAGCGTTGGTAGTTTTGTCCAGCCGCCGCGCCGTGTGCTTCTGTAAAACTCACTTGCACAATCTTGATTGGCATTCTAAAAACTCGGTTGATAATTCGAATTTAAAAATAAAACATCCCCTCCTCCTTTGGGAAGTCGGTTAAGAAGTGGCAGTCGGCAAGGGTCTCTTCAACGCTCACTTCGTTCTCGAACACGATTCAAAGTGTCAAACAAATGCGAAGTGAGAGTGTGGGGATTTTTATAGAATCGACGAGCGCTTAGTAGTAAATGAACGAAATCGACCTCTGTTTATTTATTTATTTATTTGTTTACAATAAGTACACAAAACAGAATACAGTCATTTGAAACAATGATACATCATTAAGGGACTTTGTGTTGGACTGTAGCCCAAACTATGTGTACATAGAAAACTTAATTTCGTGTGTTTGTGATTCCGATACTAGCAACCGCCGTCTGCCACAGTCTGTGTTTAGTTCAAAAGATCATGAAACCACTGCGGTCGGCCACAAAACAGAATTACACCGTGATTACACCAATATCAATTTAATAGAGAAAGTAGACAATAATTAAATAATATTTTAGCAGCTGCCAAAATAAATAAAAAAAAAAAACAGGAATATTTTTTTGTAAACACGTTTTAACTCCAAATTCACCTGCGTCAATAGAAGTAGAAGCTCGGTGAATGGTTCACGAATGTAAACATTAAATATAACATGGCATTGTTGCAACTTTTCTAGTAGCCACAGAACTACTAGTAATGGAGCAGCCAACCACTGACCCGTCTTCTGCGCATTATTTTCTTCTTCTTATAGTGCCTCTTAACTACTGAAGGTTAACTTACGGTCAGCGGTTACGGTCAGCTCTACTGCTGCATTAATAAGAGTGTTTAAGCGTGCAATGATGATCTCATCTTCTACAGGGTGACTTCAGGGTCATTTAGCAACAAAGTAACCTAAGATGTGTCTATTCGTTAGGTTTGTTATGCTCGCTAAGTATTTTTTTGGTACAAAAAATAATTAAATTGTATTGTATGGTATGTATTTTGGTTCAGGATCAGTTGGTCACCCTACCACTTTACAAGCGCAACAGAACTGGCTTTTGAAATTGTAATTAATTGTTTATGGCCTTTGATTTTGACACTTCTTACTCCTCTAGTTACTTTATTTGACCAAACATTCAGAATTAATAAGGATTATTAATTTATTAAATTAATAACACATTGTTATGATTATTCAAATACTAGAGTATAAATTGAAACCGCAATCATTTACCGAGTTAGAAACAAAATATAAGAGTCATGACCCAAAAGTCAGCCTGTATATATTCACATGATTCACAGTTATATGACTACAAAATAATAATAATAGTAGATAAAAAAAGTCATGTTTCTGTTTCTGTGTGTTTATTTGTTGCAATATCTGAAGTTTTCTATATTGTTAGGTTAGGACATATTCTTCCATTAGCTTCTTGTCCCTCTGGTAGATATTTTTATTTTATTTCATAATTGAAATGTTACCTACTTTTGAAATGTTTTATTTAGATTTAAGCATACATTGTGATACCCTTTCAGGGTGCATGTACTTTACTTTATTTACACCTCCACCTGTAACCCCCCCGTGTACATGTTTACAAATAAAATGAATATGAATGAATATGAATATGAATATTTTGCTACATTACTTTAGATGATTTCTAAGGCGGTTCCAGTAATATTTGATCTGTGCTAGAACCCTTTCCGGACAAACAATGTTTGGCCGACATAAAGTTAGTCGGGTGAAACGTTCCCGCTGGATTTTATCGCGATATTTTTCACTGAACCTTTAATATAAGTGAGATTGGCATTAATGTAAATTGTTTAATGTAGTGTTGCTTACTTAATTTAAGAGCGACCTTTCAAGACCCAGATAAACAGATAGATAACTTTATTTGACATTTCAAGTACCTACCTGTCAAATGTATTCTATTCAGACGAACAAACAGATAAATTACGCTATTTGAGGAGTGAAAGATCGCGCTTACTGTGACATAATTAACTGTCTTGTAATTCATATGCCTAACGTTTGAACGTACAGATAATATCAAAAACCTATCGATCCTAACCTAACCTAACCTACGACGTATCACATTTCTGATTTCTGTGATACGACTGCGTTCTTCCCTTTTTTGCTTCTTTTTTTCCCAGTAGTTCCCTTGAATTACAGGGTAAGTACCCACCTTTGGCTTAATAAAATAGGCATACATAACCCATCTCTACATATAACAGTAACCATAAGTGCCGTGCCCATTTTAGTTTTTCATAATATCTCAAACATGTAAAAAAAATGGAAGAGGTGTTAGGGGTTGAAAAAACCCCTTCGAATAGTTTTCTTGCCAGATTTTGAAGCTTTTTGAAGCTACCAAATAGGAATTATTTTATAGCTGTTTTGTAGCTGGGCTAACTAATGAACTTGTCAAATAGCGTTGGTTTCAACTGTCACCGTGTGCCAAAATATCGTTGAAAAGCTGAACAGAGCCACCAACTTTTACCCTATCCAATATAACAGAAACTTGACAGCTAACTTCATAAAATCCACTTTTTAAAAACTAAGGATGCTACCAAAACAATCGGAAAGAATCGAAATTGTTTATTCAGTTGAACTAACAGAAGAGTTGTCATCGCCATCACTGCTATTAGCACTTAAAGATATTTATTTATGGAAACTGAAGAATCAAGAATAAAATGTTAGACATCTTTCCGATTCAGAAATGTTTAAAGGGTGTATTGATTCTTTTGATTAATCAATTTTTATGAGCAATATCCCCTCACTCACGGGCTTAAATTAACATCTGCCAAGTTGTCCTGCTATATTGGATAGGGTATAGCTGTTCAGGTGGGAAATTTGGTACTACGGACTTGTCATCCGCCATCAAAGAGAATACTATACTAAGTCTGCTTTTATGAAGACTACTATGACACTAGCGAACGCTATGGAGGCGAGCAAGTGACAGATCCCTGACTTCACGTCGTTTCACAAAGTTCAAAGTTCACAGTTCAAAGTTCTTTATTACTGTAGATATTAAAAAAATACTTAGTACACGTCACAGAGAAAGGAATACGGAGTGCATGCGTACACCTTTGAGATGGAGATAGAGTTGGTTCTCAATAAGCATAAGGTTCAAAATCAAAGATTTTTCCGCCACACATCTGTCAAAGCAAGCATTTGACAATACTGTGGCTCGATAAAAACGCATACGCGGGTAAGGGACAGGTGCTCGTTATTGTTTCTCGCTTAGACAATAATTGTTTATACACTATGTAGTATTTTAATCTGAGCCATTTATTCTAGTGGGAAGTAGCAGCAACTTATCCTAAAACACAGGGTTCGCCCTTTTTTAGGGAGTAGCGATACATCCCTTGTTTACTTCGCTAAACAAGTTTATAATGTACATGTCTTTCTGAAAATAAACGATTATGATTATGAATGATTCGTATTGTGTCATCTCTTTCTTTTCTTTTTTTTTTCTGACGATGTGTCATCTCTATAATATACTCCCCCTACGTTTCATGGTGCAATCACAGCCAATATAAGCTCTGTGGGAGAAATAATGAGACCGGCCCTCATCGAAATTGACCGTTTGCACCTGCACCGAATGTGCGCGCCCGGTGCCGGCCAATTTCCAACTTGTTGCAGGAGAATTAGCGAGTTTCAAGAAAGCGGGGTTACCACACTTGCCTGGACAGTGTCGGGACATGGCACAAGGCGCAATTTATTTTTTATTTTTTTCACTTGATTAGTGCCAAGTCTAGTATGGTACTCGTAGTCTTAAGAGTAACATTTTTTACCACAATTATAGACATTATGAACTGCTTTCAGATCTACCAAGTTATCTGTGACATGTCCGAATTCATAGCTACGACCGCTATCTTTGAAACGCCATTCTATGCTCAGACGCACGTCATTCTCAAATAAAGCAAAGGTACTAGTAAGCTACTCGCCGTGAATTCTCTGTTAACTCATTGTTTACACTTAATTTTCATTTCATAATTTCGATGATACAAACAATCACGGGTCCAGGCTCCTCGGTGGGGATATAATGGGCTTTTACTTTACTTTTACAAACGAATAAACTGTGTCCACATGTAGCCAATTTTGTACTCCACTTTCGTGACAGCGAACTATCTGATCGAGCCGGCATTGAAATAAGAAGGTGTTGGTAGATGAAGTTTTTTTGTGAGTCCCACAAGTGTATGAAATTGTTGCGAGCCTACCAAAGACTTAGCCGATAAGTCACACGGCCATTGAATCTGCCGACAAACTTCCCGACTAGTTGCTTCTGTAAGTACGCCTCCGTAAGACTTTACTTCGCGTACACTAAAATTAACATAAATATTGATGGTTGATTGGGTTGTGTCCAAGGTAAACAAAAAAAACCGGCCAAGTGCGAGTCATACTCGCGCACGAAGGGTTCCGTACCATTATCTATAAAAAAACGCAAAAAAATATATGTATGGGAGCCCCCCCTAAATATTAATTTAATTTTAATTTAATTATTTATTTTTTAAGTAAATAATATACTCAATATATTGTGAACATTTTAAGCGTCTATCTGCTACCATTATCAATATCAAACAAAAATGAGCAAAAAAAAAGCACGTTTGTTGTATGGGAGCCCCCCTTAATATTAAATTTCTTTTGTTTTTTAGTATTTTTTGTTATAGCGGCAACAAAAATACATCATCTGTGAAAATTTCAACTGTCTAGCTACCACGGTTCATGAGATACAGCCTGGTGACAGACAGACGGACGGACGGACGGACGGACGGACGAACGGACGGACGGACGGACAGACAGACAACGAAGTCTCAGTAATAGGGTCCCGTTCGGCACCCTTCGGGTACGGAACCCTAAAAAACCATGAACAAGTTTGAACTCAGCATTATGTACAAAATGGCTTGCTAATCTTTGAATTGTGTATTTCCAGCAGTTGTATTTTATAAAGTCAATTTTGTGCAAACAATAAAGCATTTGATGCCACACGCCACATGACGTCACTCTTTGATGCCACACGCCACATGACGTCAGTCTTTGCTTTCTCATAGAACTCAGGAACAAAAGGCCAGTTGTGCCAGTTCCTAAAAGTATCTATTTTGACTAGCAGGACACGATACAACCTATGGACGGTGATAATAAACGACATGATGAAACCGTGATTACTCTGTATAGGTGTAGAGTAATCAATCAAGTAAAGATCTACAAATATGCCTGAGATAGGATTTTTGTGATTCGTGTAACTTTACGGTTAGCAGTCACAAAAATATTCCTTTAAGTTGACACCGAATTAAGTTAACGATAATACCACGACACTAGTCAAACTCTATGACCGTACCAGTTTTATGGCAAGGCTTAAGGGGAAGTGCTTCGGGCGATTTGCTTTAATTGTCTTCCAGAAGCCTTATTGAGATAGCATCGAAATATAACATTATGTACGATTTATGACGACAAAGGGTGTTACACATTATCATTACACATAGTTGCTTGTAGACTCCACACTAGGTAAAACCTGTCTCGTGGAGTCCTGACCAATTTTGAGTTTACATATTAGTGTTATATAATGATATTACGATATTGTGTACAGTACCTACCTGTAATGATTTACAATGACGTGCGTATAAACGCTTTGATCGGACAAGCTAAATTGAGCTAACACTTAAACTAACCTAGATACTCGTATTTCGTATTATCGTATATATTTATTGCACATAAAAGACAAAACACAGAAAATACAGAGAAGTAATTTACAAAGGTAAGCTCATCTCTAAAAAGAGATCTCTTCCAGCAAACTCGTAAGTGTTAAATGAAATCACTCAGATCAGTTTCGTTAAATATAATAGTATATCAGAGAAATATTTTAAAATACTGATCTGATATACTTTAAAGTATGTTGAATATGTCAACACTTCTTTTAAATTATTACTACTTTATTCAACATACTGTATAACATGCAAAATGCTAAGTGGCACAGACGAATATGGCGCCATATAAAATAACGGTCCTGTATAACAATTAATTTATATGATTATGGTGATGACAGGCGCCGGCTGTACTTAGAGGTACAAACATAATGCTCATTGATGTATTCACGGGGGTAGACAGGCCTGCAGCAACACACAATGATCCCACAACCACATTCCACAAAACACGCGAAAAAAGGGGGGAAAAAAATAACAAAACATAGTGTCACTTTTTTCAGAGGGGGGTATCAGAGGCAAATATCGTTTAGCCAGGTAAACAATACTTCATTTTTCATGACAGGGGAAGACTTTTTGACGCGGGCATTAAATTATTATGTGGGCATACATAGAATGACATGCATTTTTTCCACAAAGAGCCCTTTTCGAATGACGTCATACATAATAGAAGATCATCGGAAAACCAAGTTATTCTAAGGCTGGATTTTACCAACAAAAAGTTATGCGAGAATAACTATCCCGGGGATACTTTGTATGACAATGACAGTTCAAAATGAGGTCATTCTTATGGCTTACGCACACTGGTACGGGGCGGCATGGCAAGGGATTTTAAATTTTTGCCAATGAACATTCAAACGTATTCATATAGAAATAAGACAAATAGATATGCTTTCAAATAATGGTTTAAAAATAATTTTAAACCATAGCAATTTATGCCTTATTTCTATATCGACACGTTTGAATGTCTATTGGTAAAAACTTGCCATCCGACCCGGTCTGCGTAGGCCTTTAGGAAAAGAAGAAGATACTCTCGAGTAAATAGTTACTCTTCGTTGGTAAAATTCGCTCTTAATTATCTAGATACGTTTGTTCACTTTCTATAATAATATCTATGGGACGATCATTTGCGTCCTTCTTTATGAGGAAACTTGAAAATTTAATAGCGCGGTTTCCCATTAAGTTCGATCTGAATCCGATCCGAAACCGTGAAAATACGAATGGACGCCGGATCTAGTTCGTACCATAGAAAAAATTCTACGACTGCTCCGGACCTTATTTGCACAGGTTCGGATCGGATTCGGACGTCGCTCGTGCGAAACCGCTCTAACTATCAGCCATAGTGAGAAAAATCCTAATTCAAACCGACATCGCCTTAACAAGACGAAAACTTGTGAAAAGTTTTCGGAGACAGTTTGTGAAAGATGCTTCACTGAACGAGAAGTATTATCGGCTAGTTCATCTAGAATCTAGGTAACCTACACTATTGTGAATACACTCTGTTAACCGAAAGGTAAAGACGAAAATGGAACTGCAATAGTGGAGCGCGACGTTGACATCGGGATTGCTTCCGACTTTAATATTACCTACTCTATGATTTTGAATACTTTGAATTTATAGCTCAAGTTTTGGGCGAATTGTTTTCGACGATGGAGAAACATTCACGAACTTACATGCGCAATGTTCGCACAACTGAGTGAATTTAGGCTAACCCCATCTGTAATGCAAGTTACTTTTGTCTCTTGAAAACTTATAAAGTTGATAATAAGAGTACCTACCTACCTACAGCCATGAATGAGCTACGCGAACTATATACTTCAATTCCTCGTAAATTCCTATTACTTATTGTATTAGTTTCAAAGTTATCCTTACTTCAGATAACAATATAATTTTACGTAAACTATTCATACCCACAATATGAACAAGATTATTAATTTGGCTAGGCATGTTCTAAGTATAAATATCTTTGATTTTCATGGCTAATAATAGGGCAAAGAAAACTAAAAAATATTTCGGTTATATTATTATGTTCATATGTTTTGGAAACATTATTTATAGTGTGTGTGTTGCTGTATTCGTGTTGTATATCCTAATGATGCCGTGTTTCTCGGAATGAGGGCAGATTTTACGAAAATTCTTCTAAAGCCGATTCTTTCGACCGAAATGATCCTAGACTAGGTAATTCGAAAATTATGTTAACCGTTTTTTTTTATCCTGACAAACGAATTTGATAAGGTAAATAATAAATAATAAATTATTAGCAATTATGAAACAGTGGGTCTAGTCAACATGCAAAACGCAAATAATTCACATGAAACGCTAGGAAAATGTATGCTATTTGACATTTCTAGACGCAAGGTAGCGTGAATAATTGTCAAATTGCATACATATTCTTAGAGTTTCGTGCGAACGTTATTTGCGTTTTGCAAGCTGACAAGACCTACAGCCCATCCGTATCTGCATGGCAAGCCGACCGTCGGTCGTCACGGCCCACAAATTGTTTTTGTGGTCCATTCTAATTATTTTTACTTGATGGCTTTTGGTGTGCGGTCGTGAGGTCGCCATAAAAATGCAAAAATGTCGCGGTTCCGCTGTGGAGCAAAGAGAGGCAACAGCGGGAGCGGGTAGATTCCAAAGGCGTCAGAACTTAATAACATAGCATTTACATACATTGCTTCAAGCCCCCAGGATACCCTGTGTCGTTGTGACTAAAAACAGCGACCTCACAAACATAATATACCAGGTGTAAATGAATTAACGCAAAATGAGAAACAACTTTGTTAGGGACATCATTCTGAGCAACTTTCATCATGAAACCGATTTGATCAGAGCAACTTTATTTTTAACTTCCCAGTACAATTTGGCCTGAGTGGATCAGCTGATTTGTATGGAGAAGTGAAAAAAAAGTTGCTCTGATCAAATCGGTTTCATAATGAAAGTTGCTCATTATGATGTCCCTAACAAAGTAGTTTCTCATTTTGCGTTAATTCATTTACACCTTGAAGAAACATCCAAGGCCTAGGGCTTTTTTAATTCTGCCCCAAGTGAGATTCGAACCCGGGACCTCTTACTGGGACTCACACAGCGTTGGCCGCATCGCCACAGATTGTCGTCTTTAGTCAGAATAAGTTTTTTCTAGAAATGTGATGGCTGGCATTTCTATAAATAAGTATTGCATTAGTAGGCTATTTGCCTCCTAATTGATAAACATTATACATTTGTTAGATCGCACACATTATTTACAGAAATTGTAAAATAAAAATACAATAGCGTTTATTGCAGTTAATTTCAACATTGCACCACAAAACATACCGACTCTTTAACACGGACCACAATTTAATGTGGGTCATCGTGGAATTAAGGATTTCGTTTTATGAGAGCTTGTTAGCATTTGCGAATTTTTAAATAACGTGTTTTGTGCTCAAATGGATCCCCACCGTGGCCCGTCCGTCCGTCCGTTCGTCCGTCAGTCCGCCCGTCCGTCATCTTTCTCTCTCTGTCCGGTCATGGACCACAGGCACTCTTTCTATTGATCCGTCATAGGTAGCAAGTATCCGTAGTAGTTGAGTAAGTTTATACCTATTTTATTTTCCTTTATGTATAAGAACCACACCAACGGAAAACAATACAACAACAAGAAACACATAAAAAAATTATACGAATTTTCTTGAACGATCTAACGAAATTTTTCATGTTTGAGTCCGACTCGCACCTGGCCGGTTTTTTATTTTTATTGCTGTGGCAACAATCATGGAGCGAAGGGCTTATATGGTTCGAATATCTCTGGAGGGATTGTGGAATAGCAGTTGTGGCAATATTGAGAGACAATTATAAAAAAAAAAACATTGGTGCAACTGACTGTGTTTTTGACATCCTGTTTTTAGCAAGATAGTTGAATTAAACTCTAATTTAACTTAGCCTTTACAATAAAACACGATCCTATGAAAATTATCCAGTGCCTACGTTATAATGATTTTATAATTACAGGATCTTTCTTTACTTCTTTTGTTTGAATTAAAACGAAAGCAAAAAAGTTCACTTGTCTTCTTGTCTTGCTGGTAACGTCATTTCATGATTAATAAACTTTATTGTTCATTCACCGGATTGTTGTTTTTATAGACTACATTCGCATTCTTAGCGGGGAGGAAAAAATTAGCTTGGAGTCGGTTTTTATAAATCTCTAACTTGGTGCATTAAATGCTAATTTGTCAAAAAGTCGAAATCGCAAGTCCTGACCTGGCCCTAAAGAGTAAGATTGAGAAACAAATACCAAAACATTCCAATTAGGGAAACGGGACAACTTCAATACTCGGAGAACTTCTCATTCCGAGATAGAAGCAATGAAGAGATGAAATTAAATTGGGACAAAATAAATAGTTGCGAGGTCCCCGATTCTAATTACAAGACGACGCCGAGACGTTCTGATGCCATAGAGTTGAGTAAGAAGCAAATAAACTTTCACATTTGTTTAAAAGAACTACCTAATAAGACTTTCTACGGCGGCGAATGTTCAAATAATAATGGAAAAAAAAATCGTGAAACAACACTCATAATGTAGCATCGGCGTTGATATAGCCCCGTGATAGGCAAAATTAAGTAATAACTGCACATGCCTCTGCCAATTTACATAGGAAAAGAAAGGTGCTTACATCAGCCGAGCTCAGAAAAGAGGTTTTGCTGCTGTCAAAAGAGTCCTTGAAAGTTCGTGTTTCCGAAGCCGGGCAATAAAAACTAGAAATTGTTCCATTTTCAAACTTATTACACACCCTAATGTTTAAATGGTTCATGTCATGACGAAGAACCTACCATAGACTACCTCACTATGCTTGTCATAAATTCGTATAAATTGTGTAATGTCATAAAATGACGCATTTGATTGAATTGAAAATTTATTTTCTCCTTTTTAGGGAATTAATTAAAAGCTTTTTTTTTTTACTTTTAATTTATTTTTACTCTATCTAAAACTCTTCATAGCTCTATACCCGCTCCAACCATCAAGGGTTTCACTCTCATTGAATATGTAGATCGCAGGTAAAATTGAAAATTCCTCCCCATCGGCTATTACAGCAGGAACAACTCGGGAATAACACATTAAATTATGCAATCGACTTAAAAATGTACAAAGCCTGAATCTGGGAAACGATTTGGTCAATTTTGGGATTGGAGGAAATTTAATATTGTGCGTCAATACCAATGGTACGAATTACGTTGAGGAATTTGGGTGCTAACTGCTAATAGGAGCCTCGATTCACTGTTAGGTAAGATATAAAGATAGATAGATAATCACTTTATTCACTTTTTACAATACACGTTTGACAGGAAAACAATTAATTCAGCAGCAGCACATAAACAAAATCAAAAACATGCATTGTAAACAGAGAAAACGCTCTGACTCAGCAAAGTGTTGCAGAGGATCGGCAACACTGATATTCTGCCAGAACCTTGCTAAAATTTACTAATTAATAGAAGTATAAAGTAAAAACTTAAATAAAATTATCGTATGATTGATTTTACATGAAAAAGAAAAGCTTGTGATGCATAAAATAAAACTAAGAAAGAAAGGAGAAGAAGACATCTTTGCCATCACATAACTACCATCGCATAGATATAGTAGTATCTGTGGCTAGATACATACACAGGTATCTGTGTTCTTTATCCATTTAAGCACGGGACCTCAAATTAACAAAACCAACTAGTAAAAAGAAAATTTAGCCTTTAATGTCCACACCGAGGGGCACAGGCCTTTACCTGGATCCGAGTAAGATTGAGCCATATTCCACCACGGGTTGGTAGAGGGGTTTTACGACTACTACAAACTACCAAGTAATGACCATCCGAAACACGGAGCGTCCTACTAGTGACGGTTCTTATAATAATAATATTTTTTTATTTTTTATTTCAGGCATTAAAAAAACCCATAAAAATAAAATAAAAGTAGACAAAAACTAGACATAAAAATTACTTATTCAAATTACATATTTTTTTTTTAAATTGGTTGAACTATTTCTCAAATTCAAATCATTTTTGTATTACGTTTATTTTTTATTTCAGGCATTAAAAAAACCCATAAAAATAAAATAAAAGTAGACAAAAATTAGACATAAAAATTACTTATTCAAATTACATATATTTTTTTAAATTGGTTGAACTATTTCTCAAATTCAAATCATTTTTGTATTACGTTTGTATGGGAAATTCACGCGGTCGCCGGAGACAAATTATTTATCTCATTGTTACATGGTCAGCACCGGGATTCGAACCTGCATCTCCTGCATGAGAAGCAAGGTGAAACCCACTAGACTATGGAGCCCACGTAAAACTATTTGATTTTATTTCAAGGTTAAGGAATGTACTTTTTTATTGGTATCTTTCAAATTGCCTGTCGATGTACCCATGTTTTCTTCAGTGTATAAACGTATTTCTATGTCTACTTTTAATGTAAACGATTTCGATATCGCAAACCAACAAACAAAAGTAAAAGATTAAAATATAATCTACCTTTTATACCAGTTTTCTGTGAAAGCTATGTAGTTCCCCAATACGCAAAAAGGAGCATTTTTTGTTTGGCCTCTGCCATCCCGTAACGGATAATGGCGCTTTCCCACAATAACACGATTAATTATTCGTCGGACGACTATCGTTATACCCGTCAAAAAGTCACGAACGATAATCATTATAATTACCTACCTAGTAGGATTGGCCTACTGAGAATACCTCCATTCAAGTACCTCCATACAATCCACGATTAAATAAAGAGAACGACCCGACTGTCTATCGTGTCGTTATCTAGGTATATGAGCATGTGTTTAACCTCTTTTCTTAGTGATCTTTGACAACCGTCTGTAAAATATGTAGAGAAACTCCAAACAAACAAGAGAATTCGAGTAAGAAACGATCCCCGCGAGGAATAGCAAATAAGCTATCCATTAATTTTGTCAGTATGTACTATCATTAGTATAATATTATAGTATCTGTGGTACTACTCATCTACTTTTGTCGGGTCGCCCCATAGTGATTGACTGTCACAGCGTGAAGTAATTTATTACAAAAGGACGACGGGCAGGGGTAAAGCCTACAGGGGCGATTGTGTGGCGTTATATTAGCATTATAACTACTTACATAACGTAACTTCACAGGTTTCCAATATTGGGGGGCAGATAAACTAATTGTGTCTGTTTTTAGCCAGTTATTTGATACCAGCTACAGCAGGGAGCTAGCCCATCGCCGCAGCAGCTATATAATAATGAAGGTGTCTTAAAACTATCTATATAAAGTATATTATGCTAGTTGCAGCTGATGGACCGCTTAAAACCAAAAGACGAAACCCCAAATACTTCCAAAAAACTAGAGTAAAATAAAGCTTTTTAAATATTCGGGTAAAAGCAAAATGATAAAAACTCGGAGCGCCCTCTAGGTATACAGGGGTGATTCTGAGGTAATAGCATAATGATGATAATAGTTATTTATCCAACAAGTTAGGAAAGTTCGTTTTTCCTAGTTTTGATTTTGAGTCTTGAGCGAACGAAGGATTGAAAAATAGAATCACGAGCGCAGCGAGTGATTATAAAATTCAATCCTGAGTAAGCGAAAGACTCAACAAAACGAATAGCAAATGAACTTGCTCACATGTTGCATACAAAACTTTTCACCACTCCCAGCAAGAAAGTATTCAGTCACCATAGGTAAATAAATTAAATAGTCACAAAGCAAATCAATCAATAAAGAATTATTTATAAAATAAAATAATAAAATAAAATAAATAATCAGTGATCATGAATGACCTACAGTAATTTAATTTAATTTCTTATATGCTGGATTTTATTGGTATGTTTATTTTATGATTTTGTTTTATTGGTAAGTTTCTGAAATTATCTGGTTAACAATTACAGGGCCTGTAATAACCATTTTTACAGCCTTATCTTTACTATTAATCTTAACTTATAAGTATTTCTATTCTAAGTATAAAATTATTTATTTTTTAAAATATCTTTAAAACTTAACATAAATATCAGGCAAGGTTAGTTTCTGAACGAGATCATTACTTTCCTCACTGTTCAAACAGTGAGGAAAAACTAACTTTCCTCACTGTTTTCGTAGAGGAAAGACACTTCTTTCGTGCGGGAGTGGTGAAAAGTATATTTACGTACTGTTTATTTACTGACAAAAGGGTGTAATCAAGTATGGGCAACTTTCACTAAACCATTTGATATATGAACATAAAAACAGATTTATAAACAATGATAAAATTAAATGCTGGCCGCAGAGCACAAATTGTTATTGAGTACTGAAATATCACTCGTGAAAGTAAATATTTTAACACACTTTTCAAAACCTATAAAAATATCCATACAAATGTTAAAACTGCCGAATTTTGCCGCGACACTTGCGCACGTTTCGCGAAATAGAATTTTTCGAGCAATAAAAATTTATAGCGCAAAAATTTGCATGTAGCTTGCGGCTCGAATCTGAGCTTTGCTGATACGGATATATGCGGGGAAGTTGTAAAAAAACTCATCATGTTCGACTAACAACGTTTACGACCAGTTGAAATAGTTTAAAGTTTGCTCTGTCGAGGTGGATTTCGGTTTAGACGACAATTTTGTCGTGCAAGCTAAAAAGACTGTAGGTACTGGCTCCGTCGGTTTCTTGAAATTCACCTATCTTTTTTGCACATGTATGCGTCTCTCTTTTACCCATGAGCCGCTAACCTCTTCACGCGGTTCTTATGTAAAGATACTTGGTGCGCCCTGTATGGATTCTTAATGATATGAGCAAGGCAAATTAAATCTATAGGATGTGACAGTCTTCAGTCATGAACGTAATTCTGAGAAATCCATACCTAGAGACTATCCAGCTAGTGCAGAGTTGGGATGGCTGAAATAGAAGAACAGACGCAGGGGAAATTCACAAAGCGAAGATTTATTATTCTAGGATACAATTTTATTGTACGCCAAATTCTTCCTCTTACCTCATATCATCCCCGCCAACTTCTCCTACCTAACATGTTTTGCTGGAAAAATCGCCTTTGTTAATGTTTTTTCCTATGATAAGTTATGTGTATAAGTGGTGTGAGTGTAATAAAGAAAACACGAATAACGAAAGGCCCCACTCAACTGCGTCAACTGCACTACATTCATATTCATTAAACAAAAAAGCTAAATAATACATGGAAAATACACATTATATGCGAAGGAAGAAACAGAGCCAGGATTCACTACTTCACGTAATTGCTTAGTACGTTTATCACAACACCTCTCTAGCAACGCCCTCGTTTCAAAAAAGACACTCTTGCCATTCCGGGAACATTGGAGCAAACTCTCAAAGTTGCACTTTACCATTTTCTCAGCAGACATTCACGCTGCTGCAGTGCAGCCAGTGTCAGTTGTCATAGAAACGGATATCTCCACGCATTCGCGAGGAAGCGGGTCTTGGAAGACTGAAGAACAACTAAGTGATCCTGGCTTTCTTTATGATGTTTTGAAGTTAAGGTGATTGATAAAATAATAGAACATGTGCGAGTCGGACTCTCACACGAAGGATTCCGTACCATCATACAAGAAATTCATTTATTTGTTGCTATAGAAACAATAGTTATACACATAATGTGAAAATTTCAACTTTCTATTTAATACGGTTCGTCAGATAGCACCCGCTGACGGACAGACGGACAGTCAGATGGACGGACGGACAGCGGAGGCTTAGTAATTAGGACCTGTTTTATGGTGTTGTCTAGGCCAACCTATATTTTCTACTTATTATGGATAGATGCATATTTTGTGTTTGTGTCTTTATTATATTTACATGATTGCTTGTTGTCTCTGTTTGTATGTCTTTGTATAAGTGAAACAGAGAAAACCTAAGCAGGAACTATTAATTTTAAAAGTTTAAAACTAAAAGCTCTCTTTCAAAATCAAGAGGTCTTATTGAGACCAAAGGGGTTAGCCCAAACTCGATGGTTTACAAGTAGGCATCATAGGGTTCCCTCTGTCACCTTCGAACTCCATCATCAGATCAGGGCCCGAATTCTACTGTTCACAAGCATACGACAAGCCTGGCACAAACTTCAATACAAGGTTATTTGGTATTCTACTAAAACCGAAATTCAATTCACAAGCGCCATAGCGTGTAGCCAGCGTACTTCGCATTCTACTGTCCAAAACGGACTTACGCTGGCGTCAGTTTGACGCCAGCGTACTTCGTATACTACTGTCCAAAACGTACTTTAATTGGATTCCGGTTTTAGTAGTATTGACGTCGACTAAGTAATATGAATGATTTTATGGTCAATAAAAATTTTGAACTGAACTGAACTGTAGAATACCAAATACCTCGTATTGAAGTTTGTGCCAGGCTTGTCGTATGCTTGTGAACAGTAGAATTCGGACCCAGGCTCGATGGTACCGTATTAATTTCTTGTCATCTGGATACCAAGTTTCGTAGTGATAGAAAAACTAGAAATAGGCGACTATTCCTGGATTTGCTGCACGATGTTTTATAGTTACATTACAGTACGACCTTATAAAAGGCTGGTAAAAACTGCCACGCGCAAGCTCCAACGTACACTTGCCGGCATGCAAACAGGCAGCTGCGATGGCCCGGAAGCACGGGCCCGCGACCTCGCAGATGCTGCCTCTCCGCGCCGCTGGCCGCGTCTAATTCCGCTGCTCGCAAGTGTACTGCATATTTGTTTGAAATCTGTTGTGCTTTGAGCGTATGCGATGTTGTTACATTCCAAATGAATGGAATACAATTCTGAATATCTACTTAATTCGTTATTTCTATAATGTGCTCACATAAAACTATAAAGATAATTGGCAAAGTACGATTCGGAATCTCAAAAGGAGGGTTCCACACCATCATACCAAATAAGTACAAAAAAATCACTGTTCTTGTACGGGGACACCTTTATTTTTTCAATATTTTGTGTGGTTCAGTATTTCTTGCTATGGCGGTAACAGATATACACATTCTGTTAAAAATTTCAACTCGCTAGCTATTACGGTTCGAGAGATAGAGCCCGCTGACGGACAGACGGACAGACAGACAGCGGCTATTAGCAATAGGGTCCCGTTTAGCAACCTTTGGGTATGGAACCCTAAAAACATGTACTAAGGCGAGTTTATCTCTAAGAAGATATTTTTTAGGGTTCCGTACCCGAAGGGTGCCAAACGGGACCCTATTACTGAGACTTCGCTGTCTGTCCGTCCGTCGTCCGTCCGTCCGTCCGTCCGTCCGTCCGTCCGTCCGTCTGTCTGTCACCAGGCTGTATCTCATGAACCGTGGTAGCTCGACAGTTGAAATTTTCACAGATGATGTATTTCTGTTGCCGCTATAACAAAAAATACTAAAAATCAAAAGAAATCCCATACTACAAACGTGATTTCTTTGCTCAATTTTGCTCGATATTGATAATGGTAGCAGGTCGACGCTTAAATGTTCACAATATATTGAGTATATTATTTACTTAAATAAATATAAATAAATAATTGAATTAAAATTAAATAAAATTTAGGGGGGGCTCCCATACATATTTTTTTTGCGGTTTTTTATGGATAATGGTACGGAACCCTTCGTGCGCGAGTCCGACTCGCACTTGGCCGGTTATTTAATATTGGAACTGAAAAAAAACAACACAAAAAACTGCAAGTGGAACTCTCACACAGAAGGTTGTGCCATTTTACCAAAAAGTACAAAAAAATCATGTTTCTTGTATTGGGGACACCCTTGTTACATCAATATTTTGTGTAGTTCAGTATAATTGTTGTTGCAGCGGCAACATGGATAATATGGATATTATGGGTTCCGACTTCGCGCTATCAGGCTCTGGAACAAGCTTCCCAGTGCTATCAAGGACAGTCCTTCACTCAACATTTAAAAAAAAACCCTTGAAAGAACACTTGTAAGAACACTATCTTTCTCTACCATAATATGCTTACTTAATTTTCTATTTATTTATATATTATTTGATTCGTATTTGTTATATATATATATATATATATATATATATATATATATATATATATATATATATTTATGTATCTACTTATTAGTAAGTAATCTATTAATATAACATTTATCGTTGTGCAAATATGTAGGTCTACCTTTTAATAAATTATCCTCTCCATCCTAGGTTTGCTAGAAGATATCTCTTTTTAGAGATGAGCTCGCCTTTGTACATGTTTTTTTCCAATATTAAGTATCTGTAATATGTTTTTCTGTGCAATAAAGTATAAAGATATATCGAAAGCATTTGGGAACGCTCGGTCAATTAACCTATACCAGACCCAATGAGTTCATCTGTTCGTATTTTTAACCGACTTCCCAAAGGAGGAGGTTTACAATTCGTCCGGATGTTTGTTTTTTATTTTTTTTATTTTTATGTATGTGCCCCGATAGCGCCTAAACGGGTGGACCGATTTAGAAAATTATTTTTTTGTTTGAAAGGGTTTACCTTCCCATTGGTCCCATTGACACCAGGTCAGGATCTGATGATGGGATCCTGGAGAAATCGAGGGAACTCTTCAAATATTATAGGCAGACCTAAAGTGATTTTTGTGTTTTTCATAATAACTCGTGCAAATGCACATGGCAGCGTAATATTGTGATGCGGAACTGCTGATGAAGACCAACATATGGCCACCAGATCTGCTCAATACTAGGTACAAATACAATGCGTGGCTGACGGGCAGGCAACGCATAGCCTAAACCGGTGGACCTACAGCCATGAAACTTTGTACAGGGGTTCCTTAGTAGCGTGGGGTAGCACTGATATGGGATTTGACAAAATTAATTCCCCAAGGGGGGGGGGGATAAGGGGTTACAGTTTGTATACTCAATCTAATCAAATAGGGTTTGTGGAAGTCGGTTTTTTCTAAAGTTTACTTTTTGTTTCAATTATTTTCATTTATGATCCTCTTCCGATTGTCTGTCTACATTATAAAGTTCTTTCTGTTCGACGGTAGTCATGCGAGGCGGCCGCAGGTGGTATCACAAGTCCCAGAGCGGTCCGCGTTTCAATATCTACTAGCTCGTGCCATGGTATCCAAAATTTTGATGAAGTGTTATTACTGTGTCCTGTCACCTATTACAATTGAGCTGCTTAACCACACCTCGGACACTCCATAGAACGCTCGTAAAATAATCACCTATTACTACTACATAACCAAATGATGTTTGTATACGTGCAAATGTGTGCGAAAACTTTGCTAGGGCTGGTGGCGCGGCAAATGCAGCGATATTAAAGTATACGCGTCATCACTCGTCTGGCGTTCAGCCCTATCTATTGATTCTTTAACCAATCTTTTGACGCCAGGGGTGGGGTGCGGTATCTGAATCAGCGCGGGGAAGGGAGTGGCCGTTCTGTACGGATTACTATTATCTCTTCTGTGGCTTAACCTAACCCAGAGACTATTATATTATCCAATTGACTGCGCCTGCGGGGGAATGCGGTTCGCCAAATGTTTATTGTATTCAACAAAACGTTCGCATACGCAACCTATGTACGATGACGGGCCGCCAGACAGTTTCGCAGCGGCTGACCAATCACAGCTCTCTCACCTCGTCCCCCGCCGCCCGTAAATTGGTGAGTTGTGTTCAAAGGAAAATGTATCTATACGCTCTTCACTGGATAAGTGCTCCCTGACCTAACCTAACCCCTCCTAGGATTGCTATCCTGGGTCGCGATTCTGTACGCGAATCGCATGGCAATTATAGCAAAGGCGCCAAATATCGGTTTTGGCGTCGACGGTGGCGGGGCGCAGTTATCAAGCTGAACAAATCAATTGCCTGGGCAATGACTGACCTGGATCTGTGGTCCCTTAGAACTGTAAAAAAATAATTATTAACTTTCTAGGTAACTTCTAACTAATAATCAAACGCTACGATCGTATAGGCTGTAATATTTTTGGATTTTCATAATTATCGCAATGGACTCCAGACCTAAAGAGGGTACTTCCTGTTGACCTAGAATCATGAAATTTGGCACAAAGCAAGCTCTTATAGCCAAGTAAGGATAAGAATCTGAAAACTGTAATTTTCTTTATTTCCGCATTAATGTTATTTAGTTTAATTGGGTGACATCATAGTCTATTTTTTTGTAGATTACTCCAAATACGAGGTAACAATCTTCGAGTCAGATCGGAACCCTTGGTGCACGAGTCCCACTCGCTCTTGACTGCTTATTTTAATTAATTTTAGCTACTAATAAAATACTCCTTTCGTGTTACTACCATCACTGTAGAAATATGAAATATAAAAAACCGGCCAAGTGCGAGTCGGACTCCGCACGAAGGGTTCCGTACAATTATCTATAAAAAACCACAAAAAATCATGTTAGTTGTATGGGAGCCCCCAATTTATTTTGTTTTTTTTAGTATTTGTTGTTATAGCGGCAACAGAAATACGTCATCTGTGAAAATTACAACTGTCTAGCTACCACGGTTCATGAGGTACAGCCTGGTGACAGACAGACAGATGGACAGCGAAGTCTCAGTAATAGAGTTCTGTTTGGCACCCTTCGGGTACGGAACCCTGAAAAAACTTCAGTCCACACGTTCACAAGGATTATTAAAAGAGGTAACTCCACGTACGAACGTAACTAAAGCAAACAAGCTCCTTCAGAAAATACAGTCAACTCATTCCTTTTCATTTATAGCAAGTATTGAACGTCAAGAGACTGCCCTCAATAAGCACGTATAATAAAAAAACTTCTTGCAAGCTTATTGCAGTAAGAACCCAAGTTTCTTCCATCTCGGAATTTTCTCTGTATCAGTTTTACAAGTCATGTGAAGATACTTAGATAGCAGAGACTGGCTGTGTTCGAAAGGAAAGTGCTGAGAAAGATCTTTGGCCCGGTTCATGTTGAAGATGGGGTGTACCGGACCAGAATGAACCACGAACTTGACGCACTTATCCACAAGGAGACAATAGTCAGATTCTGCAAGTCTCAGCGCCTGAGGTGGGCGGGTCACATTGAGAGGATGGAGGAGACCAGAGCAGTGAATGTCATGACTGACTGGATACCTCAACAGAAACGTCCACGAGGCAGACCGAATGGCTTGACTGCATTGAGGAGGACTTAAAGATAATGGCGAAGAAAACATCTTGGAAGAAAGAGGCACGGGACAGAGACCTGTGGAGAAACATCGTGGAGGATGCCAAGACCCACAAAGGGTTGTAGCGCCGCAGGAAGTGAAGTGTGAAGATATTTATAGGATTTTAAAGATATTTCCACAAATCATGTTTTTGTACTCATAAACGGCAAGCATGTATGAAGAGACTCATGTATGTTGAGCAAGCAAGATATGTATGCCAGGATCGTAGCAAGTGGATGGAGGTCTTCAGTCCCTGCCACCCCTCTTAGGGGAAAAAGGCGTGAGCATTATGTATGTATCAGATTTTTAGTCTAATGGGTTTAACGCTTGCTTCTCATGCAGGTTCGAATCCCGGTTCTGCTCATGCAACAATGAGGTTATCGGTTATAGTAAATTTCTAGTACATTATATGGACAATTTGTGATTAAAATTGTCGTAACCTTTATTAGTCCGTAGATGCGGGGAAAGAAAGAAAGAAGAAACATTTCAATATTCAATATATTATGTATTGCAATAAACAACATGGTTTAAGGTCAGTTTAGTTTCAATGTCAATTTACACTTAAGGCACAGAAGAGATAATAGTACTCCGTACTTAAGGGGTAGCAATATTAAGATAATGATGTATTACAAACTAGACAAACAAATTAGACAAACAAATTAGACAAACATAAACAAGAACAGAAAGTAAAAAGCACATAATATCAGTTCAAGCACATAATTCATTCATTCATTCATTCATTCATTCATTCATTCATTCATTCATTCATTCATTCATTCATTCATTCATTCATTCATTCATTCATTCATTCATTCATTCATTCATTCATTCATTCATTCATTCATTCATTCATTCATTCATTCATTCATAAACTTAGTATACATAGACGTGAATGATGTGGGATGGGCTAATCCCCAGTAACGAATAATAAAGCAGTTAATAACTGGCTTAAAGTGGGTACAATTGTGCCTGTGACATACGATATAGGAAAAGGCTAAATACTTTGTTATTTTTTGTTCCAAAGTCTCGGTTCATGTGTTACTGTTAAGAATTGAAATATCCCAGCCATTGTAACCGTTACAATAAAAATAATATGACAATGAAATGGAAAAAATGCAAACGCCTTCATTACCAGTCTGTTCAGAATTACCTCTTCCATTCATTTAGTTCCTTTGAGGTCATGTAAAGTCATGAACAGCTTATAAATGAGTTGAAATGACGACAGTTCTATAGAATGGCGTGGGGTTTATGAAAAGCGCCTTTTAATAGCATCGAGGCGCCAACGTTGTAAAGGCTAGTGTGTACAGCGTTCAGAATAATTAAGACTGGAACGCCATCCAAAAGAAAATTCGATTATTCTTTGTGGGGACTAGGAACTTAACTATGAAATACACAACTACAGAGTACAGATGCAAATTGTGTGCACACACATAACCGGGAAACAAAATGATGATGATGCATTCGCTCATACCAATAGTAATGATAATAATGTAATTATTTAAATACTTAGTAATCTGTCTATTTTTTGTGCCACCTTGGTTCGCTGTAATGGCACAAATACTTATTGTAACAATAAATAAATACATAAATAAATTGAGACTACTGCAGCTGCATTGACAAGGGTTAATATATATTTAAGATGCCAAACGTATATTATTTTCTTTCAAATATCACAAGCAAAATGTTCTCATTCTCATCTCATTTAATTGGCTTACTGTCATTCCGTAACTAATAATGTCTAAGAGAACTATCATATAAAAACATAAAAAGTAGACTTACAAAACAATACTAAAACCACTTTGACTTCGTTAGAGGGATAAGCATCTATTCCGTGAGTAAGCATGCATGTCATTTCCATCCAACAACCTCCACGACCCCGCCTAACTTTAGTGATTGCTTTACAATTTGTTGAGGTTGGACTTTGTCTAACAATTTATTGAACGGTACCTATTTTGAGTCTTTTGTCTATTTTGTTCACTTTGCAGAAGAGTTAATTTGGAATTACTAAATAGTAGCAAAAAGGTGAATAAATGAGTTATTTATTTTTTATTGTGACGTGCCTGCTATGTCCAACAGCTATGCATCGGCCTCTCTCCCCTTCTTCCACTCTAACCGGGCCTGCACGGTCTTCCTCCACTCTCTATGACATAGAGTCTATGTGAGCCAACTCACCACTCCATATCTTCCTCGGTCGGCCACGCTTGCTCTCTTGCATTTTCTGGAAGCCAGTCTGTGTCTCTTTAGCCAAACGATTCGGCAGCATTCGAGCAACGTCTGAGTAACATTTGTCTTTATCCGGGATTGTAGATCTTTATTCCGGATCCGGTAAAAAATAGTAGTACAAAAATAATATCATTATGAAATTCAAATTCAAAAGTCAGGTTGCTAGGAGATAAGTAATACGAGTTAAGATGTAAGTCTCTCTAGACCAGGGTCTCTTTTATTACTCCCATGGCGGCGAAATTTCGTGTTTTGGCCTGTTAGCGGCGACTGCCATAAACGGTATTTTCGGCCCTTGGGAACAATCAATACGCTTATTTGAACAGAAGGAATTTCTTTATTTTTTATTTTTTTCTGGAATTTCCTTAAGGAATTTCCATTACAGTGTTTCTATTAGGTGAGACACCATCGCTTCAAAAACGAACACATGGATTGACAAAACCAGTTATTTATAATATTCTTATATATTAGGTCGGGTAAAAAGTTTCTTCGTATTTTGTATGAAGACCGTAACGACTCGAACAAAAAGGTGCATCTTTGATTTAAAAAAATCCGGATTGAAAACGCTTAAACCAACTTTGTGATACTTTTACTGACACTATATTATGTTCATAAACATCATAATTATTTTCACGGCCGTCATTGCATGTTATTGTAACTACCTTTTTTTTTCTATATTTTAAAATGTATTAAATTTTTCCATTCGATTCACTCATTTGGACATAAAGAAAAACAAATGAAAAATTGTCGGAAACAACATTTTATTATAGTTATTTATTTTTTGAAATGAAACCTTTTTAATGACATCAAAACAGCCAGATACAATTAAACATCCAAAGATATTTAGTTACAAATATACACATACAAAATACGAAAACTTTTTACCCGACCTATTATAAACTCGCAACGGGTCCATAAGATCTACACCTTCCCAGAATGTAATGGAAATGTTTCATATTCAAGTTCTTTATAGCACGGAAAATAATATTGCTACAATTTTACAGTACATTTAATATTCAAAGCGAGCTTATCTCTTATATAGTAAGTAAGGTGTAATCGGTTTCCAAGTAGGTCATTTTCGAAAAAGAAAATAATCGGTCAATCGCATGTCGAACTCTCACACGACGACGGGTTCCTTACCATCGTACAAGAAAAAATACAAAACAACACGACTCTTGTATGAGCACACCACACTCTTACTTTTTTATTTCATGTTTTTTTTTTATTCGAGAATTTATTAATTAATGTTAGTAAGTAAGTAAGTAAGTTAGTAAGTAAGTAAGTAAGTAAGTAGGTAAGTAAGTTAGTTAGATATAATTACAATACACTTGTACTGTTGTTATTCATTATTTGTTGCTGGATAATTCTGTAAAAATTTCAACTCTACCAATTACGGTTAGTTAGAAAGAGCCTGCTAACGGTCTGACGGACGGACGGACAGACAGACGAACTAACGAACAGGGAAGGTTTAGTAATTGGGTCTCGTTTAACACCCTTTAGGTACGGAACTCAAGACTAAGAGGGCGAATAAATTTCGAAGAGCCCGTGTATATCACGAAAAAATCCACGAAAAGCGGCAAACCTGGACACAATTGTAAATTCAGAGAAAAAGTGAATAAATTTACGCAGAACTGTTTACATATTCCTGCCACCAGATGTCCACTGCTTTATTTCTTGTTCGCTGTCTCTTCTGCTGATTTTACACTCAAATGGAGTTTTGAAAGAATTAAGTTATGGTCTCAGCTATACCCTAGGTATATAGAAAATGGTATAGTGTGTTTGTTCTAAGTTTTGAATTTATTTAAATTCGTAAGTAATTCAAGAAATGTTAATTTGTGTATTTTAAGATTAACGGCTTGCTAATATAGTAAGGCGTTCTAGTTTTATAAATACTGTAATGTTATGTAAACTCGTTTGGAACCCCTAAAAGATGTGTGAATACTTTGCGTTTCTGATAAAATACATACCTACATACGTATAGAATTTAGAACCCCTTCTTTTTGATAAAAATAATAATATTAGTATTACAACACAGCTGAGCCTGTTTCACTCTGAATGGGAAATAGACCTTGAAGCTATGTACCCTTTTATGGGGTGTGATGCTCATAAAACGTTTACAAAGAAAGCTGATAAGAGCTGATTTAAATTAAAATCTTGAGTAGGTTTTAATAATAAGATTTGAAATAAACAGCTCATATTACTTCTATGAGATTCACCAACAACATTGGTAATGTATTGGTAAAGTTTTGATTAATCCAAATATATTCTCTGCAACTGCATTGCCACTCGCTGTTCTTAACACTGGCCATTTCAAGACAAAGTAAAGTAAGTAAAATTGCAAGCTGACGGTCAGCAAAACTACTCAGCAGTTTACAGTTTCTGAAAAGTTGCATATTTCATTGCTCTTTTATTTGTAACGTTCTGGATTCAAAAACTGCGGCTCAAGTTTATATTAAAGGCTGAACAAGAATATAAAATCATGGCTATATTTAAAAAAAATGGATAAAAATTTATTATTCTGGTATTACTAAAGGTGCCAAACGACCTTGTCCTTCTAGTTAAGAACCATTGCCGTCAAGCTTCATATAAAAATAATCCCATAGGAATTTCTAGGGGTTCTACAACTCTAAGCATTCACATTAGATGACGCTGTATATAATAAATATTCAGAAGAATGTCCTTTTTCTAAAATTTCAGTTTGCACTTGACGAAACAACGTTTAATTCTACGCCGAAAACACTTTCATTTACATTTTAGGTTCTCTTTCGAAGAAAAAATGTATCGATATCCGAAAGTTTCTCAGCGAAACTGTGCGTTTAGATTTCTGGTCATCAGGGTAAATACTTAAGTATGACGCTCCTAACAACAACCCCTTAACATGACAACACCTTTCTGTAACACCCTGAATTGTTTTTGTTTATAACACCCTCGCGATCTTAATGAATATGCAAGCGATCGAGTCATCGTACCGTAAACGGCAAAGAAACACCCGACACGCTCTAATTGTTTCGTCATTATACTCGACGTAACAAAACAACACAAAACAAATGACAACATACATTGTTTGACAAACACACACTTTCACCGCCGCAAGCGAAAACCAACACTCTGAACACAGCCGAAAGAGTCATCAGGCTTTATTAATAATTCTGCCAGTTAGCAAAGTATTTCGATCAGTCATTTCAGCCCCAACCCTTTGCCGACGTACCCTGTCTGAGCTGTGGAAGCGACAACTCTATAAATTATCATCTGTGTCAATGGGTGCGTCCATATTTCACAGAACAAGTGAATCCGCGAGCTTGAAACTTCGTTCATAATACCAGCTATCATTCTGTTTGTTCCGCCTATCCATCACTGTCCAACACTGCGAAAGTTGCTTAAAGCCTTTAATGAAGTTTATACGGCAAAAACGGAGTGGGACCCCGCAATATTTTCATTGGGTTCGCGCCGGGGCCTTTCAAATTTTGAAGGACTCCACAAAGGCAGTGACAGCGGCCTATTGATTATAGATTACCGGTCCTCCGTTTGCGATCTTCGCATTCTAATGTAATTTTTTGAGGATAATCAATCAATAAAAAAACCATTAAAGACGGGGTGCCAGTTTTGAGGATTTTGTTTTGAGGCGTTACGACAGTTATAAGTTTCCAGGATCAGTGAGGGATTGTGCGAATGTTGAAGATGTCAGTCATAAGCATGAAACTGGGAACTAGACCACGGAGGATTTCAACAGATTTTGCTAAAATACTTATGTGCAATAAAGAATTGTGAATTGTGAAATGTGTATGGAGCCTCCCGCTCATTCTATTTGACGACAGAGGCGGTGGTAAGGGAGAGACCGCATGAAACCCACACGAGTCTCATTCAGAAAATTTACGAGGTCTTGCGGAGACGGGGAATGTTTCAGCCTTAACCCAATTGTTACCGTTATTATTATTATTGGTTCATCAACTATAAGTTTAGGTAAACTTGAAATTGATAAGATAAACTATTACGAGAATGATATAAGAGAGAAAGAGATAGGGAAAATAATATGATATGAAGTATAAAGAGTAAATTCTCATTGACATTCGATCCTTGATAATTGAAACGAAAATAAAACATAAAAAAACGACTTCCACAAACCCTTTGATTAGAAACAAATGGCAAGTGCTTTTTGAGTTTAAAACAAACTGTAACTAGCTTTTTTTGGGTTTCAATAGCAGTCATATTTCCAGTTCCAAATCTGATTTCCACTACCAAAGAGATACATTTCATATCTTCAGGATCAACTATCCATCATCCTCGAAAACCGTGCGATATTCGCCTTCCACCCCTCATTCAGTGTTGGACGAGACTCCGTGAAAGACGGACGTGTCACGACGCCAAACCTCAGAACAGTACCGCGCACCGATAATTGAGAGACGTGAACAAATTAATAATACGATATCGGCACCGAAATCGTGTTGAAGCAAATCGATTTGCATACAAATGGCTTTTATGTAAACTGGCCGGCAGAAATCTGTGGGTTTTAATGAAGTGGTTGTAAGTGCTTGTGGTTTTTAATTTAATTGTGTGGATGTGTTAGAAATGACTTGGAAATGTAAGTACCTATATTAAGATTTTTAAAGTTAAGGGATTTACCCGCCTGTAAAAACTTTGGGTTAGTGTGTGCAGAGACTAAAGTTTTTTTATTTTTTTATTTTATTTTAAGACCATAACATTTAAAATATCTATTGTTGGAAATTGTTTGCAAATAATGCTGGTTTCTGTGGTAGAAAACTTAGGTCCTCATTTCTGTTATGTGTATTTTGTTAATACTTTTCATAATACTTAGAGTATAAACACGTAGGAGCTACGACTGACAATAATTAGGACAGACGGACAGACGGACGGACGGATAGCAAAAGGTTAAACAATTAAGGGTTCCTTTTTTTCCTCTTAAGGGTCGGAACCCTAAAAACTTTATATTTTTCATTTAAATCAGTTTTAAAGTTGTTAAAGGAAGGCTACCCTACAAAAGTATATTTATTTGTACATCCTGTGCAAATAAAAAAAAATGAAACTCGCTGAATTCGGCTTTGCCTCGCGTAACTTTAGTATTTGGTCGTTTGACTCTAAAAGCTTTCGGATACGCTGTTAGCAATAAAAGCTTAAATAAAAGATCAGTAATAGAACAACATTTTAATCCTACGACAATTTTCCTTACTAGAATAGAGGTTCTATACTGCCGTCATACCGAAGAAGGCGGCATCTACAAAAAAATAAAAAATGCGTTTTTGGTACCGTTGGAATCAGGACAAAATTTCCTATCTTTCTGTATATAAAAAAAGGCGGTAACTACGCTGGAACTATGGTTTCGAGATGGGAAGATGGCGGCTTCTGCACATAACCTGTATTCGATAAAAAGTAAAAAAGCAGCGTCTGTAAAATACAGGGCAAAAAAGCGGCATCTACCTGTAGATGCCGCCATTCTTCTCTGTTTTTATACATGCCGCCTTTTTACCTTTTAACGCCTCCGCTGTAATTGCAGATCCGGCATTCTCATGTCAGTCAAAATCCTTCCAGAAACCCGAAAGGAGTTCTGGAAGAATTTGCCTGAACCGTGACACCCAACTCTACAAAAAAAACACGACAGCGACGACGACGCCGCGATTGATTAAGGAAAAATAATGCTTTATTTTTGATCTCAATACCCCTGTGACTCTATTCAAAATATTATTTTATTGTAAATAATGCTATTGGCTTAATTATGGTACAAAACTAATTAAATTTGTGATATTCTCTATGCAGATGCCGCCTTTTCGGTAGGATTCATATAGTGTAAGTTTATTAAAATGCAAATTTTAATAGCGGCAACTAGGTTTTTTCATCATTACTTCTTTAATTTCTACAATATTTATGTTTTTTTTAGTATTTGTAGTACAAGAGAGTTAGTCCCTTCCTACCAGTACCTAAAAAGATAAGTATTTCGATCTCAGAGCTACGAAATATAGAAAAGTTACGTTTTGCTAATTATCTCGAAACAGCGTCATCTGTATATGCCGCCTTCTTCGGTATGACGGCAGTATAGGTACCTACTTAAAGTACCTATAACGTGGAGACAAAAAGCATTTTTATTTGTTTTCTCCTCGGCCAGGAATCAAATATGGAACTTCAGACCTGAATACATTAAAAAATCACTACCCTCCTATCTACGGAGTCTGTTGAATTTGAAGTATTTTAATATTACACGACAGATAAATGACAGTGCCAAAGGAAAATTTTGTTATGGCATAAAAACAGTGGGCTGTGATTTTGAGCAATAAAACATCACACTTTTCTTGAACGAGCGATAAATTGCCGTAACTTGATATGAAGCTCGCGAAATAATATTCCTACATCGTCGTGCTTGAGAAATCAACATAAAGGTGGACCTAAGTAGGTATATTTTTTAACTCCCGACCAAAACAGAGGTTTTATAAGTTTGAAGCGTCTCTCATCTGTCTGTGTGTCTGTCTGTACGCCCCGCACCGGTTGTCTAGTGCCTAGTATTTTTGTATGTATTTTATTACCTAACTAGGTTATGTTTTGCATAGTTTACTAACTATCCGATCAGACAAATACACCCACCCGTGCCTTAAGGCTTTATTCTCACTACGGCTGACATGAGGTGGGCAGACTTACGTTTTTAAGTTTTAAGTTACCATTTTTAATAACCAGGGATCGGAATTGAGGTGTGAATTTACCTAAAGTTTGCAGTGAGACATAACATGGAGCTGTTACAACCACTTGAGTTGAACCGGTTTGAATTTAACCGGTTAAATTTCGGATTTTTTGTTTAACCGTTTTTTTTTTAGTTTTACATGTTCCTTACATTTGAAACACCGAACCATAAACATTTTTAAGCTGCTGATTCCCAAAATGAATCATAACGTTTTTATTTTTCAAGTTTTCGAAAAAAGAAAAAAATATATGTTCAATTTCTAGAATCTATAAAATAAAAATATAATTTTAATTTCCTCCAAAATTATTAAAATCAAACCGGTTCAACTCAAGTGGTTGTAACAGCTCCATGTTATGTCTCACTGCAAACTTTAGGTAAATTCCCACCTCAATTCCGATCCCTGTTAATAACCTATCGTTGCGCTATGGATTGAGAATAGAAGCAGGTTATTGCAAATAGCCGTTACTGAGCAGTACTCTATTGAAACGCCTCCAACTAACTATGTCAAAATAATTAGGGAACGTGTTATCGTTAGATCTAAGAGAAAATAGCCGGTACTACCTGTCGTCGTAGCAAACTTGAATCTCGTAGCAACTACCGCGTAGCCCTTGCGCGTAGCAAATTCGTAGCTAATCGTAGCACTTTCGTAATTGTAAGCAAGTACTTGTATTAAACATCCCCTCGTCACTGTGAATGGCCGCTATAGGCAGCAATTGAAATTTATGTATTAATTCTTATGAATTTACCTAACATTGAAAGTTTGTATGCGTAGACATACATTTTATGGATGTTGAAGACTCAGGCCTTCTTCTTTTGTCTTATTGCAAGCCATTAGTCATTATTAGAATACCAATTAAATGCAACTCGGTCCTGTTGAAATGAGTAGAGTTTTTTCGAACTGAAAGACGGACAAACAGTTTCAGTTTGGACAAACTCTATCTTTAGGGCAGGTAACCATAGTGCTAGGCCATTAAATTAACCTTTTAATCCACTTTTTAATCACTAGGGATGTTACCAAAACAATCATAAAGAATGGAAATTGTTTATTCAGCTGAACTATCAGAAGAGTTGTCATCGCCATCACTGCTATTAGCACTTAAAGATATTATTATTTCATTTCGACCATATTTAAGGTAACTGAATAATCAATAATAAAATGTTAGACATCTTTCCGATTCACAAATATTTAAAGGGTGTATCGATTCTTTTGATTAATCGATTTTTATACGCAATATCCCCTCACTCACAGGCTAAGATTGACATCTGTCAAGTTGCCTGTTATATTGGATAGGGTATAGTATGTGTTGTGTAAACACTATTTAGCAATCTCAATAACCTGTTTTGTACACTAAGAAATAGCCGGCCAGGCTGCTTGTTCAATAATGTTGGCCGGCTCAGATATTTCCATTTGCTCACTACTCCGTTTATTCTTATTTGTTGGCGTATGTGAAGATATGTTTCGATTTTTCAATATTTCGACAGATGCAATAATATGATAAACACCATATTGTAAGTATCGACTATCGGCACCATCATCGTCTAATTCAATTCAATTCAATTCTTTATTGAACACATTTAAACAGTTACATTAAGAGAAAACACATGTACAAAGGCTAGCTTATCTCTAAAAAGAGATCTCTTCCAGTAAACCAGGCGTGAAAGGAAAAATTATATAATGAAATCGTCTAAATAATTAAATTTAAGCTGAGGGGGCAATTTGACACATGCTGAGTCGGAGCAGTTTTGCAGTTGCGATGCACACTACATGGTATAATTCCTATTTTGCTATTGCTATTTTTGTCTTCATGCGTATATTTTATTTCCTACTTGTTTCCTATTACTTATTTGGTTTTTGCTGTGTCTTGTGTATTGTGACAGATGAATAAATGTACTTTCTATTATATTCTGTTAAATTTCGGCTGAAGTTTTCTTAAAACAAAATAAAATAAAATTTTAAACTATTGCCCTCTCCTGCCCCGCAAACGCAAAGTCGTAACAGTATTTTTATCTGCCACCTCATTTTGGCAAAAATATTAATTTAAGCAAAACACATTTCTCACCGAGTTCACCTCCGCCCGTGACGATCTTGACGCGGCGACGCAAGACGAGAAAGATAAACAGAGAATATATTCCTGAGGAATTTTCACGGTTCGTTATGTCGCCTGCCGAAAATATTTTTCTCACCCGCCCAACCACAGATGTCACCATTTTAGGGCTCATATGTACTCGAATTACCAATCCCGTAACAAAAAGGTTAACGCCCGAAGACTTGACTTTAACAACCAGGGTCGCTAGGTTTTTAAGGCTCATAATGCCTAATTATGCGTCTTTCAGCGATCTTTTGGCGCGTGAGTGACGCGTGAGGGGCGACAGTTCTATCCAACACAATGCAATGAACCTGTAAAAAAACGTTATTTCCACCTGTCGTCGCCGCAAACTAAAATATCACCGGAGAGTAGTTGAATTCCTAATCTCGCTGCAAAATGGTAAGCATTGACCAGTACAACAAAACTTTTCTTACGAGAAAAGTCTTATTTTCTGAAAATTTTAAATCACTTCCACTCAAAATCACGATCTCTTTTCATGCTAACAGAACCCTAAAAATGGCAAAAAAAGAAACACTCATCTACTTTGGTCCTGAGCCACCCGCGTCAACTGCCTAATACCTACCAGTTTTGTATAATAATAATAATCATAAATGTAGACCGTAATGTCTCCACCAAGGGGCACTGACCTTTACTAGAATACGAGATTGAGCCATACCCCACTACGCTGGTACACCGGAATCCCGATTATGCATTCAGATTTTGAATTCAGAAAGGCATTCTGTCCATGCGAGACCGCCCAAAAACGCGCAAGATTTTGTTTTCTTTTGTTCAACGAACCGACCAAAAAGGTCGTGCAAAAACTTCACAAATGTCCCACCTCTTTCAATAATACACCCGAACGGTCATTTTCCTGTGCTCGATATTGGCCATCCACAGTGCAGGCACGTACGAACGCCAGTGTGGTCATCTCAATGAAAAGACTACTTTATAGCATGTTGCGGGACGAGACTGGTTTTTTAATACAGTCTTTTTAAGTTTTCAAAGGCTTCTGTTTCGGCGTTGGACTGTTGAAATATTTGTCCCGATCCCACTGTTAAATGGATCTGGCACTTAAATAATCGTATATTTGGTGTTCAGAGAATATTTTAAGGCAATTTACAGGCAATGGGATAGCCCCCTGTCACGGAAAATGCAGTATCTATTAAAAGTTGAAACAATTATGCCTCTGCCACCTCGTGTGAGAAATAATATGACGCTATGTAATGTTATGTTTTTGTAAGCAATTAATGCTTGAAAATACCTGGTGTTTTTTTTTTGTTATTTCATCATTATTATATATAGGGATACAGAAACAGAAACATTTACATACAGGCATATACATTGCTTCTAACCCCACACTAGGATACCCTGTGTCCTGGGAACCAGAAACAGCGACATCACAAACATGTAAACATCCAAGAGCTGGGGTTTTTTTTTGTCCCCAGCCGGGATTCGAACCCGGGACCTCTCGCATGGTAGGCAGATGAGCAACCGCTACGCTGCGCAAATACGAAATAATAAACCTTAGATCCCAAATTAACCACCATTGTCACATCATTGTCATTAAGGCATCATTATGTTAGCAGAAGCCAGGCTCCGCTGGTACAAATATTACCTGTCGACTTAGTTTAAGACTACTGCAATACCTACTATTTCCCGGTTTTCAGAAGGAAAATTAGCTGTCACAATTTGCAATGGTTTACTTTGTTTACATAAGTAAAAAATAATGTAAATAACCTTCCTTCTCGAGCAGTCGATAATAAAACTGCATTCCCCTGTAGGTATAAGCTTTTGATAGTGCAGCATTTTTCTCAACATTTTCCAGGGGCCAGTATCAATTAAGTACTTAATGAGACTATTAACAGGGTGCTTCGTATACAATAGAGTGGAGCTTTATTTCAAAAGATATTTATGTTAGTTTTAGCTCACTTTTTTATATTTGCAAATGGCCGCCTATCAGATTAAGAAATGGCCATGGTAAACATATGGCACATACTATAGCGTCACGCCTTGTCCCATACGGGGTGGCAGAGGCACAACTGTGCCCACTTTCAGCCAGTGATTCAATACTCCATTTTGCCTGACAGGGGGCTAGCCTATCGCTGCAGCTATGGAGTAATAAAGGTTTCCTCACGATGTTTTTTTTTTTTTTAATAAAGCTTATTTATGTTTCGTAACTGGCATTAATTGTTATATTATTTATTGTTATTATTACAAAGCCACCGCAGTGGCTGACTACTAGAAATATCTACTTTGATTCTTCCTACAAGTTTCCACACGAAGAAGAAGAAACAGAATTATTTTTATTGTATCAATTTGGTAAATATTTTGTGAAACAACGACAAATCAAAATAAATAAATAAACATACCATTAATCAGCACGAAAATGCAGAATTTTTCATCGCGTTTCGCATTTATTACCAAGCCATTAGGTTGAGAATCTGATAGTATGTATGGAGTCCTTGAGTAAAATTGAGGGTTGGTAAAGGTAGATAATGTAATGTATGTTTTGAATACTCATCTCCCGCGTGAGGAGCGGGCTTGAGTCCATTAGACCACGAAAAGTTCATTTTATAAGATGGTAATTTAATGAACAATACAATATCCTTGTAAGATGAATTTTGACCCCTTCAATATTCTACAATGAGTCTTGTACGATCGTAAACGCAAAAGTCGGTTTGTTAAACCCACGGAACAGAAAAAACACTAGTTTTTTCTATTCTAAAGTAATTCTATAATTCTAATTAAAACTAACTAGGTGTTTGTCCTTCTTCTCCCACAGTGGTCCAACGTAGAGAAAAACGACGCAAAAAATTACGAGTACTAAATATATTTTTTAATATCCTATAGTTTGAGTTTGAGTTCAAACTAATAATGCAATCGCATTCGCTCCTATGTATTTCTAAGTAGAATTAAAACATTCAACACTCCGCAACGAAATTCCCGCACTAGCAAAGGAACTTTCCCCATTATCCTAACAGCCGTAGCTTGATTCTGAGTTTTGATCCAGTATTATCATCACACACATCTTTGTTTTCTAGTAAGTAAATGCGATGGAACCTTGTCATAGTACTAACATAATACATAGTACCAGGTATCTGTTTTTTTTCTTCATATTTCGACCACTGTGCAACTCGGGACCTTTAAAGCGGAAATATGTTTAATACAATCACTTTTGCTACCCTAGTTTATTTTTATTATTATTATATATTTTTGCATTTTCCCCCAAACTATTCCCTGTGTCATAGGAACGCTTTCGCTTTGATCCGAATCTGAACTGAATCCGAAAAAATACGGATGAAGATTTTTTGGATATTTGCGGATGATGGACAAAACATCTCGTCATCATCATTTTATTATACAGTCCATCATTTTGTGATAACCTAACCTAACCATTTCATAAAATCGAAAGCCATTATTATGAAACGGACCAACCATTTCATGGTATGGCTTTACATTGGCGAGAAAAAGAACATCATGAAATTATCAATATTGCAGATCAGGCCAGCCCCTCTAGACAAAGTTAAACGCTAACGCTAGCGAAACGAAACGATAACTTTTTATGTATGCGATTTGACATTTGGCTTCGCTAAGGCGACATCACGTAGCGATTCCAATTATCAAATCAAATACATAAAAAAGTTATCGTTTCGTTTCGCTATCTTTAGCGTTTAGCATTCTCTACAGGCATTGGACATAACCTACTCCAATAGTACCATTTCGTTCGTTCCAGCTATTATCACTGACAATAACTCCATCGTTATAATGCTTTGTAATCCTATAATTCTAGACTAATTTGCAATACTGTCCACAGTACAAAGTTGCGACGCCAGCGACAACCAGGCGAGATAATCATGATTAATTTGGTCAACTCGCAATTACTTTGAGTTGGGCATTTTGTATCCTTATTTAGTCGAGTTTGAGCAGTTTAATGTTTTGGAATTATGTTCCCAACATCCCCGGTTGTTGCAGATGCCATATAGAGGTTTGTGTTTAGCCTGTACTTTCACTGGAGATTATGGTTCACATTTTGTGTTAACTGCCTATGCCACGTTTCAAGGTTGGCGTGGCATATATGAAGTACCGCGTATGTTTATGTTTTATGTTTTATATTATGGCGTTATATGAAAATTTACTAATTGAATGAAAGTTGTTTAGTGGTGCTGGAGATTTTTATACATAATTTAATTGATACTCTGGTTTGTTGCTTGGCTGGTCACCTCTAGACAACATGCAATCGCTAACTAATCACTCGAAACGATTCAATCCCCTTCATTAATAAATAGTAAAAGACAGCTGCCTAGCTCTGTCATCTCTGTCCCGTAGTTACTCCCAGAGTAACTTATATTAATAAGGTAAGAAAATGTATGCAATCAGATCAATAATTTCGGAGGAATAATTCAAATTGCGTAAATTTTGTCATTGTAGCGAGCGATAATTTAGCGAAAGCTTGTTGTCTACGGTAAATGTAGAGTAAATTTTAGCAGAAGTTTATAATAATGAATAATATCGCTGTTTAACCGTCATCACTCTATGACCCGACGCGCACCATAATTAGAAGTTAGGAGGGTCATCTATACGCCTGTCTACACCGGATTAACGCGCGCCGTAGTGTAAACAAAATAGGGACAGTTGTGATGACTTGGATTCTCATATGATTTTGATGGTGTAAGGTTCGTCATTATAACATGTGAATCATAAAAAGGTAATAAAATTAGGACTTATTTTTAACACACGAAAACGTAGTTACAGTAGAATGAAGTACTTGCAATTTTTTGGATTTCCTAAATAAATGGTAAGCAACTAATTATTCTGTACTCTGTACACTTTTACGCCATTTTTAACAGCACTAAATTGTGCATAGTTCTGTACATTGAGCCATTTTTAACTGCCATTTATTCAAATAAAGTTGTTATGTTTAATAATTTTAATTCCCTATAATCTTATCAGCTTATTAAACTACACCCAGTAGGTATAAGGTTTTAATTAAATTGTACTCAGAAGACCAGAAGTGAAACGCTAACCGTTGCGAAACGAAACGATAACTTTTTATGCATGCGATTTGACATTTGGCTTCGGTAAGGTGACGTCACGTAGCGATTCCAAATGTAAAATCACATACATAAAAAGTTATCGTTTTGTTTCGCTATCCTTAGCGTTTAACATTGTCTACAGGCACAGCTCCACAAAGTACAGAACACAAATTGTAAGGTTCTACTGCACATGCAGGTTTTTCTTCTGACGTACTGAACTGGGGTCTTATTCTGCTAGCATAATGACAGCTCATTGACAATTTAGCCGCTCAATTTTAGATATTTATCAATATTTGGCGTTTGAAGTACTTACCTAGAGGTTTCGGGTTCAAAACCCGGCTATATAGTGAAAAAAATCCCCAGGTTTTCGATGATTTAATGAAAGTGACGTCGCTTCTTTTATTTCCTACGACACGGGGAATCCTGGCGTGGGGCCAGATATCTTTTTTTAATATACTAGTCTTAACTTAATCACAATTAATTATTTTACAACTTAACCTGCTAATACAAAACTACTAGACAAAATAAAAAATGTCTTTGAGGTCACCGCCGTTATTCTTATAATTTTTACTAGTAATTGCCTAAAAAAACAAACTTTAAATGCCAGGATACCCAAAAGTTAATAATAAATACCTACAGTAAAACGTGGTCGTCACACCATTGTCACTGTGCGGTCATACTGCTAGCAGCCTGGGCCCGAATTCTACTGTTCACAAGCATACGACAAGCCTGGCACAAACTTCAATACGAGGTTATTTGGTATTTTACTAAAACTAGAATCCAATTCACAAGTGCCAGCGTGAAACCAGCGTATTTCGTATTCTACTGTCCAAAACTAACTTACGCTGGCGCCAGTTTGACGCCTGCGTACTTCTTAGACTACTGTCCAAAACGTACTTACGCTGGCGCTAGTTTGACGCCAGCGTGAGTACGTTTTGGACAGTAGAATACGAAGTAGGCTGGCATCACGCTGGCGCTTGTGAATTGGATTCCGGTTTTAGCAGAATACCAAATACCTCGTATTGAAGTTTGTGCCAGGCTTGTCGTATGCTTGTGAACAGTAGAATTCGGGCCCTGGGCCCCGGGGTCCTTTGTTCCCGATGCCCAATTCGATGGTGGCTGGAACCGTATTAGCATATTAATGAGTGGACGTACCCCACTCTCGTGCGGCTGGAAACTCTGTGGTTCCCGTTGTCCCCGCGATGGTGATCCGTCTAAAAATGTATACTTTTTATTAACACCCTCTTTAGGTCGTGTTGTGTAAATAACATCGTTCAGCAAATCTAGGAATGGAAACGCCCGCTTCAATTTCTTCTATCAGTACATCAGGAATGAAACTGGTATGTGTATGGAGTTCAGATGGCAATCACAGACTAAATAGGGATGCTAAATAGTAACGATAAAAATACAATAATATGGAACCATTAAACTAGTCTGACGATCTCAAAAGGGTGTTTTCAGTTTTTAAACTATCTCAATTATATATTTTCTTGAGGACTGCAGGCAGTTCATAAAAAGTATTATTTATTACAGATACTTCATTAATAATCAAAAAATTGCTGTGATTTCTGTAGTTTTTATTTTTAACACGCTTTTATTAGCTTCATTTGTATTTTTGTAACGGGATCTTGGAACGCTTTTTTGACCCGCTTCCTGTTTTCCGATTGAAATGAAATTTTGCATGCGTATGTTAGTTAGATGACAATTCAATATTTTTTTTACATGGAGCTGGAAGGTGGGCAAGGGAACTTTGTTACCAAACGACTCAACCCAATGGAATTTGGGCTTAGTTGATTCGTCTTGACAAGTATTTGGTCCAGCATGAGATACAAAGCGTGTTTTTTATAAAAATATTGTATTTTTTTCCTTGGGGTGGCAGAGGCACAAATTATGCCAACGTTTTGCCTGATATTTAATACGAACTAGCGAGCCCCTATTTACTTTTAAGTTCATACAACAAATATTGGTTTTTCCCCTTCCTATTTCGTCCAATGACAAAATTCGATAAGATATGAATCTACAATGAAACTGTATGTCAATAGCAAATATGCCCATGTGTACATAATGTATGTAAATTCAATGTAAATAAAACATTAAATTTGCCAATCCGTTTTTCCCTCCCAATGCAATTTGATCGTCCAATGAATTTTATTTTTTGCTAGACTGTACTATCGGTTTGTGCGATGAAATCGTACTCGTTAGTACGAATCAATGGCTCCTACCAATGTTGACGCGAGTGATTTGTGTGATGAAGGTTTTTTCCATTTCAATCTCTCCGTTTTGCTTTTCATGGTTCTGTATGTTGTATGGTGGATCAGAGAATGATGTAGTCAGAGCCAAAAGACTGAGCATGCTGTGAAAAGCATGCTGCCATCGCACCTTTTGAAAAGGCACGCTTCATTACTTGTCCTGTGTGCCACTACTTCGAAGGCCAGTGAACACTTTTCTCTAAATATATACATACATATGTTCACACATTTGTCCTGGAAGAAGTGAAGGCAGAAACTAAAGATAACAGGCAACTTGATGTCAATCTTAGCCTGTTAGTGAGGGAATATTTCTCATAAAAATCGATTATACAAAAGAATCGATACACCCTTTAAACACTTGTGAATCGGTAATAATTTTACAAGATTTGCAAAGAGATATTAGAATAGACAATCTGTTGAAAATTAACTAATTATATCCCTAAGTGCGGATAGCAGTGATGGCGATGACAACTCTTCTGTTAGTTCAACTGGATAAACAATTTCGATTCTTTCCGATTGTTTTGGTAAAATCCCTAGTGTTTAACCCTCTCACTCCGACGTCTATTCTTCTCCATTGTAAGTTTCGGCCTATGTCCTTATTATTTTATTATCATTATGAATCTTTTATTGCAGGCATAAAAGCCCAAAGAATAAATAACACAGTTCAAACATGTCAACAATAAAATCAAAAGAAAATTCAAATTACAAAATAAAAATGTCAAAAATTAAAAACATAAAAATTAGAAAATATTTTCACTCTCACACATATTCACACACCAACACACCACACACGCTCACATACACTAGTACAGCAGAGAGACTATACCGATTGTCATCTGGCTGCTGGTTGAATCATGGACCTCTTTCCCTCTTTTGGCCACCACTCGGTCAGGGTCACTCATTGACTGTACCCACCATCACCCTGCCTTGCCACGTCTCCCCTAGGGCCGTATGACCGCCGCCCAAAGATTATACGAGTTAAATCTCTTATTAGCGATAAGCACGCCTTTGTACATTTTTTTTCTATGTTAAGCTATTTTTACTGTCATGTGAGTACAATAAAGAAATTACGAAATATAACTTGGGGTCTTACTTCTTACTTCCGTCGGCGCTACAACCCTTTGTGCCTCCTCCACGATCTGCTTCCATTTCGCCCTATCCCTGGCCTCCCTTCGCCAAGATGTTTTCTTCCCGATCCTACAACATCCCCATGGTGATCCCTCACCAAACATTACATAAATGTGAAACCTACATACTTATTTTCTGTACGAGACCCATCATTTGCGAACGCGATCTGCACTTTACTCCATTTTTTTCCCTTTTTAATACCCCGTCAACGAATAATGTTTAACGAACCGTAAAGGATAGACATTGTTGATTCACGAGGAGTTCTGTTAGCACAAACTCTTATGTATAATTAAAATATCTACATATTCATCGCTCGGTAAAGAGAGAAAGAGTTTTATGTAGGTAATATAAGATAAAAGTTTTATCATAATATACGATTGTATCACGAACGTTATATATAAAACATAGTGAGGAAACCTCATCCATCTCCATAGCTAAAGCAATAGGCTAGCCCCTTACTAGCTATACTAATTAATAACTACCTACATACTACTAACTTCTACTAACTAATCTGTGGCAGTAGTAGAAAGAAGTTACGCTTTGCTATGATGTTTCGATTGAATTGAATGTCCTTTGATTGTCATATTTTAGTTTAGAGCTTTGTTTTGTATTGTTAAAGATCTTCTTCTCAAAGAAATAAAACTCCAGGTCTTGGATGTGTGTGACATGTGTGTGTGTGTGAGATAGGGTATCCTAGTGTGTGGCCAGAAACAATGTAGTGTGGCACCACGTAAAGACAGCGCCCTAGGAAAAAACAGCCTTTAGGAAAACACAAATCGGTCGGAATGATGAGTATTTTTGCTGTACATTTTTTCACCAGCTTGTTTATCACGAGTGTCAGCGAGACTTCACTTTCCCATAATAGTAGATTGTACAACAAGGGCATAAAAGCAGGCGAGGGTGGATATAGTCATGTCGAGGGTAAAATGGGTTTTATGTACGAGTTATACACTCTGCTTTTCACTTCGATTGTGAGGAAATTAAACAGAAATATTGCAAAAAAAGTAAATATTATGAAATAATTGCAAATTGAAATTACCGAGAAATAATTGAAACAAAAAGTAAACTTTAGAAAAAAGCGACTTCCACAAACCCTATTTGATTAGATTGAGTTTAATACAAACTGTAACCCCTTATCCCCCCACCCTTGGGGAATTAATTTTGTCAAATCCCATCTCAGTGCAACCCCACGCTACTAAGGAACCTCTGTACAAAGTTTCATGGCTCTAGGTCCACCGGTTTAGGCTATGCGTTGCCTGCCCGTCAGCCACGCATTGTATTTGTACCTAGTATTGAGCAGATCTGGTGGCCATATGTGGTCTTCATCAGCAGTTCCGCATCACAATATTATGCTTACCATGTGCATTTTCACGAGTTATTATGAAAAACACAAAAATCACTATAGGTCTGCCTATAATATTTGAAGAGTTCCCTCAATTTCTCCAAGATCCCATCATCAGATCCTGACCTGGTGTCAATGGGACCACCCTTGTGGTATTACCTATACGCTGAAAAAAGATTTGTTCAAATCGGTTCATAATTGGCGGAGTTATCGCGTAACAAACATAGAAAAAAAAAATAAAAAAAAAAACATACGGGTCGAATTGAGAACCTCCTCCTTTTTTGAAGTCGGTTGAAAATAAGGACTTCCCGCCATTAAACTTTTTTTTGGACGTGCCTCCGCAGCCGGCTCTGGCCGCCGGCAGTGCCACTTAGCATAGGTGTATGTGGCTGTTTACCTGACGACCTTTGTCAGAGTTTGAGATTTAGACGAAGATTTTACTTTATGCTCTAGAACATAAAATTTGATTTTATGCTGGCTATACCCGACATAAAGACGAACTTTACGAGCATGAGAAGTGAAAACGTAATTTTATTAATTTTTCTCGATAGAAAAGTCTCCTTGAAGAAAAGAAAAGAAGTTGCCCGAAAATCTGTCTGTCACAATCTGTCTGTCACAATCAGTCTGTATTTTACAATTTCGCACCGCATCTGAATTTGTGTTCTTGCTATTTATTTAGAATCATTATAAAAATGGCACACTATGTTCCTCAGTTAGACTTGCTTAGCTTGGCTTTATTTTTTTTAATTTAATTTCCTCTAAAAATAAGTGAAGGATGTAATTCTAAGTTCTGATTGCCTAGGGCCTGCCCTTAACAAGAGAATGAAGCAGGGCGCCACCATCTACGTCAACTGAACAGCAAAGATTTTCATTGACCTGAAATACACTACAATAACTGACAGCCGAAGTGAGGTTTTCATAGTGACTTCGTTAGTTCCGCTTCGTCCGTTCTCTTTGTTATCGTGGGGGCTCTGTATCTACCGACGATGAACAATTATTTATGTTTATTTATTCCAAAAAAGTAGTTCACATTACTCTACAGGCGTCTTAACTTAGCAGATCCCACATCAAATGTAAGAAAAACATACACGACCGGGGGAATAAAACAAAAGATTACGAGCAGTTAAAATTCCCACGGATATATTGTCGAAAGCAGGTGCTTTTATGCTAAAGGCGCTATATGATGTCGGTATAGGGTTGCAAAAGCTTACATTATGTATAATACTGTAAGCAAAAGTAAGGAGTATTTGAGTCTTTATCATGATAGTATCTTAGAAAAAAATGCAGGCCATTAACCGGCTGGCTGCAGCCATTTTTTTTTTTTTTTGTAAAAAAAAAAAATACATTAAAATTAGTTTGACAGGGTACCAACGTCAAAAATTAGACATTCATTGACGTCTTGGTACCCACTGTCAAAATAATTTTAATGTCATTTTTTTTTTTATAATTTTAATGTCAATATTGTTCCAAGGACTGGATTGTCCTTACGCTACCCAGCGTGTTAATGTATATTTCGTATATTTTTATTGCACATAAAAGACAAAATACAAAAAATACAGAGAAGTAATTTACAAGAGGGATATTACGTATATACTACCAGGTGGCAATAGTAGCCGGGATCTACTGCTTCTAACTAAATAACCAAGAATATTATTATTCCATTATTAGCACTCTATGGCAACCCTATTGTTAACATACTATAAAGCTATATTATAACAGCTGCAAAGCATACTCCTAACTGACTATCTGTTATTTAAAGCGCGTTATAATAGTCTGCTTGAACGTGCGCTGAGAGTGTAAGTGTAGGATTAAGACCAGTTTCTTCGTTTCAGTCTCAGCTTAGCGCACAGATGTTTTCTGAGCGTATACGTTCAAAATATTTGAACGAGAGATTTGAATAATCGGTCAAGCGCGAATCGGACTCTTACACGGAGGGCTCTGACCCATCGCACCAAGAAACTACAAAAAAAATATACGTTTCTTGTATGGATTCACCCTTATTTTTGTACTTTTCATGTAGTTCTTTATTTGTTGCAACAGATACACGCACTCTGTGAAAATTTCAGATTTCTAGCTATTTTGGTTCGTGCGGTGAAGCCTACTGAGACGGCCAGACGAACAGACAGACGGACAGACGAACAGACAGAAAAGAAAGCGAGTGGAACCCTAAAACTGGACTGTACCGTACAGTAAACGATGCTAAATTATACAGGGCGACATTTCATTAGCTGACCATATATTGGGGAATGATAGCACCCATTATTATTAAGAACTTTCCCCATGGAACGCAAATGAAAAAAATCTGTTTGTCACAATGTTTTATTTTACAATTTCGCACCGCATCTGAATTCGTGTTCTTGTTACTTATCTATCTATTTATTATAAAAATGGCACAGTATGTTCCTCAGTTAGACTTGCTTAGCTTGGCTTTAACCTTTTTTTATTTCATTTCCTCAATTCCAAGTTCTGATTGCCTAGGGCCCGCTATTAAGAATGTACCTATTTGCCACATTTCTCAGGTCATCGTTCCATCTGGCATATCACCCCAATAAATATCGCCACGACCTTCGTATATTTTGTTTCCAGGAGCATAATAAATTCAGACAAATGCCCGGGCCACCGTTGTGCATTGAAACTACTGTATTCCACGTAGCCTAGCCATTTCTATAGCGGACCTCTACTGTACATTATTTAAGGTATGACCTCTTAAGATATGACTCGGTAGTAACCTCTTGCTAGTGGGATGCTTTACTGCTTCTATGCAGCGGTAAGTTGTAAATTTATATGCACTGAAGTTGAGGCTGTTTTACAAACACAATGTAGCGTCGTCGGCAAGAACAAGCCACGAGCATATTTTTGTATGTATGTATCTATACATACATTATTCATTCATCATTAATTTAATTAAAATTGTGTACTTAAGCCACCGCTGTGCCACCGTTCTGGCCCTGGCAGAATACCGAAGACTCGTCTGTGACATTGCTGAGTCAGGGCCATTTCAATGTTGCGGTACAATCACATGACCACTTAGTGGCCCATACCAGCAATCTTGATTTTATTTTGTTTTGTTGTTAATTATTGTGCATATAGTGCCAATTTTATTTTATTGATAATGATAATTGTTTTTCTTCTTGTTGTAATTTATGTGTTTGTACTGTCTAAATGAATAAATCTTTTATCTATCTATCTACATAATATGATATCTATATTATAGAGTAACGAGTTTTTCCATACGGGGTGGTCCAGGCACAGTTGCGTTAATGTGGCAGTTGTTCAATACTGTTTTACATTTTCGTATGAATTAGGTCACATTAAATCATCAAAAGTCATACCCAGAGTTGTTTAATGACTCATTAAGGGTTACTTTGTGAACGTTGTTGAAGGTAATTTTAGGAATTTATTTCAGGAATCAGATTTCTAGTTAATTAAATGATAACTGGCAATATGACATTATACTACATGTACTTATCAGGTAAATAGCAATACAACACATGTAATTTTGTGTGTATGATAGCACATGTTAGATTAAAACCATATTTCCAGAATATCTATAATCCATAACGTGAAGGATCACATACCAGTGCTACATTCGCGATAAATGCAAAAAGATCACGATTAAAAAAAAACATGCAAACACAGATGTGCAGTAAATAGTCGAATAGACAGGTTTTTATTACAAACGTTGGAAATTTCGATAGTTACTTTATAATAAAAAAAGGAAACCTCAAATACCCGATGGCAGCATGACGTGTCCAATCACATTTGCATATTGATTAGCGCGATCCAGGACATGGCTGTAACAAAGCCCTCTGTCTGATAGTTGGGCGCTATACAGCTGATATACGATCGTTATGGAGCTACTATGTTGCTTGTTATAGAACTACAACTGGCGAACAATCACCAGCATCCGCTTTCAGTATTTTTAGTATTTCTGTTCAGTAATTTTCTATAGTAGATAGTATTCCATCGTGGTAGGTATTTATATATTTGACTGCAATGTCTATCTGCAATTATATCACAATAAACATGCACTATACTTTAGTTTCATCATCATCATCATCATATCAGCCCACATTGACCGACTGCTGGGTATTAGGCCTCCTCTTTACCATGCCATCCTCTCCGGTCCTGTGCCTCCCGCAGCCAATGTTTGTCAGATAAGGCGATGATATCGTCCATCCATCTGGCCGGTGCGTGGTCTGAACGCTTTGCGGTTTTGAGTAGCCACTCTGTCACCGCCTTGGTCCACCTTCCGTCATCTCTCCTTGCCAAGTAAATATCCTTTATATGCCAAACACCAAGATCCTTACCGTTTGTGTCTATTCGTACACAAGCGGTGATCTTTTTCGCGCAACCTGACACTGTAAGTTAGTAGATTTATTTTCTTACATCATCCGTTATTAACGACTATTATAATCATCTGGTTTTAAGTACCGACCGACCGACACTACAGTATGCAATGTGTAGCTATTCCAAATTCGAAAACCAAACATTGTTGAAGCAAAGTCGATCGGAACTTAGTGGTCAGAAGCCGCTAAGTCGCTAACGTAACTACCTATTCAATATAGGATGTGTAGTATGAACACAACTTCCTCTATGTGGCAACTTGGTATGATCTTCAATTCCTATTTTCGAAAACTCTGTATATATGTATTTTGAACTGACCGGCCAATTCGATAAAATGTATGACTTTTTTATTGACTAACAATTGCTTGTATTTATACAGAAATATCAGTTAAGTAATTCATGAGTTGAAGTTGAAGTGACGACCTCTGTGGTGCAGCGGTTGCGCATCTCCCTACCATGCGAGAGGTCCCGGGTTCGAATAGGGACAAAAAAACCCCAGGTCTTGGAGGTTTACATGTTTGTGTTGTCGCTGTATCTAGTTACCACGACACATGGTATCCTAGTGTGGGGCCGGAAGCAATGTATGTGCCTGTATCTAAATGTTTATGTTTATGTAAAATCATACGTAAACTTCACAGACTGTTTTATAGCTTTGCTCCCTGTTGACCGCTTCTGCTACGTTCGTGGTCGTATGTCGTACTCTGTCAGCCTTCTGGGAATACATACAACTAGACCACACACCCTCAGTTACACAACTTTACCTTACCCCGAGATTATGATACGCATACAATCCTAAATAATAGGTCGGGTAAAAAGTATTTTCGTATTTTGTATGTGTATATTTGTAAATCTTTGGATGTATTAATTGTATCTGGCTGGTTTGATGTCATTAGAAAGGTTATATTTCAAAAAAGGAATAAATATAATAAAATATTGTTTTCGACAATTTTTCATTTGTTTTTCTTTGTGTTAAAATCTGTGAATCTAATGGAGAAATTCAGTACATTTTAAAGTTGAAGAAAAAAAAGGAAGACATGGAACGATGGCCGTGAAAAAAAATTATGATGTTTATGAACCTAATACAGTGTCAGTAAAAGTAGCACAAAGTTGGTTTAAGCGTTTTCAATCCGGATTTTTTGTCAAAGATGCATTTTTATGTTCGAGCCGTTACGGCCTTCATACAAAATACGATGAAACTTTTTACCCGACCTAATATCTAGAAGGTTCTCTATCCGACCGTTTTGTGCTGGTTTCTGAATTGAGTATTCACTTTTATGTCAAGTATTTTTATGAAATCTGCGGAGACCGAACGGTACTTAAGTATTTGATCACTGGAATTTTCAATTCAGAAATTGGAGGTAATTTGTTCATAATCAGTGGTATTCTTGTTGTATCGTTAGAATAATAATTACCTTTTGAATTGTTGGTTTCTAAGTTTTGTGGACCACAATTGAGAAGTAAATTAAACTTTCTGGTCATTGAAAATTTATAATGTTCGAGGCAAAATAGAGCACCCAATAAACCGACAATAAACAACAAGCAAACAACGTCATGCCTTTTCCCTTCTTGCGAGTCTGACTCGCACTTAACCATTATTAGGGTTCCGTATCCTAACGGTGAAGAACGGAACCCTTTAATATATATTACCACAGGGTGCTCATCCCATACTAATTAGAATTAGTAACCCTTCGTAAAAAAGAGATGGCGTGAGGAATAAGATTTATACTTTAAACGCCATGGTTTCGGTTATCATACTTCTAGGTGGCGCTAATCTTAGAATAAATCCTATATACCTTAGCGCCATCTCGTGGTATTTTAAATTTTTCAATGGTGCTGCTCCAAGCGAGAATGGCCTCGAACTAAAGAAGCTTCCGTAGCATCTCAGTTTACGCCGGTGTCATATTCTGTTCTAAGTGGTCTAATGTGTATTAGTATAATATTATAGTATCTGTGATATTACTAAACCTCCAATACTGCCCGCTCATCCGTCCGTCCGTCTGTCCGCCAGCGCAGCGGGCTCTTTATATCTCACGAGCCGTATAGGTAGAGTTGAAATTTTCACAAAAACATTTGTACAAAAAATATGAAAAAAAAGGGTTTCCCTCTGCGTCTGTCTCTCTGTGATGTGTGTGTTGTGTATGCCTCTGTCACCCTGTATGTTATATCATGTAAGGGTGTCATACAAGAAATGTGTTTTTGTATACCTTTTCTTTTAGGTGTGGAACACTTCGCGTGAGGGTTCGACTCGCTCTTGACCGATTTTATCTGTCTTCTTTTTATCTCTTACACCCCAATACCCTTATTAATAAAAGTCACTGCGGCAGTAAAAAGTTAATCCGGAAGTTACTACGAGACATATAGACAGATGTTTTATTAATAAGGGGCAAAATAACCTCTACACCACGTCAGACACTCCTTTCCACCTATTACTTAATGTCTGACAGAAGCAGCGGTCCGAAATGTACTTTTCGATAAAACTATACGCCATTTTCCAGGCATTCTATTCACAGCACGTACCGAGCTTTAGCGCAGTGAAGAGGCAGTCCGACCCGTGCTTGGAAAGCTGAGCTTTTGAGCTTTTTTCATCACGAGAAAATGCAGCAGTATCAAACTGATATGGCACAGTTTTACTTTGTTATCGGTTTACGTAGCGCATTATAAATATAGGGTAGTATTATAAGGCGACTCTGGTATCGATGATGGTTTCACCATATGAAATCTTGTGATACTTAGAGTTCCGTACCCGAAGGGTACGATACGGAACCTTATTACTAAGCCGCCGTTGTCCGTCTGTCTGTCTGTCTGTCCATCAGCGGGCTGAATCGCATGAACAGTTGTATCTAGAAAGTTGAAATTTTCACAGAATGTGTATATCTGTCGCCGCTACAGCAATAAATAGGAAGAACACGAAAAAAATTGTATTTAGAATTAAAAGAATTAGGTCAATTTCAATATTATAGCGTAAAAAAGGGTGTTTACAAATAATAATACCGCTGTCATTTTTTGGACAGCAAAATTACGAGATGAAGATTGAACTGATTAGGCACTTGTTTCTTGTACGATGGTGCGGAAGCCTTTGTGCGAGAGTCCGACTCGCGCTTGACCGATTTTTACGCACTTGAGATAGCTTCCAGAGCTGAAAGCGATCTTATATTACGGGTTTAAGAGAGTTTTAAAGTTAGAGTACCAAACGGAGACTATAAATCCAATTGACTGCGCCTGCGGGGTAATGCGGCTCGCCAAACGTTTGTTGTATTCAACAAACGTTCGCATACGCCACCTATGTACGATGACGGTCCGCCAGACAGTTTCTCAGTGGCTGACCAATCACAGCTCTCTCACCTCGTCCCCCGCCGCCCGTAAATTGGTGAGTTGTGTTTCAAAGGAAAATGAATCTATGCGCTCTCCACCGGATAAGTGCTCCCTGGTACCAAAGGACAGGAGCAAAGAGAGGACACAAGATAAGTGGCAAGTAAGACCCACGAAAATCAGTCCAAAAATCACTTATTACACTCATTAGGTGTTAGTTCCCAACTCCCGATTTTCCTCTGACCTCTCGTTCTAACAGAAACTTTACGCAAACTAAAACGGGCAACAAAGACGAACTGCTTTATCTGACAGCTAGATAATTCAGTCAATCAGGGCAGAGCCATTTATCAGATAACACGCCAATTTGCGCCGATCAATCGTTCCGAGCCCCTATTTGGGTGGGCTGCGTTCCAGAATTTACCTGGTGCCAATCTGTATACTGCTTATTAACATAATTTGTTTATTACATTGTATATGTATTTGAGTTTTGAGTTTTAAAATGTATCCTGTCCATCCTGGGTTTGCTGGAAGAAATCTCTTTTTAGAGATAAGCTTGCCTTTGTTCATGCCTTTTCTGTATTTTTTGTGTTTTTTTTTTCTGATATGTGCAATAAATATATACGAAATATATGTATTAACGGGGAAAAGAGCTTTTGCCCAGCAGTGGGGTGGGATGGTATAGGCTAATAATAATAATAATAAATATGTAGACTTAATTTAATCGTAATTGGAGGAATGAACCGGCCCTATCGTTATTTGGTTATGGATATACTGGTACCATTTCTGTTTATTAATTTGTGATTTAAAAAAAACGGCAAATTGCGAGTCGGACTCGCGCACCTTCACGGTTCCGCATCCGCACAAATCTCATAATTGAGAGGGAAAACCAATTCACGTATTCGATTTTTCTTTCCTTTAGTTGCGCCAGTTAATATGATTCTAGATCAACGGAAAGAATCCTAGAGATTTTGATACCCTTGCGAGTACCAAGCAAAACCAAAAATTATTTTACGAAACCTTCGATCATATCATCTTACCGAAAATACGACACACCAAGTTTTTTCAACCTATGATTGGTATCGTTTTGACACTTTTCGACGGCGTGTTGTCTCGACAGCAAACCGCACGCGACTGATATGCAAACTCCACATTTGACAGTTTCATGCACAGTTTATTGGAGACACTTTCCGAGAACTGCGACATGATTCTCGCGCCTTCGATATACGGATATCGAGACCAATATTGACAGATTCCCATACAAAATCACTCGATATAGGTGTAGATATCGTATATCGAATGCGCGAGAATCATGCTCCTGATGCTATATCTTGGGTATATGTAATCGAAGTACGAAACCCAAAAAAATATCGCTCCGCTGCTGGTCCGGTCGCGGGACAGCCTCAACGGTCTTTTGGCTGCAGCACCAGCGAATGATCTATTTGGTGATGCATGTAGGGACATAGTGCGAGAATGTGGCAGATTTTGCGAGATGACTGTATGACAGTGTTGTTCTCAGATTATTTATTATATTTTGAAATTAATGAATTTTTAATTGAATTGAATAACAAATGGAATGCAATTAATCATGGAAGACTACTAATTAATGTTTATTGTATTTGTCTAGCGCATTGGATTATTCTGTAATGCTATACAAGTTAATTTGAATAATAAATAAATAAATAAATAAATACATAAATAAATAAATCGAGAAACGGCTGAATTTGTAGTTGATATTGAAACGCACCCGTCATTCCAACTCCAATTGTTTGTAGATTGCAGAATAACGCTACGGCTTATGAACGTGATTCGACCATTTCTCTAACACAATGCCTGCCCTGGCCCACCTTTTCTACTCTGAAGGGAAGGTGAATTGCTTTGTTTAGTAAAAATATGTTTATTTATGGAGGGATAGTGGGAAGATTCGTGGAGCGGTTCTAAGGTTTTAGTGATATCTTTTGTTTTCCCCATACATTGTGTGATTGATACTTACCGCGGTGCCCGGAATCATTGAATGATAATATTATACCTAAGTAGTCCCAATCTGAATTAACATACAAAATCCTTGACTTAGTAATCCGTAATGAATTATTAACACTAGAGTATTTATTTATTTATTTATTTATTTAATAGTTTACAATAAGGCTTACAGTAATTATTTACCAAATCGCGCTTATTGCTAGATAGTTAGTAACAAAAAGCAACACTTATCATTTAGGCGCGTAGGCGCGAGTAGGCGCGTCCTAATTGACTCCTATATAACTATCGCGCGGAGTACATAATATTATTATGTAGTCCATAGTCCAAAACATTACAATTCTTAGTTTTATAAAAGGTCGAAAATACAGGGTGTAACAAAAAGGGGTGTACAAGCCGAAAGAGGGTTGTTAGGGACTTCATTCTGAACAACTTTCACTATGGGACCGACTTGATCAGAGCAACTTTATTTTTCACTCCACCATACAGATCAGCTGAGCGCTAGGCCCGAAATTTACTGAGTCGATAAAAATAAATTCGCTCTGATCAAGTCGGTCCCATATTGAAAGTTGTTCAGAATGATGTCCCTAACAACCCTCTTTCGACTTGTACACCCCTTTCTGTTACAGCCTGTATAACTTTGGAGCATTGATTGGAAAGGTGAAACTGTCATATATATTGTAAGAAGTATTGGTCATACTTTGTGTAAACTTATTCAATGTAAAGATATTTATGGAACACTCAATTACAAAATATCTTTGACGTCGACTGTACTACACAAGAGACACATTACAGAAATCAATAAAGTTTTTTTGTTAAATTTTAAAATTAAGACTTATTATATATTTATTTATAAATAGGGCCCCAGAAGGCGCTTTCTTTTAAATGTCTATATACTTGAAACGTTGGTCCATAGGAGTTCCAAAAACCGAGTTGGTCCCTCGAGCTTCCGAATGCATTAGTTGAGACACATGTGTCACGTCCACGTCCGTACATGGACGAGAAAGGTTTTAAATATTTACAAGAGTTCACTGTTTCAGTTCGGAATGTGAAGAAGTTGTTTGAAGTACTTATTTATTTTGGAGATCATTGGTCAACTGTGAATTTAACGGACGATTTATTTTTACCATCAATAAATAATGATTTATTATAGAGTATATGGTTATTTATTTTTACATTTAAATTAAGATAATAATAATTAAATCAAAATGTTAATTTAAATAGAAAATTTGAGTCATATCACTGCCGCCGTCGGCGTCGCTGGGCAAGGTGCCCAGAAGACTGGCGGCGTTGCCTCGCTGTGTGGCAAGACTCAGCCGTTGCCCAAGGTAGGCTCCAGCCTTCCGGTCATTTGAGGCATCGACCAGCCGCGATGAGAGTTCTTCTTTCTTATATATATTAATAGAATAGAAATCGTTTATTCTGCCTAAAACACAAAAAAGTACGGTCTCAGCATTTGCTGTGAGTAGCACAGACATGTTCTAGCTCAAACCGTACCTGAAAGAGATAAGAAAAAAAAGCAGGTAAAACGAATACAAGTATCAAACACAATAAATAAACGGTCAAGTGTGAGTAGGACTCGCGGACCAAGGGTTCCGATCACACTTGGAGAGCGTTACACTTGTAATTAGGTTTCCGCATAAAAAACTAAAGAATAATGTCATCCAATGTAAACAAAATTATATATTTTTGCAGAAAGACAGAAATTTGCATTTTTCAGATTTTTCCCTTTACTTGTGCTATAAGTACTTGCTTTGTGCCGGTGTTGGGTCCATTGCGATTACTATGAAAATCCAACATTTTTAACAGCATAAACGGTAGCAGCGTTCGATTGAGTTGACCTGGGGCACTATTTTGATTTGAAGGGGCCAGGTTTTTGTTATTTTTTGAATAATGCTTCAACGGTTGACTTTATGAATCTAATTTCCCCCCAATTATTGTACTATATAACTAATGCGACACTAAACTGTACTGTACTGTACTTAGCATCCCCCCCCCCTCCTCCCCTCCCCCACGCACACACACGCAAGCACACATTTTACTTTCTCAATTATTTATTTACAAGTATACAACACCACAACAAGCACACAACCTACACACACGGGACACACCTGACATAAGTAAGGCACTCATGCTGTTTTTTTGGTTATTTTTCCTTCTATTTCTTCTTTTCGATTGCATAGGTTGTTTACATAATGAAATCCTTAATTGGCCTCATTTTAAGATTATTTTATTAAGATTACATGTAAGCATGGCTGTGGATTTTTGTTAATAAAATAAAATAAAATAAATAAAAACTGTGTAGTTCCAAGCTAGGTACGTATGTCATATTTGCATGTCGGGTTATAATAATAACATAACTTTTCATACATACATCGCTTCTCGCCCCACACTAGAATAATATTTTGTGTGGTGGGAACCAGAACTGGCCCCCGATTCTTGCGCTATCGAGATCATCTCCCCAGTAGAGATATCGGTTTTGATACGGCCTAAATCCATCGAAAACGATCTCGATTTATATTTATTGCGATCGAAAACGGGTTGAAATATCTCGGTTGGTCGAAAGGCTAGTCGTAAGAATAGCTTTTTCTGGTTTTTGATAGAGATTTCGGTATCTCAAAATCGATATTTCGACCATGGCCATGATCTCGCTAGGGCCAGAACTGCCCCACTCGCTGCTACATAATATTTGTACGGACTTGCCATTCATGCACAATTTTCCGCGAGCAAAGCTATTTCTAAATAAACAAACTGTTAGAGCATTCAGCAAATAACTCATAGATGAAACTAAGTAAATCAACACGCCTATTCCCATACGGGAATTTAGCGTTATTTAGTTTGTAAATTCATATGCATTTTCAACTCAACAGAATATCATAGCTTCACTCTTTGTCCATACGGGGTGGCAGGGACACAACAGATTGAAGGTTTCCTCACGAAGTTTCTCATCACAATGTAATTAACCCCTTCGTCGACACATCTTATCTATCTATTGTTCTCCATTGTTCGGTTGTTCAACCGGTGTGCTAATTAAACAGTTAAATATTCGTCAGTGTAAATGGTCGAATAGCGCAGATAACAATTGAAAATGAATTGTTAAAAATCGGTTAAGTGCGGGTCGGTATCGCACACGAAGGGTACCGTACCATCGTACAACAAATCAAAAGCACTCAAAACAATAAAAAAATAAACAAAAAGAAAATTTAAAAAGTTTATGACTTCACGAGATTTGAACCGACGACCTCCGGATTGAGAGTCTACAATCTACATCATACCGGCTAACCACAACCATGTGGGTTGACGCGAAATATGCTATCATATTTAAATGTGTAGTATATGTGTCTATGACATGGTTGCTATGACAATAAATAAACAGTTTCAGTCAAGATCTCCATTTTGAAATGTGTAAGTGTATCTAAACACGTCTCTTGTATCGGGCCCCCCTTTAATTTGCAATATCTCTCGTATTTCAGTATTTGTGATTGGTGCGGCAACAGATATACACATTCTGTGAAAATTTCAGCTTTCTAGCTATTACGGTTCGTGCAGACGGACCCGGTGACAGACAGGACGGACGGACGGATGGACGGACGGACGGACGGACAGACGGACAGCGAAGTCTCAGTAATAGGGTCCCGTTTGGCACCCTTCGGGTACGGTACCCTAAAAAGTACCGGCACCGGTTAAAAAGTATCCACTGATGATAAGGATAAATTAATTATAATTTGATACATGGTCACCACCGGGATTCGAACCTGCACTTCTTGTGTGAGAAGCAAACCTGATACCACTAGACCGTCTTTTTATACATTTTACTGCAAAACAGTTCAATATACGAGTAATACCTATCCATGAGCATACTATGCCGTTAAATTGCACTAATTTGGGTAATGATAAAATCATTCATTCCCAATTCTCTCATTTGGTGCCAACGGCAACGCCAATTCATGATAATAATTACGTAACTAATTAAACTGTTTATTGTGTAAAAACATCCGGGAGCTAGCGGTATTCGCAGATCGGAGACGATCGTGCAGGCAGCAACATCCGTCCAGTCCGTGTTTCGGATAGCACGTTAAGCTGTAGGTCAATTCAATTCAAAAAAAATATTGACCATAAAATCATACATATTACTTAGTCAACGTCAACATAATATTAATATTTTTGTATACTACCGCCCGTTCGGAAGTTGTGGGCTTAGGGATGGATGGATGGATGGTCCCGGCTACTATCACTACTTGGTTGTATGTAGTAGTCGTAAAACCCCTCCACCAACCCGCACTGAGCCAGCGTGGTGGAGTATGGCTCAATCTTACTCGGATCCGGGTAAAGGCCTGTGCCCCTCGGTAAGGACATTAATGGCTACATTTACTTTTACTTTCAATGAAAAGTCACAATATCACTAGTGATCAGACAAATCAGAGTCGAGAATCGAACTATCAATTCCGTAAACCCTATCTGACTTCCAAACAACCTTCTTCTATTCGTTAATATTTGAAGTAAGGTTAGCAAAAGTATGCAAATTGACCCGTTGACCCGCGCCCTGTCTAATCTAAGGCTCAAATGGGACTGGGATTCTGGGAATAGTTTGTGGATACACGTCCACTACGGTCATCTTACGTGTGGATGATACCGTTAGGTAATGTTTGGGCCAAAAGTCTTTGGCCCTAAGCGAGCTGTTACCCCACCGTGAACTATTGTTTGTTTCTCTTTTCAAAATCATACAGCTAAGTATATTATTTAGAGTTGTGTTGAGGAGATTTAGGGTTGAGGAGATGTTCTATTTAGGCACGGGAATCAAAATAAGATTAGCTTGTGGCTCCCGCATTAGGCACAGTAGAGGTTCCTGTATCGCGGGAACCTCTACTGTTTATAATATTTGTAATAGTGTAAAATAATAAAATTATTTGCAAATATAAATTGCTTCCTTAATGCCGGTCTTCCACTAAAAAAGGGTAATGAGCGGAAACGGAGCCAGCGAGCTGAGCGGACCGGACTGCATACAAAATATCTCTTTTTCAGTGGAAGCACTTAATATGCAGTTCGCCATTGCGAGTTAAGCGGACTCCGTACGGAGTCCGTTCCGCTCACAGTGGAAGGCCGGTCTTAAGCTAAAAGTATCTAATATTTAAACATTTCCATCATATTACACAGGAACGATAATATTCCTGAAACACAGTGGAATCCTACCTTAGAGAGTTTGTAACTCTAACTCAACCTTAATTACTCTGAAATCTTTGGGAAACAAGATTTCGATTGCGATTGCAATTTCCAGTTATCTCAGATTTGATTGACATGTATAATTGTATATTATACATTATACCTACCGAAATTAAGCGACTGAAGTTCAGATTACGCCTAAAATGCAATTTTAACCGATTCTTTGCCGAGGGTCATTTGAGGCATCGTGATTTGGACCTTTTACTATGGTAATACATGCATCAACACCACTTACCGAAATTACGTCTAGTTTCGATGTACTCAACCGATCTTATGTCAGGCGTATTCTGCGGCAACGCGTAGTTTCCGCGCTCTTCTGCTCAGCGTTCTTTTGTTTTCTTTTTTCATAGGGTTTGAACTTTCACCAAGTTCTAGTTGACAATCACGGGTCGTTGTTTTTAATGCGGACGCTTGAGCAGTATACCGTCTCTACGTCCCATCTCCAAATCAAAATTATTATTAATAATATTATTATGAGCCTGTAATATCCCACTGCTGGGCAAAGGCCTCACTCCCCCTCTTCCACTCCATTCGATCCTGAGCGGTCTCCTTCCACTCTTTATCCCATAGACCCAACTCATCACTCCATCTCTTCCTGGGTTGGCCACGCTCTTTGCATTTACTGGGAGCCAGTCTGTGGTTCTCTTAGCCCACAAAAGGGGTCTGAAACCGTATATACTAAATAATCCGTAGACTTTCTATATCAAAAGACTAACAGATCCTGGTGCGTCATCTGTCTACGGACTGAGAATTCTGTAGCGGGTCATAAATTGAATTTCGTTTGCATTTGCCTCAGAATAATTTGATTTGGACGCGCCTTCTGAATAGGATGTAAAACGTCTGTAATTTGTAGCGAGGAGCGAAGTGAGGTATAAAGATGGCAACTACAGATTAAGCACTCAAATAACACGATTGCGCAACAATCATACTTTTAAACCTTTGGATTGCTCTCTTGGCCGAATAGAAAAAATATTTGACGCTAAAATTAGGGGATATTAAGTTTTCACTCTCTTGCAAGAGACTTACAGATAAGGGAGGGCTCTTCAAAATCCAAAATCAGAATATCATCTTCAACTTATTTTAAAACGAAATGAAATAAAAGTAAAATAAAAGTTTAAAGCCAAGCTAAGCAAGCCTTACTGAGGAACATACTGTGCCATTTTTATAAAGATTAGATAAAATAATAACACCATAAATTCAGATACATTACCTGTCAGAGTTTGTTTTTAGGGTTCCGTACCCGAAGGGTGCCAAACGGGACCCTATTACTGAGACTTCGCTGTCTGTCCGTCCGTCCGTCCGTCCGTCAGTCTGTCACCAGGCTGCATCTCATGAACCGTGGTAGGTAGACAGTTGATCAGTTGACAGTTCACAGATGATGTATTTCTGTTGCCGCTATAACAACAAATACTAAAAATCAAAAGAAATTTAACATTAAGGGGGGCTCCCATACAACAAACGTGATTTTTTTGCTCATTTTTGCTCGATTTTGATAATGCTAGCAGGTAGACGCTTAAAATGTTCACAATATATTGAGTTTATTATTTACTCAAAAAATAAATATTTAAATTAAAATTAAATTAATATTTAGGGGGGGCTCCCATACATTTACTTTTTTTTTTGCGGTTTTTTTATAGATGGTACGGAATTCGTGCGCGAGTCAGACTCGCACTTGAACGGTTATTATTTAAGTGTTATTACGCGAATATGGGGGGGGGGGTACATTAATATTTTGGCGAAAAAATCATGAGCTGTCATTTATCGTACAATTTGAAAAAAAAACTCCCAGTTTCTGATAGGATGGTAAAATATAACAGGCGAATAATAGAAGCTTTTTCTCACTCCCACCAAATGACTAAAAACTTTTATTTCAGTCGATGCAAAAATGGCGTCTTCATACTAAAACCTCCGTGGCATTTCCACATCGAATTTGCATAGGTTTCAGTCCCAGATGTTACCATTTACCGATCGTGTCGAGCGATGACAGTTTTCGTGAATAACGACATAAATATATCTGTTCCTCATCGACAATTAACTAATTGCAACCTTGGATTCGGTACTCCTATTCTGATCCTGTGTATACCGGGGATTAAGTGGGATAGATGGAAAGGGATTTCGTAAACGATCCATATCTTGGTGATAAAAGCTGAACTCGTTAACGAAAAGCCACACAACGTTTCGGTTCAAATCGCATACATTTTCTGAGAAAAGAATGGAATAGAATAGACGTTTATTGCATTAAAATCCTACAGGCTACGCATACATGCCACAAAACCAAATGTTAGTAAGGTTTGTCTGAGCGTCAAACCGAGATACAAGGAAATTGTATCTTGTCTATGAGGGCTCAAAATTTATTTAATACAGAAATACACCATTAGCATCATTCATTTCGATTAAAGTAATGCTTATTGCTCATTTTATCGCGACTAAACTTCATAATTAGCGATTCACAAGAAATAAATACAATAAATAAATCAATTATGTCCAAAAAGTTTTTGAACATAGACGAGATAAAATTCGCGATAATCATAAGATGGTCGCAGGAGCAAGGAGCTTTCAGTACCGTTTTCCATTTGCACCAATCTTGGGCCAAAATAAACAGATAACAAAAAGTTATCCGTAAAAGAAAAACTGGACCCCCGCCATCGTTGACTTATCTACGGGATTCGTCTGCTATTATCACTGTTTGGCTCGTAACTCGGAAGCCTTATTTGGGTATCACGTATAATTTATAGGCTTCAATTCCATTGGAGGGTAGAAAGGTTAAGCTATAAATTGGAACGCAGCTGTGTTACGGATATAAGCACAGTATTAGGTAAGAAAAGAACCGATTTGCGAACGCGCCCCGGCGATTTGTCACTGTGCACTTTCAAAATAAAGTGGATGTTTCAGCGAAGTTCATTCGGGAGTTCAGTATTAAAGTATTTGAGATAGTGATGGAAAAATACTTTTAAAATCTTTTAGTAACAAAAACTGCTGCATTAATTTGCGTTGGTAAAGGCGTTTGTTGGGACTCAAATACATGCACACGTTTTGGAACAATATTGACATTAAAATTATAAAAAAAAAAAATGACATTAAAATTATTTTGACAGTGGGGACCAAGACGTCAATCAAATGAATGTCTAATTTTTGACGTTGGTACCCACTGTCAAACTAATTTTAATGTATTTTTTTTTTACAAAAAAAATAAAAAAAATGGCTCGAGTCAACCGGTTAAGGTGAGCCCAGAAGCAACCGGTAAAGAAGTACTCGGATTATTTAATTACCGGACGTTGCACACTTCGGATAACACGGCTACTGTCGCTTGTCAGTAGCTTAGCTGTGTGAGTGGGCTTTGAAAACAGCTTGAAAACTTCTGACAATCTTTGGCCACTAGCCCGACGCTCCTCCACCATCCCGCACTAAGTCAGCGTGGTGGATTACGAATTTGATTAATTTTGCTCGATAGAAGAGTTTCACGAAGTTGTCATAAAGTCTGTTGTCTGTCACATTATTGTTAATGTTCTTTTTAGGGTTCCGTACCCGAAGGGTGCCAAACGGGACCCTATTACTGAGACTTCGCTGTCCGTCTGTCCGTCCGTCCGTCCGTCCGTCCTGTCTGTCACCAGGCTGTAACTCATGAACCGTGGTAGCTAGACAGGTGAAATTTTCACAGATGATGTATTTCTGTTGCCGCTAAAACAACAAATACTAAAAATCAAAAGAAATTTAATATTAAGGGGGGCTCCCATACAACAAACGTGATTTTTTTTGCTCATTTTTGCTCGATATTGATAATGGTAGAGGTAGACGCTTAAAATGTTCACAATGAGTATATTATTTACTTAAGAAATAAATAATTAAATTAAAATTAAATTAATATTTAGGGGGGGCTCCCATACTTTTTTTTTTGCCGTTTTTTATAGATAATGGTACGGAACCCTTCGTGCGCGAGTCCGACTCGCACTTGGCCGGTTTTATTTATTAACCGCCTAAATCTGGGGTGCAAAATTTGAATGAAAAACTGAATTTTAGTGTTATTTTGTTGGTGTTAGTCATATTATTATTGTACGAAACCCTCTCAATGCGAGCCCAACTGGCACTTGGCAGCCTATTTTATTTACTTTTTCTGTTCCTCTGAAAGTAAGCCGCAGATGAAATTGTGAGTTCTGCTTTTCAAATGCGCCCCCCTAGAACACATCATTCTGACATTGTTATTATTGACTATTTCTTTATGGTAAGACTAGCTGACCCGGCAGACTTCGTACTGCCTCAATTTAATATGAACTTTATTGAATAGCAATAAAGTTCAAATTGACTCTAGAAAACGTTTGTATGGGAAATAGAAAAGGGCTGTTTTTAGGGTTTTCCCGGAAATTATTCGTTTTTTTCTCGCCTTTTAAACCTTCCCTAGACCTCCACGAACATTTCAAGACTAAGATAAGATAAATCCGTTCAGCCGTTCTCGAGTTTTAGTGAGACTAACGAACAGCAATTTATTTTTATATATATAGAATAGAAGATAGATAGATAGATAGATGAGTAAATATGAGTTGTAGTATATGATGGATGAGTTACTTGCCGGCTCATTTTTAACCGACTTCCCAAAGGAGGAGGTTTACAATTCGTCCGGATGTTTTTTTTTTATGTATGTGCCCCGGTAGCGCCTAAACGGATGGACCGATTTGAATTTTTTTTATTTTTTTTTGAAAGGGTTTACCTTCCCATTGGTCCTATTGACACCAGGTCAGGATCTGATGATGGGATCCTGGAGAAATCGAGGGAACTCTTCAAATACTATAGGCAGACCATAGTGATTTTTGTGTTTTTCATAATAACTCGTGCAAATGCACATGGTAAGCATAATATTGTGATGCGGAACTGCTGATGAAGACCACATATGGCCACCAGATCTGCTCAACACTAGGTACAAATACAATGCGTGGCTGACGGGCAACGCATAGCCTGAACCGGTGCACCTAGAGCCATGAAACTTTGTACAGGGGTTCCTTAGTAGCGTGGGGTAGCACTGAAATGGGATTTGACAAAATTAATTCCCCGAGGGGGGGGGGGGGGGATAAGGGGTTACAGTTTGTATTAAACTCAATCTAATCAAATAGGGTTTGTGGAAGTCGGTTTTTTCTAAAGTTTACTTTTTGTTTCAATTATTAACTGGTGCTGACTGTACAAGGATATTTTGAATTCGCAGCCTGTTCGGTCCTTGCTGGAGGGCCTTGAGTGTTTACATAAGAAAATGAAACGATAATTTTGAGAGTTCCCTACAAGTAATGTACCCTTCATTATGCGTTTGCTTGCAAAAGACTTAGTGAAAGCTTTCTAAATTTACGATCTCGTTTAACTTCTGTTTCGGTATTTTTATTTCATTTTTAATATTGAAAAATGGTTCCGCTGCAAAATTTGCGATATCATCGCTATTTATTTAATCATTCATAATTTATTTATTACACACACACAAACCAAGATATGCCATTGTACACAGGCGAAAGTAACTCTAGTAAGAGATCTCTTCCATCAAAGCAAGTAAGGATGAGACAGGTGGACTGCTGAGTCGAGGTAGATCTTCCAAGTGTAGACCATTTATTTATTTAAAACAATATTATTATTTTTTACTTTTTTTCTAACCATTAAGATTCCTATTTTCTTCCTGCCATGCTAAGATCCGAACTCGGGACCAACAGAAAGGCCAGAATATCTTTAATATACCGTTCGACCTTTTCTTAAATGGAAGAATGGACTTGTTCGTTACAAATTGATCCTTTCTTACGAGCGATCGAACCGTTCTCCTAACAATTTGCAAAGATAGAATAGATTGTTGTTTTTGTCAATAATGTTTTGTTTGTTTTGTCAAGCGTGGGAAGCCATAATATGTGTATTTACAGGCCCATAGTACATTGCGTCTGGTCCCACATTTGTCTATCTTACCTTGTGTCGTGGGAACCAGATACTGTGACCAGAAACAGCGCCGTCATAAACATGCCAACATCCGAGATGGTTTTTGGGGCTCCGATCCTAAAAAGGAGAAAAAAAAGTGGCCAAGTGCGAGTCGGACTCGCCCATGAAAGGTTCCGTAGTAGCAAGTAATTATGAGACTGGATGTTTGTATTGTAAATTTCTTTTTCATAGTGTTTGTATGAATGACAAAGTTATCTTTGCGGTTTTTAATAAATGTTTTTCGTTGAAAGTTTGTATTGAGATACAAATCATTTTTTTTTATTTTTCACTCTCTTACTTTAAAAGTTAGAGGGGGGAAGGACACAATTTTTTCCACTTTGGAAGGGTCTGTCTCTTTAACTATTTAATTGACTTTGTGGAAAAATGGTTTTAAAAACCTCTAGGTAATTTTCATATCTATAAAAACCCCACACATATAAGTTTGATGAAAAAAAAATTTGGGGTCAGTTCCATATATGGGGAGCACCCCCTTAATATTTTATTTTTTAAATTTTTGTATAAAAATGGTAAGGCGGTTTACAGAATACATCTCGTTTTGACGACCTCTGTGGCGCAACGGTTGCGCATCTGCCTACCATGCGAGAGGTCCCGGGTTCGAATCCCGGCTGGGGATAAAGAAACAACCCCAGGTCTTGGATGTTTACATGTTTGTGATGTCGCTGTTACTAATCGCAAAATTCCGGTTTGTTTGTTGTCGAGAAGCCAAAACTGGCTTTTTGCGCCTCGTTTTAGCTATCAACATGCTATTGCTGTACAAGACTCCCGGCCCTAATCATGGTCCAATAAATAGGATCGGATCAACCGATGCGATTTTGCTTCGCGTTGAAAAGAAAATATACGAGTACTAGTATAACAATTTTAGTTATTACTTGGTATAATATGAGATTCCGTTTGAGATTGGAAGATATGTTATTATCGTAGAAGATATTACAGTTCTGTATTAATTTCCAATAATCCATTTATTAACTGTTATGGGAAAAATTGCTAGCTTTTAAAAAAATGTCACACAACATTATAATATTAAAAGGATCTTGTACTGCAAACTAACAATCTTCACGTGGCTAAAAAAAATATCCTATGAGGGTACTGAAGCCCTTCTTCATATAGTTTCATAAAACTTCCCAAATTTCGTCCGCCAATCCCTACATACTAAATTTTAATTCATTATGTGTACCTTACTGAAAATTAATATAGTCTCATACCCCTGGTAACTAAACTCAATTAAAAGTTCATACATTCTTACATAACCCACTTCCCTCATTCTTTCCCAATCCTCTTCCTCATACACCCACACTTACACTACACATATCTCATTACCCATTTCATAAACTACTTTTTAGATGGTGTTTTATTAAATTTGTTACAAAATTCAACGACCAAATAATGGAAGAGCCCTGCCTCCTGAAATACAGGTGATAAACCTAGTTTAGGAGACTGGGATCCACACAACTAACTATGTACCTAACTTTTTATCTGAATAAATTATGAATTATGAATTAACTCATACTATACTAACTAAATTATATTGTAACACTATAAATGCTCTTACATGTTGCCAATACAGAATGAATTCACAAGGATTCCTTACTCTTTCATAATCTGTGACAAGGATAGCACTAATAATGTTATATAATAATTATGTTAGTTAGACAAAACTACACTATCAATAAGGTCAATCCTGCAAAGACAAATGTTTACGGAAGAATAAATAAATAGTCGTAAATCGTAAATACATAATTTGTTCAAAATCAACGTATTTGGTTTTGTAACGAGACGGGTTGGCACACAACCTACCGTCGAAAGTCAACGGCTTGCTATTTTCTACCTACCCACATCGAGATAAAGTCCTAAACCTATAAAAACACAGAACAAAAGATCTGGGACTTTCGTGACGTCGTGTATTTTGTGTTGGTTGTGTGTGTGGTTGTGCGTATCAGAAACTGTTCGTCTCCACTGAGCATATCTAGTAATTAACAAGGATATTTTTTACTTAATTTAATTGTGTTTTTAGTAGTAAGTTAATTGTATATACATATAATAAACATTCGTTATTAACAAGCTAGAAACAGATAGATTAATTTTGAGAACCAGAGTCACTATCAAGTCTGTTATAAGGAGACCATTCATTTTGGGCCGAAATTTTATTTTTAATTTTTTATGTATTTTTTTTATTAATTATGTTATTTTTAACTTTTAGAGTGATAAATATATTTTTTTTTTTGAGGGAAGATTAATTCAAACACACTCACACACTTCATACATGTTACACGATACATACTATTCTATTATACATACATATCTATAAACATTATTCTAAACATAATTGTCCATAAACACACGTTCATATAAGAATACTTATTTAATAAGTTTGCCCACTTGTCTATCTGTTTAAGTTTCTCGATCTAAATTTATTTCTTCTATTTTTGTGGATATCTGTATAGGCTTTCATTCTTTATCTTTGCTCTTGTAATTTGTTTGTCTATGTGCTGTTGATGTCCCAAATAAAATAAATAATTAAATAAATATAAATGCCGGCCAAAGAAAAAAAAAACGATCACTTACATCGTCCGTAACAATGGTTACTATGGGACCAATACTGTAGAACAAATACTTTAGTGGTGAGACATTGAAGTTCTCGACTTTCATTTTATTAATGTCGTTGAAAAATTTAATGTCTTTAACTTGAACCAAATTAATATGCCTGATGTTTATGATTAAAAACTCCATGTTTGGGATTGGTTAGGCGATAATATTGAATAGGTATATATTATTTTAATTGATTTATAAAAAATATAGATTTTTTGCCGGAAAACATTCCAATTATAGCGCTGTAAATGACGTGATTGGTTAAATACTGCTGCGAAAAAGAAAAGTATAATTTAATGGTCTCTGTTAAAGATTTAAATCAAACATCATATTATCAGCTGTTGTATCACTCACAATATTGATATTATGATGATGACATCATACAAGGAATTGATCTCATCAATGTGTCCATACATTTGTAGTATAATTTTTTTGTGGCCGGTACTTTTGACTTTCGGCCCAAGCTTGGATGAACCGTGAATGATCTCCTTTGTTTTTCAATATACCTACGCCAAAGTTCGTCAGATTCATTGCAAAAGTTTTCCGTGCTTCGGAATTTCCAATTTCCTCATCGATATGGCTGCAACTTAGTTTGGTTAGTTGACAGTTCTGTCACACTCCATATTTGTAGAGCTAACGCAATTTATTAATTAATGTACAATGAGGTTAACACAATGTAGAATTAATAAGGTGTAGGTAGTTGTTTTGTCAGTCTATCTGTCCGTCTGTATAGCAACCGGATTTTATCTCACAAATCATAATCGGTACTTAGATAGTTATTTGAAATTTTCACAGAATGCCTATAACTGTTGCCACTTCAGCAATAGATACCGAACAACACGTAACAAATAAGGGTGTCCCCAATATAAGAAATGTTTATTTTTTTAACCGACTTCCCAAAGGAGGAGGTTTACAATTCGTCCGGATGTTTAATATTTTTTTTTATGTCTGTGCCCCGATAGCGCCTAAACGGATGGACCGATTTGGAAAAATATTTTTTTGTTTGAAAGGGTTTACCTCCCCATTGGTCCCATTGACACCAGGTCAGGATCTGATGATGGGATCCTGGAGAAATCGAGGGAACTCTTCAAATATTATAGGCAGACCTATAGTGATTTTTGTGTTTTTCATAATAACTCGTGCAAATGCACATGGTAAGCATAATATTGTGATGCGGAACTGCTGATGAAGATATGGCCACCAGATCTGCTCAATACTAGGTACAAATACAATGCGTGGCTGACGGGCAGGCAACGCATGGCCTAAACCGGTGCACCTAGAGCCATGAAACTTAATTCCCCAAGAGGGGGGGGGGGATAAGGGGTTACACTTTGTATGAAACTCAATCTAATCAAATAGGGTTTGTGGAAGTCGGTTTTCTCTAAAGTTTACTTTTTGTTTCAATTATTACTTTTCTTGTACGATGGTGCGGAACCCTTCATGTGAGAGTACGACTAATTCTTGACTTATGGCTAAGCATTCACAATCTAATCAGCGAATAAATAAACTTTTAGAAGCTTCACCATAAGTTTTTGACATTTAACAAATATTCCATATTATGAACGCAATAGGGAAAGTTCTAAAGTAAAAAAAAAATTGAACATAATATAGGAAGAACTTGCCCCACCGCTCCCAACTCATGTCCAAATTATTATTGACTTTGGCACAGCTTCCGCTTTGATGATCGAAATTCGGACGTGACTGCGATAAAAATCTCGTTTTAAATAATAAAATGGGGTAGGTAGTCAACGCCTCCCGGGACATCACTTTGCGAGGCTAACTTTCTTCGGAAAATTAAACTCGGAAAGAGGGACGTGTATCCAATTAATTATTAATATCACGGCCCTCTGTATTACTGCTGCGATTCCGGAGGCGTAATCAAAACATTCCATGGAGATAGACTAACCGCCCTGCCGACAAGTCTTTTAATGAATCATTAATGATTACTTAGCAAACGGTTTTGTGCATAAATTCAATTAGAATTTGGAATCGAGACAGATTAATCGAAATATTGGCTTATTATAAGGAGGTTGGTAAGTAAACCTCATTACAAAAAGATATGTTTCATAAAGGTTTTTTTTAATAAAATATGTTTGATATAAATGTAGATTGGATTAATGTCGCTCTCCTAAGATGCACATTTAGCCAGATACGAGTGAGATTGAGCCGTTTACCACCACGCAGGCTTGGTTAGATTGTATAAACACCTACCTAGCATAATCTCACTTCGCTTTTTCTGGTTCCATCACTACTACTAAAGTCTTCACAAAATAAAAGGCCCGTTTTGACAGTTCACGCCCGTGAAGTTTTAACCCCTAACGCGCACGCTTTGCTTGTACGCAATAGTTGGCTTTTCAATTCAATTTTTTGGTTATAATGGCTTCCATCTATTATATTAGATGATTCTGCCAGTGTCAAGTGACTAAGATGGCACGTATTTATAGCAGTTGACCGGTTTTTACGATGTTCAACAGTTGGCTTTTATTACCTACGCATTAGGCGTTAAAATTCATGGGCGTGAACTGTCAAAACGGGCCTTTTATTTTGTGAAGACTTTACCTGCTACCCCACACAATACCTCGCAGGAACTAGAAAAAGCTGCCTGACAAAGCGGCCCCCAACCGGCCAGATAACTTTTAGTACTAAATTCTAACATAATAAGATTAAGCAATATGTATTATTAACATAATAAATAGGTAGGTATAAAGAAATAAGTTCAAATCGAAGTTTATAATTTGAATGCAGAATATAGTATGAATGGAGTATGACTGTGCTGAAGACATACCGAGTCAAACATTCATTCAATGCCAAGGAGATGAGGTGAAAAGTGCCGGAGTGAAAAATTTATTCATATATTCTTCTAAAAGATGAAAAATGAGTGAGTCTCGTGAATATTTTAATGAAGAATCTATGCGGCTCATGTTTAGGTAGGTTTTAAAAAAATACCTATAAAATATGAAGTTCACGTTTTTGCCGTTAACAAACCAAGATCAGGGCATGCACAAGCACATTAGTATAATATACATATTTAGATTGATACAAGTATGTATATATGAGGCGGAAGTGTCATTATTATTCACAACAGATATTAAATTGAGGTATCGCAGGTTCCTTTTTAGAGTTCCTTGAAAGAAAGAAAGTACGCGTGAATAGTTCAAATTAATATGAATTACTCAGGCAAATCTACACGTCACGTTTTCCCTTACGGCGTGGCAGAGGCCCACTTGGCCTCACTTTTAGCAAGTTGGATACTCATTTTGTGCAACAAGGGGCTAGCCCGTCGCCGCAACTGAATCTTCACGACACACATGATCAGCATCTGCATCTCAACAAGCTTGAAACCCACTAGACTACGTAGCTCTTTAGTGAGTAGATTTGTAGTTCCTTCACAAAAAAATACAAATTCTGCGTAACCCGGTGGGTGACTCGCACTTGGCCGAATTTTCCTGACGCCCTCATTTGACTTCGACAGTAAAATAATTAGGTATGCTGCCACGAATTTTAAAATATAGGTCTCGAATGACTAATCTCGTAGCAAAAAAGCAAACAATAGCCGGTACAAAACCGGACTTAGTTGTTCATATTGTTGTTGTTGTCATATTTCATCAAAGTTCGTTGCGTTTATGGTCTAAGAACCAAGAGAGAGCTCGACCTTCACCCATCTGTTACTGCGATGAAACTTAGTTAAGTAGGTAAGTCTTAGTTTTTATCAAATTTTGTATGCTAGTAAATATTTCGCGGGTGGGTTGCCTAGCAAAATCCCGGCAAGGCTATGATTAATTAATTAACAGTCAAGTGTGAGAAAGACTCACACGCTAAGGGTTCCGATCACACTTGGAGATTGTTACCTCTCGTAACTAATGCAATTAAGTAACTACATAAAAATACAAGATGATTTCATCTATGTAAACAAAATTACGGCATAAACGGTCGTAGCGTTCGATTGCGTTGACCTAGAAAGTTGTTTTTTTTACAGCTTAAAGGGACCATAGACTTGAGTGATTGGTATAAATTTTAGCTTGATACGTCCCGCATTCTTGATATAAAAGGTTTTTTTTTTTTTAATTTTTACATGTTAAATTAATCTTAGCCTTTCCAGGATTATGCTAGGAAACCCACTTGCAATGTATTTTCTATATAGGATACAAAGTTTGATAAAAACCAAGTTTAATCGCAGTAACAAATGGTTGAAGTTTGAGCTCTCTTCGGATCTTAACATTGTTTACCTTTTTGCAAAAAAAAAGTTATTTGAGTTAAGTCTAGTCTAGTGTAAGTTTTGCAATGACGAAGCTATGGTGTGGATTTTTGACATTGTAATGATTTATTTGCTTTGTAATTGTATTGTAATTAATTAATTGGTATCTAACGAATCGACTTAGCTTGCATATAATTTCCATCAGGTCTAAACTACTCCAATAATTTAGCATAAAAAATGGCCCAAGACAAATGGGCAAACGACATGGTTTGCTGGAAGAAATCTCTTATTAGAGATAACCTCGCCTTTGTACACGATTTTTCTATAAGATATCTGATTGTCATCATGTGAGTACAATAAAGAAATTACGAAATTACGAAATGAAGTAACCTCATCATTTGTGATTTTGAATTTAATCACGTTTGAACACGAAAACGCGTCGATTTCCGGTTTGTCGCCATTTTGAATATCTTATTTCCGGTGGGGATTCCTGAGTTTGCAACAATCACTGCTAGCTACCCTCAGAAATAATTCAAAACATTGAATCAGAATCAACAACTTATATGTGTCGATTTGGTGAAAACTGTTATGGCACATATATATATATATATATTGTAAATAAATAAATAAAATAAATAAATAAATAAACAAATAGCATAGCAAAGCGTCACGCCGTTTCCAATACGGGGTATTAGAGGCACAGTAGGCCAACTTTAACCTTTAACCTTTACCCGAACTCATAACCCGAAACTCGTTCCAGCCTGCAACGATCTCATTTGCAGTCACAACGCGTACACTCAGAGTCACTCTAACTGATCCGGTCTACTCGGAAACTTTGGATATTATCGTTGCACTGAATAGAACGGGTATCCTGTTCTGAATTCTGATACGAATCGGTTTACAGTCGGGTATTAGATCTGGATAGAGTCAGGCTAGTCAGAGAACAACTTCGCAAAGCGCGGCAAATTTAAAAATTCTCATTCTCGTAATAGTAATGCCAGTCTATATGATATTTTTCTTACAAAAAAGGGTCATTCGGGCTATCTATCAACTAGATGCTAGGCAATCACTAAGGGAAAATTCAAAAATATCAATATACTTACAGTCTTATTCATAAAAATCCCTTATAATAGGTTTAAAACGTTCAATAGTTAAAATGCTCTAAAGCTCCAATAACCGTATCATAAAATTCATTATTCATAAACGCTCAATAAACCTCTAATAGCTAACATGACTTTATAAGATACTTTGGCGTTATTATGTTGTCGTTCTGACGAAACCATAGTCAATTACGCTCTAAAAATAAAATATCCGACAATTGCTGTGAAACCAAACAACAAGTGTGGTCTCAGATCAATGAAACTCTTTACTTTTTTACTCCTTGAGTGTGGTCATAAACGTCAAGTTCAACCAACCTAACCATGGAGTAAGAAAGTAAAGAGTTACATTGATCTGAGAACTTGACATGACAATCAGCTGTGTTACCTGTCAATACATTTATGAAAATATCATGTAGACCAGAAAAAACATAGGTTTATTTATGACCTTAGGCCATTATCATAGTATTAGCACTAGAAATAGAAATAAGATTGCTATGCCCGCGTTCAGACTCAGTAAAGTTGCTCACTCTTTTATGGGAGTATGTGTTAGTTTTTATAATAAAATACCTAATGAAGCAACGGACCTACCAGAAAGGAGGTTCAAAAACTATGTCAAAAACGGCCTATTGAAGAAGTCTTATTACAGTGTAAAAGAATATTTAGATGACAAAACTGCATGGTCTTTACCATCTCAGCGCACAGAAATCCAAAGAGGGGCGATGGACTGAGTCAGACGTCTCTCCTCGGTGTATTTCCTTAGACTTAAGTAGAAATACATAACATTGTATTTTTAAGGCTCTGATATTTTAAAAGAGGTACGGGGGAGTTTCTTGCCCTTCTTTGCTTCATCCCTAAAGCCGACTTCCGTCAACTTCCGATCGGGCGGTAGTTGACGTTGACTAAGTAATATGTATAATTTTATGGTCAATAAAAAATTTGAACTGAACTGTTACCGGAAAAGAATGAAATCCCGTCATTCTATACATTGTTACTTAAGTCAACCTATAATTTAATAGTATCTCTACCCTCTTTATTAATAAAAAGTTACTCCTAGAATAACCATGGATCCGATCAAGGGGGTACAATGTGTAAGTTTCAGTTGTCTTTTTCTGGCCATCCTAGACTAGTGGCTCTGTGAGCTGCAGACCTCGCGGGCGACACCGGGAATTGGAGTTTTATTTTCATTATTTTCCATCCCCTCACCGCTCACATCGTACTTGAAGGTTTTCGGATGATCAGATGGAAATATTATAAACAAAAATAACCCGACTGCATTTTCTTTTAATAACAAATATAAACTTATGAATGTACCTGGCTACGTACATGGAGTATGAAAGTAGCCGCACCAATAACTTTGTAAACTTCATTTTGCCATCTGAAATACAACCAATAACATCAATAACTGGAGTTTACTGGAAGAGATCTCTTTTTAGAGATAAGCTCGCCTTTGTACACTGTTTTTATTTACTTTTTTGTCATTGCAATTAATTGTGTGCAATAAAGAAATTATGAAATTATTATGAAATTATAACCTTTTTAAAAATAAACCGAGAAATATCCAAAATGTTGACATTAAACACTCCCATAACACGAGAATAGAAGAATCGTTTTAGTTATCTAATCCTAAAACGATATTGATATTTAAAGATACTATTAACCTTACTTTTTACTTAAGTTAGTTTTTTTTTTATTTAACTCTGCATTTTAATAATATTATTGATATGTATATACAATTAACTTACTACTAAAAATAATTAAATTAAATAAAAAATATCCTTAAGGTCACCGCCGCCGTCGAGTGGCAGGGTGCCCAACATGCTGGCACCATTACCTCGCTGTATCGCTATGCTAATTCGCTGAGCGAGGTAGGTGCCAGCTCTAGAATCACCTGACGCTTCGACGAGTCTCTTTGCAACCTCCTTAAAGACTCGCCGATATAACTTAACTCCTCCTTATATTAACCTTACTGTATTTTAATTGAATGATATTTCTTAGTAACTAAGTACAAAATTTTGTATTCAAAGAACTTTTTCGAATAGTTTGACATTCTTGTTGTGCGATACAAAGACCTACATTTTGTAAATGAACTTTTCTTAACATTTGCAGAATAATATAAATATCGCCTGCTATTTGGGAGGTGACACGAACTATATACTAACTAAACTAATTAAAATGGTGTGTTTGAAAATGGAATCTGCGGCCACCCACCGCGCAAGAGCTGTCGGATTTGAAGGTTGTCAGTTTAGTGCCTTTAGTTCCTCTAGTTCTCCTAGGTTTTGACACCTCCCAAATAGCCCCCATAATCTAATTAAAAGACGATAGCGTTATTATTTTGTTAGGTTAATAATAGTTTCCTTAAATATCAGTACTAAGCTTAGAAAATAACCTTTTCAAATAAGAAAACTAATATCTCGTACTAAATGTACGTCAACATTTAGGATATTTGTCGTTTTATTTTCAACAAGTTATATAACGAACATTCAACATCAGTTTAACTGGTTCGCCGACACATCTTATATAACAATAGTTCGCCATTGTTCGGTCGTTCGAGCGGTGTGCTTCTGCGATTGAAGGGGTTCAAGTTCTTTGATATCTGTAATGGATAATACCTACTGAATTATCGCCTGGACACACTTAACGATTACACCCTGTATACGGCGCACATAGGAGTATTAGACTCGAAAATCCGGTCATAATGTTTTATAAGGTTTTTCTTCATTATTATGAAATGGAACTGAATAAAAAATAGTTTCAAGTGTGTATCTATATATTTAAATCGTTAAAAAAATTATTAAAATTATACAAAACCAAAAATAATGGTATAGTTCAAATTACATTCAATCAGAATAATTATTTTCATCTTCGCTTTCTTCATCGTGGCTGTTATATTGTTCACTTGAAATTGAAATTTCCATGGCCTCCTTTGAGAAGGCCCTGGACTTTTTTGGACGCTTATTCCTGCTACTACTTATTAATGGATCAGATGTTAATAAAAGTCTATTTAAAACATCTCTATTGCATTCTATCCTACTAAACTTTCGAGCAAAATCTATGCGATACTTTCTTAGATGCTTATTCCTAGCCTCCGATAGTTGTCCAATTGGCAGAATGGCTTGTTGTATGACTTCGGCCCCATGCATTAATATTTTGTGAACTGTGGGTGACATGGGATGCCACCCATACAACTCCACATACATTTTTGCTGTTGTTTGAGCATACAAATCGAATTTTTCATGGTCAATGTTAAAACCACTTGATAAAACCTCTAATATTGTATTAAATCGTTTAATTAACGATATGTCAATACCAGTGATCTTAGAAGAAGATTCTGGGTCATTGAAAAATCTTCTGGATGTGTTACCATCGTTACTGTTTCCAAAACCGACCTTTGGAATGTCGACAAGCAACCCCATTTCCTCCCTGAAACCTTTTTGTATGCACTCTTTGTTTTCCTTTACTAGTTGCTTTTCATCTTTCGATCGTGCTTGCCATTTTTTGAGAGGTGCTTTATAAGCTGGTCTTGAAAAACCTCAAAGAACGACTTAAGACGCTCTTTTCTTCGACTGGGCATGATGTGAGCAGTACTAGGTTTTCTTCCATCAAAGTGAATTTTTCTTCAAGCTTTTTTCCCTTAAACTCTTTCATTATGTTATATAAGTCCAATCTAGTAAGTTTCTTTACCCTCCCCGAGGGATCTGTAACAAATGAAAGAAGAAATGGTAATTTTCATATTATTTATATTCTATACCTAAAATTATAAAATTCTTAAAAAAAAAATGTGAACGTTTGTGAACGATTTTATTGCATATTCATGTAGATGTAGGTCTTACACATATGTCAAAATTAAAAGTGTAACGGGACAAGGCGCGACACTTGGTCAAATACACTATGATATCTCAAATTTAGTAAAAAAACGATTAGTAAAAAGGTGTTTCCAATATTGACGCAGTAAGTAAAGAAATCGGGGAAGAATCAATGTAAAATTTATTTTATAATATAGTACATACCTTTTACTTCCATATCCAATTGTTTTTTTTCTTGTAGTCCACTACTGGAAGCCATTATTCAACAAGAATTTAGTGTCACAAAAGAGAGCGCCGAGAACAAAGATATGCGATTTCGACAACGACTGAGTTCCGACTGGCCAGGTAGTCAAACGGCCGCGCGCGGGTACATGCGAGGTGCTGCCTCTGGATAAACCGGTTACTAGGCTACATAAAACGAGCACTTTAAGTACGATTACATTAAGTTTGTGATTTCGACTTTTAACCGGATTTATGCCTCTAATACTCCTTAGTGCGGCGTGACGTACATACATGTGTGTGATTATGAGGGTGTGTGTAGTTTTCCGATAGTAATTTCCGGTGAGGAAATTGAAGTAGATTGAATTCTATGGAATAATTTGATGCAACGAGATTTACCTTGGGTTGGAAATAGTTGAAATATATTGTTAATTGGGGTATTTGCTTGTAGTATTTTTTAATAATGGTGAAATGCTGCTTTAGATTCTTGTTGGTGAACTATGGGAATGTTAACACAGATAAATTAATACAAATACACACAATTATGTCTCTGTCCCGCTCTACCATATGTTTTCACCCTGAATATTTTTTTATTAATATGGGGGTTAGTGTAGAAGCTGCTAGTCCAGCCGATTTCGTTTTTACTGTACAATTAAAAAAAATGGTCAAGTGCGGGTCGGACTCGCAAGCGAAGGCTTCCGTACCATCGTACTATTGCCTGAAATTTAAACGATAATATAAAAAAATGTCAGGTGCAGTATTGAAATTGACTTAATACTATTTAATTCTAATGTTTGTTCTTGTTTCGGCAACAGCAATACACATTCTGTGACAATTTCAACTTTCTCAGATCGTGCGATAGAGCCCGCTGACGGACGGACGGACAGCCAGAGGCTTAGCAATAGGGTCCCGTTTGGCACCCTTCGGGTACGGAACCCTAAATATGGTGGGTCAAAATAAATTTCGTCATTTCGAAGCTCTAACATGGAAGCTCTAACGGCCACTTCGCCTCGTTCTGAGAGTGCATCGTCAATTCTCCTTCACGACCTCTCTTTGTCACATCTTATCTCTTACCTTTCTTTGTTGAGTGAGATAAATAAAACAGAGAGCTGGCTGAATCTGCCAATATTTCCCAATAGATTTCTAGTACGGGAGCAGCAGGTATTAGACATCCGCAAATGCGAATGCGAATGTCTGCCGCCGATATTCGCGAAATCGAATTCGAATGTTCCTTTTTAGGGTTTCGTACCCGAAGGGTGCCAAACGGGACCCTATTACTGAGACTTCGCTGTCCGTCCGTCTGTCTGTCACCAGGCTGTATCTCATGAACCGTGGTAGCTAGACAGTTGAAATTTTCACAGATGATGTATTTTTGTTGCCGCTATAACAAGAAATACTAAAAATCTAAAGAAATTTAATATTAAGGGGGGCTCCCATACAACAAACGTGACTTTTTTGCTCATTTTAGCTCGATATTGATAATGGTAGCAGGTAGACGCTTAAAATGTTCACAATATATTGCGTATATTATTTACTTAAAAAATAAATAATTAAATTCAAATTAAATTAATATTTAGGGGGGGCTCTCATACATTATTTTTTTTGCGGTTTTTTTATAGATAATGGTACGGAACCCTTCGTGCGCGAGTCCGACTCGCACTTGGCCGGTTATTAATCTGGCGACATTAATAAAATGGTTAAAATTTTGTTTATGGCTCTAATTGTTTATTTGTTTGTTCATTTGGGAACTGAGTCCGCAGCACGATAGAGAGAGAGAGAGAGAGAGAGCGTGAGAGAGTGATTGTAGAGCTCACAGATTTTTTGCCGTTTGAAGTCAAATTAAACCGATCAGTGGTATCTTTTTTAAAGAAAACAGAGTGGGTTAAGTTAGGCCCTCTCCAACATAAAATTTAAATGAGAATTATAATGTATTCGCATTCGTTAAATTCTCAATCAGTCAATCACATGGGTTATTTTTCGAGCATTAATTGCCCAGCATCTGTAAATGTTTCAGCGATATTGCTACTAATTGCTCCATATAGTTTAGCTGTGTAGCAATTGATTTCATTGCCGTAAAACCTTGGTGTTCTCATCAGTGGCGTGATGCCAAAGTCGCTCGGAATTACGCGATTTTTGTTGCCCGTGTAAGCGTAAACTAAACTCTAAAACACTTTATTTCTCTTGCGGTCCCTGTACTACAATGTTCGAAGATCTGCTTTATTGGCTATATTTTTACAAGTATTTTATTGTTTCTTCCTTTCTTGCATTTGACATGTCTTATTTGTAACGGTATTGTGCACGAGTCTTCCGAAGTAGGGACACAGATTTCTGTGGAGCAGCATTACGTATTGGCGTTTCGTTTCTTTGTGTATATTTTTGGAAGAAAAATATTTTTCCTTTATTCTTTGTTGTTGGGAGACGTAACAAACACGAGTTTTCCTCAATGCGGTATATTTGTTGTGCTTCATATTTGTTGGTGGATTAATGACTCCTACACTGGTGGCCATTGAGTATGTAACATGTAAACAAATAGTGAGAGCAATGACGTAGGCGTAGGGGAGGCGCAGTTGCTCACTTCCGAAGGAAATATTAGGAACCTACAGCACGCCTTAACAAACCCTTCACGTTCTTCCCGGGCAGGGCTAAAAGCAACATATTATACTCTCTCCATGCATGTCAAGTTACTTGTTATATTAGACACACTATAATACTAACATTTCCAGGTTTTCGAAAGAGAACATTCCGGTTACGGCTTGTCGTGACGTATCGAAGTGTCTAAAAAGACGTGAAAAAATAATAATTCGAAAGCAATTAGGATGCATATACCCTGTCCCAATTTCACCGGCCTTCCGCCATTACCATACCAACCCTCCCACCCATTTTAAAGGGCGCTAAACATTAGCTCCAATTCATTTTGCGATCATCCAATACTCGTTACCCGGGCGAGGCCCTCTTAAATGTTTACCCGTTTAAATTGAAAACCGTCTGTTTATCTGTAACGAGATCTTTCACCTATCGAGAACCCCTGTGAAGAAAAACGAGTCGTGTCATAAAATATTATTTTTATAGTGCTGTACCCGAAGGGTGCCAAACTGAATCCTATTATTTACTGAGCCTCCGCTGTCCGTCTGTCCGCTGTCTGTCTGTCTGTCCGTCAGCTGGCTCTATCTCAAGGACTGTAACGTAGAGAGTTATATCATAGAATGTGTTGTGTATAACTGTTGCCGTTATAAACTACACGAAATATAAAAAATAGGGGTGTCATTACACAGTAACATGTTTTTTGTACTATTTATTGGACGATGCCGATATGGTGCGGAATTTAACCCTCCGTGTGAAAGTCCAACTCGCACTTGGCCGAATTTTTCATGTTTTCACCCAGGGAAAGAGCACTTAAATCCTTCGGCGTTTCATGAAAAAGGAGATTATTTCTGCTCTCGGGTGATTTTAATTGTGGGGACCAGAGTGATAGGATAAATGGGCTTTGTTTTTTAATTCACTTCTGCATGTGATATCAGAGAGGATAGCAGAAAAACGGTTCAGTGACGTCACAAGAAATAATAATTTTAAAGTGTATTATTTGTGTAACATTCGATTGTTCCCACTGACATCAAGTCAGGAACTGATCACAGGATCTTCGAGTAATCGAAGAATTGGGAACATTACTATGAAAAAATTACCCACGGCGCGGCGTACAGATATGAATTATGGCTTATTATTATTTTTCAAAGGTTATTATATATCATTTAACTCGTGCATTTACTATCCAGAAACATCAATATCTAAAATTATATTGTTGAAAAAGACCACAAATGGTAACAGCAACTTTTATTGCTAGATATCCCACATATTTTACCTATAACTGATAATTCTAACACCAGGTCGTTTCGGTAAAGTACGTAACCGTACGTATCTTATGGGCTGTTTACATTGATCAAGGACAGTGGACAGTGGACAGTAAAGTGGTGTAAGCCGATCGAACAGTGGCGAGTCAAATTGGCTATATAAAAGGGGCAGTCTACATTGGTCAATGTAGACCAAGAACAGTGGACAGTGGGTGGACCGTGGACAGTGGACATCCCAGTAGTGTAAGATCGGACAGTGGCGAGTCAACTAAACTTTCATAATATCGCCAGTGTCCACTGATCACTGTCCTTGATCAATGTAAACAGCCCATAAGATATGGGTCTTTAGTGGACGTTGGACGAGCTAGTAGATAAAATGAGTTTCTTAAAACATCTAAAACAGATGTTGTCTGACCCTCATTGATTTTAGTAGTAAGTTAAGTTAAGATGTTTATTAAATTTAGATTTAATTTCATAAACAGATGTTATAGGCTATAAAATCATCTATCGTTGTGCATTACTTAGCAGTTCTGAATTAGAACTGTTGGTTGCTGACCCAATTTGTTGTCAACTTCTAACTTTATAACGAGTTTCGCAACTTGACTTACAGAAGAACCCAGTTTTTAATGAGATGAGCAAAATCCAAGATGGTTTTATAAAACAATTAATGAATTTAATGAATAAATTGAGGCGTTTATTTTAATGGAAGAGTTATTGGAATCCATTGCGATGCGATTCGGCTTCATTTTACTTTCCCCATAAAAAAAGAATTTTTGATAAGTGCCAAATAAATAAAATTGACCTCAAAGTGTTGTTTTAACCATTTACAGTTTTCTTTTTCAGCTCGCTAGCAGCAACAGCTAGTAACAAATATAACTAATTTGTTGTAAAAGTAAATAGTAAATGTAGCCCATTAATGTCCCCACCGAGGGGCACAGTCATTTACCCGGATCCGAGTAATATTGAGCCATACTCCACCCCGCTGGCTCAGTGCGGGTTGGTGGAGGGGTTTTTACTAATAACTTTATTACGGTTCATATAATTGGGCTCATTTATTGGTGAATATGGTTTTGTATCCTTCGGGTAGGTATAGACATGGAACCATGCCATATTATACTCTGATACTTACTTCAATAGGAAATTGGCTTGCTTAGGAGCTTAATATTCTTAGATTTGGACCAAAGCCAGGGCACTAATCTATTTGAGCAAGATCTTTTCTTTTTCTTTTGGAACACACATTTTTTGTTACAACGTCTAGGATTAATTAAACTTAAAAGAAACAATGAGTTTCATTCCATTTTGTTTTTCTTGGATGTTGAAAGGATACAGAAAGGTGGAATAAAAAGTCAAATATTGAAAAACGTTAAGATATTTTACATGTTTTGTAAAGACTTACTGAAAGTTTTATGGATTTTTGACGTAGTTTTATGCTTGCAAAATATGTTTTAGGTGTGTAACCAAGAAACTTCTTTGTTTCAGGAAATCAACAGTGAAATAAAGAGCGAATAAAATCACAACTTTCTACGTTAAAATGGCTGTGCGAAAAAAATAAGTCACTAACTTGTAAAATGGCTTTATAGAACAGTGTTCAAAATGGACTTCAGTGTTAAGTGTGTGCCAACGAGTAATGAAATTACATAACTAGAAAAAAAGATGGCAATGATACTTCAGTCTTTCGTGGTGTGCATCACTCTACATGTACTGGGTAAGTCAATTCCTGCAATGGTTACTAATTAGTCATATTTTTTGTACTGTAATTTTAAGTGCACAAACTGTAAGTAAGCCAAATAAATATATAAATAAATAAGAGTGAAAGCCTCCATTCAAATGTATGTGAGATGCTTTGAGGTGACAAGTCCGAGAGTCGCGTAGAATCTCTTCGCTTAAATCCGATCAATTAAAATTCTGGTTCCGTACAACTATAGCATTTATAGCAAGTTATAAGAAGGCAATTTAATAATACTAGTTTGTTTCCAGAGCAATAGAATCGAAAACAAAAACATTCGTTTTAAACAAAATAACCCAAAAATCATGAAAAAACAACGGAAAGCCCCAAATTATTGTTGTTTTGAACCGCCCACAACATTTTACATCTCATTAGTAAGATTTTACAGCGTTCATTTAAAACCCCTTGTTTTTTTTCCTTTTATTCCCGTCTTCTTACGTTTTTCTGCAAACAGTCTTCAGGGGTTAGGACCGGGGCAGATAATGAAGATATACATATATTTAGGGTTCTGTTGTCTTACGTTTTTCTGTTTGACCACAGATGCTTTAATATGTAGGTACTTAAATGTCTATTGACTGTTTAAGTTAAGCGGTTATTTGAGATAAATGGTCAGTGACGTCAAATGGTATGCCATTTTTAGCGGGTCAATGACATTTTATCCCAAATAATCTGACAAGACTTAAGTCATTAGTTTCACCAAATAATCTGACAAGACTTAAGTTATTAAATTCACCAAATAATCTGACAAGACTTAAGTCATTAGTTTCACCAAATAATCTGACAAGACTTAAGTCATTAGTTTCACCAAATAATCTGACAAGACTTAAGTCATTAGTTTTCTTAGCGGTTATGGAAAAAGCTCTGAAATGTATTCGGCTTACCGAAAGAAACATCAATGTTTCAGCAGATAAGGCAGTGAGCCAAGTGTGACTATGATATATTATGTTTTATTAAGCTTTTACAGGGTCCTATTGCAAAGGAAAACTCCTTCCAAGTATGTGCCACCTAAATAAAAATGTTAAAAGGCAAATTTCTAAAAGCAGCAGGTAATAACGGTCGTCATAACAGCTAAGGTTTTATTAACTATCCAAATCACTTACAACGCATGCTAGAATAAAACTCTTTACGGACTATAACTGATCCGGCAATCTCAGAAAGGAAAATAAAACTATGCCAAGTTGTCAGTCCATCAGAAAGATTAACCACTCCAGCGACCTATATAAAAATATTTTGAGAATATGGTAGATAAGCCGACTTTACGATGGCATACTGAATTGGCTATAAAATCCGATGTCAATCTTATTAAGTAGAAAGCCTGGACCTATAAAAGAAAAAAGAAACGTCTCCGCGAATCCAATGAATAGGGAGTCCTTTCGCATTTTTATCTGTCACGCTGACGTTTTTATCCTAAAACGAAATTCATCCCGCGAGTTATATATTTATGAATTGTCGTATCATATTCTTCCTATTCGGTGAGGAGATGGGTCGCGATATGCAGTCCATTTGATTCGGATGTAAGTTACGATATTTCACTGCTACCTGAACCGAAAAGAGATAGTTCGAGATCATTCGTTATGACTGGCATGGCTGTGAGTACTTCGCTTTATCATACGTCTTTTGTGCGCTCGCCATTTAATAGCGTTTCTAACATCGTTCTTCGTCAATCTTTGCCCCTTAGGAATGAGGGAAGGAAATGGAACTGTTTGATATTAAAATATTTTTATTATAATCAGAGATTCTGTTTTTCAAATACTGGATGATATCAAGTGGATATGTATATTGATCATGAATTCTAAAAATCGATATCCATTCTCAAATTTAAACATGAAGGTAGAGGTTTTTTTTGTAAACACTCGTTTTGAGCTTATGTGTATCAGACTTGGTAAATTTTCACTATTACCAAACTTCAATCTCGAATATTTTCTAATCTGCCTAAGATAGAAGTCTCAAAGCCACACACGGGAAACTACAAGAAGAACTAGACCCGGGACTAGAATTTGATATGCGTAACCAATGCGTCTCTTGCCGGCGTACAATTTCGTTGTTGTTTGAACACGAAATACGAATGGAGTAATAAATAATTCACCATGTTAAAAACTTAAAAAAAAACCGACTTCATGACCTTTCTCAGGTCCTCCCCGCTCAGTATAATACACAAATGTCGTCTATAGACCTGAAACCGAGCCGACAAAATCTGTCTCGTGACAGTGAAATCCATACGTATTACATAATTTAAACGAATAAACGATCCAGCCAACGACCAAAATGACTGGATGTATAATGTCATCCAGGTAAAAACTTATTAAACTTCACAGTTTTTTCATGGAGGAACCTAACTACTGGACCAATCCTGATTTAAAAAAAAAATGGAACCAAATTATTGGGCTTCAAGAATGAATTTTTGTAATCGGTTCATAAATAGTACCAGTTTCGATGTAACAAACATTACAAAAATGGTAAAAAAATATGCAACCGAATTGATAGCCCCTTCCTTTTTTGAAGTCTATTAAAAAACTGGATAAAAGTGGATAAGATTGTGCCTCTGCCACCCCGTATGGGAAAAGGCGTGACACGTGTTGTTGTTGTTACTGTTCGCACACAGTGTAACGACAAACACATCGGCGATCCATCGAATTTCTTTTGCCGCAATTTGTGAGTGGTTCCGCGAAAAGGGACCTTATGGGATGTGAAACGCTTTTTCGTTTTTTTAGTGAATTAATTTTCTTGTACTTTCCTCCTTAATTTGGTTCAAACAGATTTTTTTAAAGTGGTATGGTTGCTTTTTGTAAAATCTTTTAATGTTAGTCGGCTGTCAGAATAACCGCGAATAGACACGACTCCAAACTTTGAATTCGATTATCGATTTTTTTCCATTTGTGTACCAAACTCCAAGCGCCTTCGAATGTACCCGCCTAGTTTCTGAAAGATGGTCAACTACGCGATTTATCGATGATTAATGCAAAATAGGTGATTGGCTGAAATTAGTCTAGTTGTTAATGCTGATTTTCTTTTCGGAAACCGGGGCGTTTATGCTTTAAATATTTAAGCTGTTCTAGTTTCTCCCATGATGGAAATGCAGCTCAAACCAAGCGTTGTGAAATAACATAGATAATGCTCCCAACTTGGTAATATCCTTTCTCTGAATATTGTACGATAGCTCAGCATGGTGTACCTATTTATTAAACGGTGTGCTTCTGAGAGTGAACCAAATAAGTTAAATTCCCTGAATATAATAAAGAATAAACTTTCTATTTTTTTTGTAAAAAAAAAAAATACATTAAAATTAGTTTGACAGTGGGTACCAACGTCAAAAATTAGACATTCATTGACGTCTTGGTACCCACTGTCAAAATAATTTTAATGTCATTTTTTTTTTTAATAATTTTAACGTTAAAATTATTTTACGACATTTCTATTAAAAAAATATTATTATTATTATTATGTCTCAAAAATAATCAAGGCATTTCAATAATAACAAAAAAGTGGTAATAAAACGCATATTATTTATCGTTGGTCAGGGGAGAGATGGGTACTTGTAACAAAGAAATAATGGCCGTTTCTTTCCCTAAGTTTGATAGAACATCATCGATATGGGACGGTGGAGCGCACAGAAATCCAAAGAGGGGTGATGGACTGAGTCAGTACGTCTCTTTTAGGTGTATTTCCTTAGAGAAATTGTATTTTTAAGGGCCTTACACATTTTAAAAGAGGTAATTACGAAGGAGTTTCTTGTCCTTCTTTGCTCCTCCCTCAGCCCACAACTTCTGAACAGGTGGTAGTATACAAAAATATTAATATTATATTGACATTTACTAAGCAATCTGTTTGATTTTTTGGTCTATAAAAAAAATAACTTTGAACTTTGAACCTTTGTTTCTATTGTTTTCCACTGGATGGAAAACATCGGAAATGGAAAATATCATAAGGAAATTTTGAGTCTCCATAGCGGAGATGATAAACTAGTCTGCTTGTCCTCAAATTGGAGTATTTTATATATGAGAAGCAAATAACGGGTTACATTCCAGGCCAGGGAGGAAAATAACATTGTTTTTTAGATTTCAACATATTTTTCATGTCGTGTATTCTGTTCATATTGAAAATATTGTTTGGCCTTCGACAAAATTTCCCACGTTGTCGTTTTAACTGGACTGTAATATCTACTTCTTATTTCATATGTATGGCCGCAGTAAAACTGTGTGACGCGACTGATTTATTACGGGGAGCAAGGTAATGTAATATTACGGGCCCGGAGTCCGATAGAGTTTTTACGATAGGATATTTTTATGGATCACACAGAAAAATTTGGTGTATAAGCATTTGTGACTCATCGTTGCTCTCTAATATTTTATATACGACCAAGTGTGAGTCGGAATATCACACTAACTTACCATCGTACAAGGAAAAGTAAAAATAAATACTTTTCTTATATGAGGGCACCCTTATTATTATGTGTAGTTCATTATGTGTTGCTGTAGCGTTAATAGCGAAATTCTGTGAAAATTTCAATCTACCTAATAAGGTAAGTGAAAAAGAGGCCACTGACGGACCGACCAACGGACAGACAGACGGCGGAGGCTTAGTAATAGGACCTTGTCCCTTCGGGTACGGAACCCTAGAAATGGTCCGAGATAGTCACAGTCAGTGTCGGTGACCTAGTGAAAGACTGAGAGGACAAAAGAGGAGACAGCCATCCTCCAGTAGTAGCGAGGCAACAGAAGAAGAAGTGGTCATGAAAATAAACCCTTTAAGTTTATCTCTAACCAAAGAATACTTCCAGTTAATCCAGGCTCAGGAAATCAATTGTGTTTTGACTAAAATAAAGCAAACCCTGAATACAAATTAATAAATTACAAGGCGATTTTATCTCTAAGTGCTACCGCATCGTGGTGCGCCTCCTAATGGACTGTAATGCTTAGTTAATCAGATTTCATCCTGTTCTTTGCGAGGTACGGAACAAAAATTTAATGTAATTGGGACAAACGTCCGCATCGAAGAAGTAAGTCGACAGACTTAGGTTCACGATGTCGGTAACGGCTACGACCGAATGGTGGCCAAGAAAAGGAACAGTAGCGTGGGTTGACCGGCAGTTCAACAAAGCTGACAGGCTGACATTTCGCCGTTCAATAAAGCTGAAAAAGTCAAAAAGCAACAGGAAAATTCTTGAGCAGGGGCCAGTGTACCAATATCGCGCAAAAAATCTGGATTTGATTGGCACAAGGAATATGAATAAAGATTTTACAAACATCAGTTTTATCACATTTTTGAATACTATAAGTTTTATTTAAGCCAGCCATAGTCACAGTGGGATATTACAGGCTAATAATAATAATAATAATAATAGTCTTTAAAACCTGGCTAGCAAAGATGAGAACGATGTCCAGGCTAAAGGAAACAGTCGTTATTATTTGAACTGCGACCCTTATTGGCACCTTACAATAAAACCACGGAATGTACCTTTGGTAGTCTATTTATTGTCGGACCAGGGTTGGTATAAAGGCAATGAAAACAATACAATAATGAACTTATAACCTATTAGCAAAACACCTCACCACCGCGAGTCACAAGACTGGCAGAGCCATCTAGTCGGATTCCTAACATATCGCCCACCAAAAGGCATTTAGTGAAAAATGGCTTTTTTAAACAAAATGATAACCAAAGCACATACATTCGATATAAAAACAAAGTGTCTTCAAAAGTTGTAAACTGAATAATAAATTTGCTCTCTCCACTTCCTTCTTCCTTAGTTGAACTACGGCATCACAGCTGGACGTCAGCTCTGATAGACGCCCACTGATGACAATCGGCCGCTCCCGTTGATCTCAATTTTGTTTGACCTTTATTAGTTGATCTCTCCCTTTCGTTCTTCATTTTTAGTTTGACCTTTATTAGTTGACCTCTCCCTTTCTTTCTTCATTAGTTGCTCTTTATTAGTTGACCTCTCCCTTTCTTTCTTCATTAGTTGCTCTTTATTAGTTGACCTCTCCCTTTCTTTCTTCATTAGTTGCTCTTTATTAGTTGACCTCTCCCTTTCTTTCTTCATTAGTTGCTCTCTCCCCTTCCTTCATCCTTAGTTGATCTCTCCCTTTCTCTTCTCGCACTACACACATGTGCAGGGTACGTCCCGCAGTCCGTCCTCTACACATGGCTTTGATCTCCTACGTCACGGTGTCATTGTCCTCTTGTCACACAGCTGACAACGACTCCGTTGACGTCACGCCCTCTTGCTGCAGCAACCCACTGCGAGGACGCTTTTGGTCTTTAGCTAGACCATAGCATCAAAAACGATATCGAAGGATCAATATTTGAACTGCGACCCTTATTGGCACCTTACAATAAAACCACGGAATGTACCTTTGGTAGTCTATTTATTGTCGGACCAGGGTTGGTATAAAGGCAATGAAAACAATACAATAATGAACTTATAACCTATTAGCAAAACACCTCACCACCGCGAGTCACAAGACTGGCAGAGCCATCTAGTCGGATTCCTAACAGTTATATTTTCAGGATAATAAGCACTATAAAAGAGAAGGCTTTACGCTTTGTTTTTAAAAACATGTTGTTTCAGAAAGATGCGGTTGAGTTTAACAAATTCTGTCACGTTGAGCAGAAAAACAAAAATATATTTTAGTTATAAGCCATGTTTATTTACAAAAAAGTACACAAAGACGCTCTTTCACGATAGCAAATCAGCGGGAACATCAATCAAAACGCTGGAGATGTCTATTTATACGTGTTTTCTAAGAACCACTCGCGGTAAAGAGATGGACGGACAATCCTTTTGCACGGATTAGTAGATCCGACTCTTTGGTAATTTGCCTAAGGAAAAATTGCTCGTCGAGTAGTGTATCAAAAAACTTCAAAAAACTGCCACTGGGAAAAGGCAAAGTGTAGATATGTGTTTAGCAAAATTTTAATTTCAAAGATCGGAACTAATAAACTTTTCGGATCGGAAAAAAAAGATCCTTTCAAAAGATGAAAATCTCTTTAAATCCTCGTGTTCCTAAATAGCGTGTAAAATATTCGCGCTCTGGCCCCCAATTTTATTTTCAGTTTCTATACCGCATATCTTCGTCAAAAAACATCTCGATCCATATTTATTTCGATTGAAAACGGGTCGAGATATGTCGGTGTCGGTATCTCCAAGCGATATTTCGACCATGGACTATGATCTCGATAGCGCAAGAATGCCCCCCTGGTTTGCCAACATCTTTTTGAAGTCGAACAAACAGATTTCAAAATATAAATCTAAAACCTATCGGGTTTGGTTTCACACACTTATTAGAGCTTGGAAAGTATGTCTATCGTCCATATCTTCAGCCCACTGTTTGATGCATGGATTTTCCGAGTCCTCGATATTTTCCTGCTGTCTGACTGCCATTTGTCAATCTTTATACAGGAGCTTAAAAGCCTTTGTACTCCTTGTACCGCCTAATGTCTGGTTATACAGTAACCAGTTTTGTGATTTCCCGCTTTACGAGAATTCTGTGAAGGGGACTGAATGGGAAATGAAGTGATGGTTTGTGTTATTTGGAGATGATGGAACTTTTTTTGACATTTTATTAACTTAACATTTACATACAGCAATTTGCTTCTGGCCTCATAGGATACCTTAGGGTGGTGTGTGTACAATTGTATCGTAGGAACCATAAATAGTGACATCATAGACATTACCCCAAGTTAAACGTAACTTTGAAACTTTAGCATATCCTTAGCATCAGAAACAAATGACAATCCCTTGAGATTCTCGCCCTTAAATCAGTAAGGTGACAGCCTTAAATTTCAAAATAGTTTCTTGCACCTCAGGGTAAAAAATCCAAACCTGGGCTTTTTTTTTCTTCCTCCCCAGCCAGGACTCGAATGTGGGACCCCTCGCTTGTAATTCACAGAGGTCATCAGAGAATAGACTTGTTTCGATTCTCGTGAAAATGCTATACGGGGTAACGGAGACACAGATTCGGAATCCATCCAAGAAGATTTAAATAAACCAAGAAAGACTCATACTTTATATCATAAAACATCATAGGTATACCGTATATTTCTTTGATCAATAAAGCCATTGCCGCAGAGGGAACGCTAATTAGCCACATTTACTTTTACTCTCCAACAACGCCACTGTACACACGCCCTAGGGAGCTTATTTAACAACGTTCCTAAACTCAATTAACTTTCTATCCGGAGCCGATCCTGTCATCGCGAAGTTTACAGCTACAAAAAATTGCTCCAAAACATTAAGAGTCCATTACCCTAAGCGGCCGCTCCGCCAATAAAGTGAATTCCTTTCGATTGGGGCGCGGTCGAACCTTATTTTCTTCCTCAGACAAATAACCTCATTAATTCAGGAGCACGGAGTGGGACCGCTCTGGTAGTGAAGACCGGTGACCCTAAAATGACGGCCTACAGTCCCGAAACCAGGATATTGCTTTTGTACCTTCAGTGTTTTTTAACAAAATTGTTTTTTTTTTTTTTCTGATTATATTGCCATGGTTAAAAAATGGTTGCCTTGGAGCCGACATGGTTTGGGGAATATTTAAAATGGATGGCTGATGAATATTTTTGCATGTAAATGAGAATTTACTTTCTTTCGTTTGTGTTAGATTTGACTCGTTTTGGAGAGAGACGATTTAGAGCTTCAGTCTCTATTTTATACTCGGGTATTCTTATGTCCAGGATTGTCTAAAGTGTTGCCGAGAGTTTTTGCAACGTCTGTTTTCTTTAAGAATAATGTAGATTTAGTATCTTCAGGCACTTGTGAGTAAAAGAACGTTACATTTATGATAAAGTGTTTCAAGAATCTAGACACACGGCATTGTATGTTACAAGCTCTAGTATCAGCTCCGTTGATCCTTATTATTATTATTGTTACGAGCCTGTAATGTCCCACTGCTGGGCAAAGGCTTTTCTCCTCCTCTTCCACTCTACTTGGTCCTACGCGGTCTCCCTCCACACTTTATCCCATAGACCCAAGTCATCGCTCCATCTCTTCCTGGGTCGGCCACCTAAATAATTTGATCCTACACAATTTTTATCCTTAGGTGATTTCTTAAATTATTGACTTTCTGGTGCTGTCATAAGACTGATAATTCTCTCACAAAAAGAATACCTACAATACATATTCTATCTACTATCACTACTTTGGTAGTATGTAGTAGTCCTAAAACCCCTCCTCCAACCCGCACTGAGCCAGCGTGGTGGAGTATGGCTCAATCTTTCTCGTATTAGGGTAAAGGCCTGTGCCCCCTGGTGGGGACATTAATGGGCTACATTTACTTTTTACTTTTACAACACATTAGTTTATTCGGCTGACTATTTACCGTTGGTTACAAGCTCTCGTTATTCTATCCAGAGATAGAATTTCCTCGCTCCCGAGTCGGCTTCATTCTATTTTTTTCATTCGTATAATACTGGCACAAAGATAGTGGCCTGATTGAAATTCTCAATTTCGAAAACGTTGGACAAAGGCTTCCTTGGAAAGGTTTTCCATTGATGGGTATAAAAACTGTTTTCATAAAGATAAGAGTTTGGATTAGGTATTATTCGAATAGTGATATGGATTTTTAAATGGAGATCGGAGATTACATTTCTTTTCAAAATGGACATATGACTAAGAGGCGATTTATGCATCCCCAGTTGTACAGGTAGCCCTAGTTATCATTTTATAGGTCGGTTCAAATTCCCAATAAATAGACAGATAAACTACCAGTCTTACTGAAAATCTTAACAATACGAAAAAAAAAGATGACAAGGAATCAGATATGGAACAAAGGCTAGGCAGGATTTATTAAAACGCAACACTGTGTCCCGTATTTTTAAGTCAAATTGTTTCACTTTTGAATGGATCCCAAAGATAAATTGTAAAAGTTAAAAATAACAGCTCCAAAAATCTGACCCATTTCGGTCACAAAACCCGTAATTGAACGGACCGGGGCGATAGTGAAAAAAAAACGGGTCTCCCTTTCAAGAGAGACCGCTTGCAACAATGAAAGCGCTGCGTGGAAGGAAACCCCACTTCAGGCTTTCTCAATACGGCCTCAAGAATGGAAACAATGTAGAATGTTCAAACAGGACCAATTATCATAAGACTTAGGTTGCAAATCTTGAGTGTCCTTTTTTGAGTATGGAAATGTGAATTTGGTGCCGTATGGTTTTTGGCATTAGGCTAACCAGCAAAGCGGAAATGTGCAGAGACGTTTTTCGTAGTGGAGTTCCTCATACTCTTTTACATCATTCGGGGTAACTTTACTTTGCCCCGTGCAACATTATAGTTAAAAGCAAGTTTGCTTTCGCCAAACATTGTTTAAAAAATAGCAGGTAAGTCGACTTATATTTACAGTCAATTAAGTTAAGACGGCGCCCTAGGCAAAAACAGCCTTTAGCAAAACACAAATCTCTCGGAATGATGAGTATTATTGCTGTACGATTTTTCACTAGCTTGTTTATCACGAGTGTCAGCGTGACTTCGCCTGCCCATAAACGTAATTTTATTAAAAAAGTCTCCTGAAGTTGCCAGAAAATCTGTCTGTCACAATGTTTTATTTTACAATTTCGCATCGCATCTGAATTTGTGTTCTTGTTATTTATATTTTGTTTTCTATGTTAGACTTGCTTAGTTTGGCTTTAAACTTTTTTATTTTTTTATTTGATTTCCTCTAAAAATATGTTAAGGATGAAATTCTAAGTTCTGATTGCCTAGGGCCAGTGCTACCATACCACAAACACACACCTAAGTGCAGACGCTACAAACGTATTTCAGCCCTCTTTTTCGTTTCGTGGGGGTTAAAAAACCCGGCGTATGTTACTGTCACATCTCCTCTATCTCATCATTGCCGCTCCCTAAATGCAGCTGCCCCACATGGGCACATCCGAGCTCTACGCCGCCGGTCGTTGTACGGGTTATTCTTTACTCAATAAACTTCAATAGGTACTTCAATTTACTTTATTGCACACAAAATAATACACTATTCAAGTGAAAGCGAGCCTAAATCTAAGAAAAAAAATATCACCAGGCACACCTAGTATTAACACGAGACAACAGGTAGACCCAGATGCACAAAATCAAATAAGGTAATCAAATACATTCCAATACTCCTTTGTTTTAAGACAGTTTTTTTCCAGCGTTACCTAAGTGAACGCCAAAAATTACATGTGTACACAATTTAAGTTCAATTCGACGTTGTTTATTTCCGAAAATATTTATTATGTTAAGCAAAGAAACTCCAATACTAGGATTACTTCTACAGAATAACGAGGCTGAGTCGCGAATAACCCTTCGCCCGCCATTACGACGTGCCAACGATGGGTTGTACCGCCAAATATGTTCAAAATATGCGAAACGTGTCTCGGTACACTTTGTTCGTGGGTTAATAAAACCCTAAACTAGAGTGAGGCTAGCTTTTGCAGCTACAAATTGTTTGGACCACTTTTGTGCTTTTAGTTTTTTTGTTCACACGTATAACACCTGGGTCGGTATGCTGGAGGTATATTTTTAAAGAGCTTCGTGGTCTAGATGTTTCTGGCTCAATTCAATATACGGGTACCAATGGGGTGCTGACCATGTACCAATGAAAAAAGTCACCGGACGTTCTAATGAATAGATGTAGGCACATGCCTTGTATGTAAATGTTATGTGTCATGTAGTTAATCTAACGGTGTTTTAACCATGTCTATGACAATAATGCTAGCCCCCAATCACGCAAAATGGAGTATTGAATACACATACTTTACACGTATACAACAAGATATTTTTAACAAGATCATTTAGCTTCACTGTATTGCCCTATGTATGTTTATAACGGAATCTTTGAACGCTCCTTTGAGCCACTTCCCGTTTTCCGATAGAGTTTCAATTTTGTAAACGTAATAAGTTGGATGACAATGCAATATATTTTGACATGAAGCTAATCTGATGATGGAGATGGTTGGTGGCCATGGGAACTGTGTGACAGAACGTCGTAATCCTATCGAGTTTGGGCTCACTTGACTCGTCCTGACAAGTTATCCTTTGTTCCCGGATGTTTTTTTACTCTTTAGTTGGATTAAAAAGAAAAACGTATTTTCACCACTCCCGCACGAAAGAAGTGTCTTTCCTCTACGAAAACAGTGAGGAAAGTTAGTTTTTCCTCACTGTTTGAACAGTGAGGAAAGTAATGATCCCGTTCAGAAACTAACCTTGCCTGATTTTTATGTTAAGTTTTAAAGATATTTTAAAAAATAAATAATTTTATACTTAGAATAGAAATACTTATAAGTTAAGATTAATGTTTTTATTGGGTACATTTATCGTTGTTTTATTACTTTTAACTTGAAAAATTGCAGTAATTTTACATTTAATTTTTAAATTATTTTCATGAATAACAGCTCTTTTTATTTTATAATAAAGAATTATTATGATTTGCTTTGTGACTATTTAATTTATTTACCTATGGTGACTGAATACTTTCTTGCTGGGAGTGGTGAAAAGTTTTGTATGCAACATGTGAGCAAGTTCATTTGCTATTCGTTTTGTTGAGTCTTTCGCTTACTCAGGATTGAATTTTATAATCACTCGCTGCGCTCGTGATTCTATTTTTCAATCCTTCGTTCGCTCAAGACTCAAAATCAAAACTCATAGGAAAAACGAACTTTCCTCACTTGTTGGATAAATAACTATTTTTCAACTATAATTTATTAATAACTATGTTATTCAACATCGATAAAAATATTAATACGACTCTAAACGGAGTTTATATACTAGCGATGGAACAAGTGATTATTCAACAAAGCTCAGAGATACGAGTAAGGTATTCGTCGATGTAGATCGGAAAATTCAACCGTAGCGCAGTTTTTTTTAGCGAAATGCAATGTGAGGTGTAAAGCTACTGGGATTATTGAAATTTTTCAAACAAGTATGCAACGGACAAGTTTTAAGTAGAAATAAGTAGTGTTTACAAAACGTATATGCCATTGCTCAGATCACGCCTTTTTCCTGGAAGATAGGCTAAGATAAAATAACTATGAAGTAATTGAGGTTTCTCGTGAAGTTTAAAAGTGTAAAAATTATTGTACCTATGTATATATTTAATGTAAAGTGTATGTAGTATAAATCATTATGTTCAGTAGTAGTTATGGGCTTTTGGAGCTCTGGGAATAACCCTTCTTCTGTATTTAGTATTGTATCGTTACATTTTATTTAAACTTGTTATTGTGCACTTTCATTGCATAATTTTTCCTTTCACGCCTGGTTTGCCGGAAGAGATCTCTTTTTAGAGATAAGCTCGCCTTTGTACATGTGTTTTCTTTGAATGTTATCTACTGTTTAAATTATTGTGTGCAATGAAGTAGTAGTAGTTGTGATTGATTTCCTCACGTTGTATGAAGATAAATTTATTTATACAGTCCGAAATTTGAATTCGGATGTAATTAGGATGTTAGTCATGAGATCACGGACATCCTATAGATAGAGTCATGTACCTAAATGATCTCTCAGATAATCTCCTGCGACAGTTCCCCAGACCTCACCTCGAACAAGACTTTCACGCCCAATCTCACTCCATCATTTTCTCACAAAGAGATTGTATCGTTCGGAAATTGTCGAAACAAGTGAGGCGCGATCCGAGGACCGTTCAGATCGCTAATTTATCTGCCGCTTCCACTCCGATTATTCAAACGTTCGGGAATGATGCGCACCATTACCCCCCGATCTTATTCGAAGACCGGGTTTCGGAACGATTATGCCCTCATTTATTTCATAAGATATTCCGTTTCGCTCTCGCGTAGGTGATGGTAATTCGTGCATGAATCGATAATGTTCTTTTGAATGGGGATTGCTCAAACGGTTCTGTGTGAGGCTAATACTAATTGTGTAGGTCTCCGAGGGAATAATGATAGCTGCGTAGCTTGTTATTTTGCTCCACAACGATTAAGGCGTTGGTACCTTCATCATCGACGTGTTGGTGGTGGGGTGGTTGTCAATATCGTCGAAGATATGGTACAATCTGAGATCAATGAAACTCTTTGATTAACCAGAATACTAATAATTAAAGTATTTATTCAAGGAAAATCTTCCTTCATCATGGGTCAAATGGTCGCCGCACTGACGTATAACAGTGCGGGCCCGCTTCCAAACTGCCCCGCCCGCTTGGAGTGATCGTGTGAAACGTCACGCCCTCTCAGACCCGTGCCGCCCCGGTGATGTGCCGAAGCCTCGCCGAGTGAGATTCTAGATTCTTATATTTGTCACTTTTATTTTTACTCCCGAAAAAAGAAGGGTGTTATAAGTTACAGGCATATTGCGAGGAAGACGGGCCCTACCGCGCAGCCGCAGTCGGCATCGGCTTCGTGTTTGACTTGCTGTACTGTCATAATGATAAAGTTCATTCTTGCGCGTTTAAACGCGATGCCGATGCCGACACCGGTTGCGCGGCAGGAGGGCTGGATTCGATTGGCACAGGACCGGATAAGTTGGCACAAAAAGGGGGAGGCTTATACCCAGCAGTGGAGGGAAACAAGCTGCCGATGATGATGATGATAAGTTTCATGCGTCTGTCAGTCTGTGTGTCTGTCTGTGGCAACCAAGCGCTCACAGGAGATTGATTTTAATGCGATTATCAAAATCGATTTAATGGCCTAGAAGTTATCAATCTCTTGGCTCAATTTTAGTCGTATCTACGTTAGGGCCCGTGCCTTCTGTGGACATTAGCAGCAGCATCACGTCAATAATAATTATACTTAACTTCTCTAAGTAACTTTAATCTATTGCCACAGATCAATGCAACCGTTGTTTACTTCCTTGCTCCATGTATATTACATACTCTGACTTTACAAAAGGTCTCTTGCGATCACGTGGCAGCTGAATTTCATGTAACAATTTTGCTAAAGTGGGTTCGTTTAAATGAGAATGTCGGTAAAGTAAGCATGCACGAAATAATTCCTTTAAGCGATCCGCTTCCGGTGGTTGGATTTTTACACGGTGTAAAATTCCCTACGTCGAGCACGAATATTAGATGAGATATTATTATGACGAGAACCTCTGTGGCGCAGCGGTAGTGACTGCCTACCATGCGAGGTTCCGGGATCAATTCCCGGCTGGGGATAAAGAAAAAACAAAAAAATAATCCCCAGGCGTTGGATTTTTACATATTTGTGATGTCGCTGTTTCTGGTACCCACGTCACAGGGTATCCTAGTGTTTAACGTATGTCATGGAGTTGTTGATTGCCCAAATCTAGTCGATTCTCTGCTCAGGCTAAATGCTCCGTCTACCCGTACTCGTCACACCACACTCTTCAACGTACCTTTGGCTCGGACAAACTATGCTGCTAACTCCATCGGCCGCCTGCCACGCACTTACAACAAATTGTTTTCTGAGTTGGACATCTTCCACCAATCACCGGGTCCGTTTAAAAGGCTCATGAAGAAAATGTTGACAGAAACAACTTATAATTATATTAGACAGATAGGCACTTTTCTCTCTATTTTCTCACAATTACATAACACCATAACACACACACACCCTCAAACACACACACACCCTCACACACACAAAATACACACTTTAAAGTCAAAGGACATCCTACCCTCGTATTTCCCATTTTGTAATACCTATTAATTTGATAACTTACTGCCTATTCATAATAATTATTTTTACCCATTTGTTAAGGTCACAAAATAAGAGTCCTTAATTGGCCTATGTTCAATCATATTTTTAAGATATAATAATGTATATCGTGCTGTGGACTCAGTTCCCAAATAAACAAATAGGGCCAGAAGCAACGTATGTGCTTGGTTGTATTTTTGTATGTTTATTATAAAAGTTATTTTTTATCGCATATAATAGTATCAGTGCAGCGGCAATTCATTTTGTTAATTAAAACCTGTAGACCGATTTTAATTTTCTTGACATTCCTATTTGAAATTCGAATCACAATCGCTACAAATAACGAAAAATATAAAAATTACGTTAAAACGTACATTTCGAGTAGGAGGACTTGGTATGATTTTCGCGCCTTCGATATACGGATATCGAGACCTATATATTGATAGATTCCCATACAAAATCACTCGATATAGGTGTAGATATCGTACGTCGAATGTGCGCCTCTACTTTTAATAATCTAGCTTGGTACCTAGAACGCACTTCCAAGAACTGTAGCTTTTTCTCCCAACTAAAAAGGAAATAAAAATTCAACTTGTTTCAAACATTAATCAAGACGTCAGAGGCGGTCGCAGCGATGAATAATAAAACATGAAACCCTCCCGGGGGTAACACCAAGGAAATAATACCTTGTTATTATTTTATACAATTTCCGTTTTTGAATGAAACTACTTTCCGCTCAAGAAATTAGTCTTTTTTATGGTTCCGTACAAAGAGAGTTCCAAACGGGACCCTGTTATAAGCCTCCGCTTTCCGTCTGTCTGTCCAGTAGCAGACTATCGGCCGGTTTCTCGTACGATTTAATTTTGACGTATCAGTCAGCAGTTTGTCACAACTAACAATCTGTTGACAAGCTTTGAGTTTCTAAAACGCAAATGATTGGAAAAATAGGTTGACGGCTAATTTTATATTGTATTGGTAGCCCAGCCCAGTCACTGTTTCCCTCTAGCACATAGCTTTGTCTCTATCCTTAGGCCAAACGTCAAATTCACGTTGGTCTGTTGAGTTGTTGACATTGACAGTTTGTTGAAAACTTCGAGGAAGGAGGAACAAAGAGTTTCATTGATCTGAAATTTGAATGGGAGATCTTGAAAAACTGCTGAAAGTCTGTCAGTTGTATCTTCCAGCAACGCAAACTACATTTAAACGGAGTTTGACAATCTGTCGCGCAATGTGAGGAAAAAAGGTCTACGAGAAACCGGGTATGTATCTTGTATCATGTGAAATCACAAGTTGTTCTGTATGAACAGTAGACCTCGCGAGCCCTTAAAACCATTCAATAACTGTCACTTTTCCTTTTTTCCTGGTTTAGCAAATCCTTTTGAAATATGTCTTTATAGAACGCTAAAGCAAACTGTCCCTTTCCCGGGGAAAGCCGCATTCATTCCCCCTTTTAGTTTAAGTTTCGTTACCATTGATTATAATAAGGTGCCGGGGTTTTTGTTTATTTGTAGTTATGTGCTATTCATTTCTCTAGCAACCATCTTTGTTAAATTAAACTCGTAATTGTTTAATGTTACCTATTCTCTGATATGTTAAGTTAACTGGACTGGACTTAATTAGACCACTTTATGCACTTAAGTTGTGTGCAGACTCGCCGCTGTTATTACTCTAGAGACTTAAGTGAGAGACTTTGAGAGTATGTCCTACGTAACTAATAACTATTCGTTCAATGACTTGCCCGACGGACGTTTGGTCATCTGATTGAATTCCGTATCTTAGTTCACTATACTGTATGTATGCGGTTTTCTTCAGAATTAGGTTAAAAGCGACTTGCATGAGAGCGGTGGACCGGGTGGTCCCGAAGCTAGGAGTACATAGTTTGGTATCGATTGCCTGCGGAAGAATTTCGTTAACCGCTCTGAAAGCTATTGTGACATTTATTATACAGGATATAACAGAAAGGTGTAGGATAAGGGGTTGCCTTAAGGACATCATTCTACAACTTTTACTAAAACACCGATATGATCCGAACATTTTTATTTGTCATTACTCCATAATATGTTTTGGACCGGGCGGTCAGCTGATTTGTATGGAGAAGCAACAAAATAAAGTTGCTCTGATCAAATCGGTTTGATAGAGAAAGTTGCTCAGAATGACGTTCCTAACAACCCTTTGAAATATAACTACTTACATCTTTCTGTTACACCCTGTATTGTATGACACATGTAGAATATCAATAATAACCGGCCAAGTGTGAGTAGGACTCGCGCACCAAGGGTTCCGATCACACTTGGAGAGCGTAACACATGTAATTAGGTTTCCACATAAAAAACTAAAGTGTGATGTCATCCATGTAAACCAAACTGAATATTTTTTTAGGAAGACAGAAATTTGCAGTTTACAGATTTTTCCCTTTATTTGTGCTATAAGACCTTGCTTTGTGCCAAATTTCATGATTCCTAGTCAACGGGAAGTACCCTCTAGGTTTTGATTCCCTTGCGAGTTCCACGCGAAATTCAGCAAAATTATGACATAATATCGCGGTATCTTTTGATTGCATGGACCTAGAAGTTTGATTTTTTCACAGCTCTAAGGGATTATAGATTTAAATAATCGATATTAATTTCAACATGATACCTCAACGCGTTCCTGAGAAAAGGGGTCGTAACAGACGGACAGACAGACAGACAGACAGACAGACAGACAGACAGACAGACAGACAGACAGACAGACAGACAGACAGACAGACAGACAGACAGACAGACAGACAGACAGACAGACAGACAGACGGACGGACGGACGGACGGACGGACGGACGGACGGACGGACGAACGGACGGACGGACGGACGGACGGACGGACGGACGGACAGACGGACAGACGGACAACAAAGTGATCCTATAAGGGTTCCTTTTTTTTCCTTTTAAGGATCGGAACCCTAAAAATGGTGACACATGTAACAAAAAAATAATATTAAGTTATATTTTTTTAGGTTTTTTAGGTGTTAGGTTGACATGTAAGAATAAAAGAAACGTAAATGCAACACAAACATTAGCCGGCTAAACCTTTCCCATACAGGGTAGCAGAGGCATAATTGTATCCACTTTAACCCCCTTAGTCAAGCCATTGTCATTCTCCTGGCCGAAAAGGGAAAAATATTGACTTTAAAATTAGTTTGACAGTGGGTACCAACGTCAAAAATTAGACATTCATTGACGTCTTGGTACCCACTGTCAAAATAATTTTAATGTCATTTTTTTTTTAATTTTAATGTCAATATTATTCCAAGGACTCTTTTGTCCTTACGCGACAATCGGTGGCCAGTTATTTACTCAATTTTACGTAACCGGGGGCTAGTCTATCGCCGCAGCTAATGAATAATGAAGGTTTCCTCGCGATGTTATGAAACATATAAATATCAAGTTATCAACTTATAATTGTACCATCACGGATGTTTTGTACCAACCCTTTGTTGATCTTTGCCAGTCCCAAACCCAACTCAAACTTCGTTAAGCGCACCCTAAATTCCGTTTATGGCATCTTTAGCACCAAATAGTTCTGGCAATTCCCACACGCATAACAATCAGAACGAATTAGGAATTAAGCACCATCCGGGGTGCTAATCTAGATGCAGAGATGATAGTATAATAATGGCAATAACTAATACAGTGGAAAATCGAGAATACATGTACAAACACGAGCATACACTTACAAGACATAAAATTATGCAAGCACATGAAAAGCTACATCTTATAGCTCCCTTGGATGAATTTGTGTCGTGGGATCCAGAAACAGAAAGGGGTTTGGGTAACCTACTATGGACCATTGGCGTAATTTTTTTTATTAAAAAGGAAGCATTGCTGTAGTAAACCATTTCGAAACTGAGATAATACAGCTTCAATGTAACACTTTTTGTACTGAAAAAACTTTAAAGTGAGATATCTCAGCCCCGAAATGATTTAGCTATGTGTACTCCTTAGTAAGATTCGCTTATTTTTAATTGTTCTTTCATATTTACAACTTTTATGAGTGGCTGCCAATACTCGAAATCGACCAAACTCTAAGGAAACGTCAAAACGACGCCAACTTTACTCTGGCCCCCGATTTTGGCGCTATCGAGATCATCTCCCTAGTCGAGATATCGGTTTCATTACCGCCTAAATCCGGAAAACGATCTCGATTTTTGTTTATTTCCATCGAAAACGGGTCAAGATATCTCGGTTGGTCGAAAGGCTAGTCGTAAGAATGGCTTTTTCTGTTTTTAATAGAGATTTCGGTACCTAAAAATCGATATTTCGACCATGGACATGATCTCGCTAGCGCCAATAATTGCCCCCAGAACCAAAATTTTGCCACTGAAACGAATCTCCATAATATTTTCATAATAGTCAAACACAAGCATTCACCACGAGCTCTCACACTAAGCCACTACTATTACGAGTATAGAAGGAAGTTTGCCCATTAGTGGGGATTCGTCGAAGTTTGTGGCCTCCTAGAAGTGTTGTAGAGATGCCAAAGTTCCAAGTTTATTACCAGTTGGCGGACAAAAACAACAGGTTAAGTGCCAATCTTAGTTCATAGCAATATCAGCAGGGGTGGCTATCAAACTATTTGTCATAAAACATAAAACGGATACGGGATTGGTAACCTCAAATACCATTTGAACACTTTCGAAATCTGAAAAAAATGTTTGAGAGATACCTTCCCTTCATTGCATTGTTTGAAAACATCATATTAATTGGAAACTATACGAAAAAGACACTTAATAGGCTAAAAAACTAAAATGTCTTCCAGGAAATCTACAAGAAATATTCGTATGGTTCTAAGAGTAGTCTGTAAATGTAATCGATTCGATAAGTATATAAAAAAAAACCTTAAAAACAAGCAGTGGTTTTTGGAAAATAACTAAAAACACACATGTTCTGGCTTATTATTATTCGTATCTAAGTTAAGGTTTAGACCCCTCTGAGAAGACTAATGAGCTACATAAATGGCATTGGGTAAAGTTTGCGTCGTCATTTTGACGTTTCCTTAGAGTTTGGTGAGTTTTGAGTATTGGCGGCCACTCATGAAAATAAAAAATTGTGAAAGAGCATTAAAAAATAAGCTAATCTTACTGTGGAGTACATATAGCTAAATCATTCCGGGGCTGAGATATCTCACTTTAAAGTTTTTTTCAGTACAAAAAGTGTTACATTGAAGCTCTCAGCTTCAAAATGGTTTTGCAGCAATGCTTCCTCTTTAATTATTATATCTATTAACCGACTTCCCAAAGGAGGAGGTTTACAATTAATCCGGATGTTTGTTTTTTTTTTTTTTAATGTATGTGCCCCGATAGCGCCTAGACGGATGGACCGATTTGGAAAATTATTTTTTTGTTTGAAAGGGTTTACTTTCCCATTGGTCCCATTGACACCAGGTCAGGATCTGATGATGGGATCCTGGAGAAATCGAGGGAACTCTTCAAATATTATAGGCAGACCTATAGTGATTTTTGTGTTTTTCATAATAACTCGTGCAAATGCACATGGTAAGCATAATATTGTGATACGGAACTGCTGATGAAGACCACATATGGCCACCAGAACTGCTCAATACTAGGTACAAATACAATGCGTGGCTGACGGGTAGGCAACGCATAGCCTAATCCGGTCGACCTAGAGCCATGAAACTTTGTACAGAGGTTCCTTAGTAGCGTGGGGTAGCACTGAGATGGGATTTGACAAAATTAAGGGGGGGGGATAAGGGGTTACAGTTTGTATTAAACTCAATCTAATCAAATAGGGTTTGTGGAAGTCGGTTTTTTCTAAAGTTTACTTTTTGTTTCAATTATTTATTTATGAATTGTTGATGTTTCACAGCAAATAATGATAAAAAATTCGGGGGCCGCAATTTAAAAAAATACGCCAATGGTCCATCGAAGGTTACCCAAACGTGAATACTTTTGTAACAGCGTCACGCCTTTTATTCCCATATAGGGTGGCAGAGCCACAACTGTTCCCATCTTTGTACACTTTGGACCGAGATCCCAACGGATTTGTATGCAACAGAAAAAATAAAACCGCACACCAAACTTTTCAACGCGTTTCGTATTGATTTTACTAATAACCGGACTGAATATTTTACATCCGCTACCTGAATTGAATCAATACCTGGTATAACACTATGTTTACAGTATCCTCACAAAAATACAGCATACCTACATAAAAAAAGAAACCTAACAAAAAAGCCAGGCCTCACAAATCCCCAGCCAAAACAAAAATATAAACCGAATAGTTCGGCAAACCTGCCTTCCGAAATGTTTCAACGCAAAATGGCCCGTATCACCGCAGCGTACCGTACGGTCCAAGTATTTCGGGGTCATTAGACTGTTAGGACAAACTTCTGCCAGGCCCGGCCAATGGAGCATGTATCGTGGAATTCTTTCGCTAAATTTCTCTCGTAGGAAGGTTTAACTTCGATTTGGTAAGCCCAGTTAGGTAGCGGCTTAGCAGTAAGCAACTTATGGTTTTTTGGTTCGGTCTTTCAGTTTGTCCCGATAGATGATAAGAATGTTAGCTCTGATCTCGGGTATTAAAAAACACATCACATAAATAATTGTATGCGATGTTCAATTTGGTACGTGGGCTACTTGTCTTCTATAGCCTTTTGGGCCTAACTTTACCTTTTAGGGCCTAAAATTATAAAACGGATTAGCTTAGCTAGTTATAAATAGGGTAAAGTAGGTTACACTGTAGTCTGCTGCTACCCACTACCACAGATTAGATAATAGTTACTCCACTACGCCCACTTCGTACGTTTGGTAATTGGAGTAAAGTGAGAATAATCTCTGACGATACACGAAATAACAATAAATAAATTATGTAGTTAAGTGTATTTATTTGCATATTGTGTATTTATTTAGTATTTTTGGTATAGGTACTTATTATATTATGTTTGAAGTATATTTATTTAGTCATTTATTGTGCACTGACTTCCCTCTCTGTATCTGTTTTTTCCTGTCATGCCTAGGTTTGCTGGAAGAAATCTCTTTTCAGAGATAAGCTCGCCTTTGTTCATACCTTTTTGTAAATGTTACGTGTTTTTTATGTTTTTTGCAATAAAGTATAAATGAAATGAAATGAAACAAACTGAGGGATCGAGGGATCCTATTTAATTTATTTTCACGTCTATTTCTCCACTGGATAAACCTGAGTGCTTTCACCACCCCAAATGAAATATGGATTCTTTGTTTTATTATATCCGATTTTCAAAATTTTCTGGAATTAAAATGACGTTTCTTAAGGTGCTAATACCATCCATTTTGCGAATTAATCCAACTTCAGACGAACTTGTTGAACCGATCAAATCCGGTTTGATCGGGGCGTCTTATCAAGAAATGACTGTCCATTTCCAAGTTCGGCAGTTAAGCAAAGGGCGGTAAGGTTCAGTATTCCTGTGGGGCCCTAAAAGGTATGACCTTCATAACTTAGTCCTTCCGAATTGAAAGAGGAAAGGAATAGTGTTTTTATAAGTTTGAAGCCTCTGTCTGTCTGTGTATATGCCAGTGGACAGTTTTTATTTGTTTTTCATTCTTTATTTGATATTTTTATTTGCTGTTTCACATTCTATTCTAATAAGTTCTATAGTCTATTCGTGATAAGAATGCAGTAAAGTCATCACTGTCCGGCGGCCTAGCTAAGCCCCGTAACCAATCAAATCGTTTCCAATTATCAAGCCAAGTTCACAGTGACCAGTTGAAGGCATCCTGTCCTATGAGTGTGTGTTAACAGATTTAAATTTAAATTTCACTGCATTCTTATCACTAATAGACTGGTCTGTACTGCACTGTACTGTCCATAATACGACGTGAGTTAAGGTTTTATTTTCAGTCAAACAAACTGGGATCAATGATTCGAGGTTATTCTGGACCGCCCAAAAAAGTTGAACGCGAAAATATTACCTACAAATAACACTGCGTTTCCTTCAACTGAGACCGCGTTCCTAGCCAAACTCGACTAAGTTGAGTATACCAATTTGGCCCCTGGGATACGGTGAAGTTCGGCCATATTTAATTTGGGAGGGCAATGGTTTGAGCGGTAGATTATTGTTATTCGCAAAGTTTAGCTGTTGCGACTTAGCAGGCTATATTTCTGCTGCTGTATGGGGATTGCTTTGGAACTATTTAGTTATGCGTGTGTTAAAATTTGGTGTGGGAACTTAGAACTGAATGCAATTATCGCTATGGATAAAAGCAGTTGTTTTAAAACGGAGTACGCCAAATGTCCCGCTGAATGGTAGGCACAATTGTGCTTCATTCAGCCACCCCTTATGCGAAAAAGTAGTAAAGTTGAACTAAGCTAACAGTAGTGGCGGTAGTGTTCATGAAAACTGAAAATTTCTTGATGTTTTCCTGCACCGTTAGAACGTCTTTGTTGACATTCTTTAAAATCCCCACTTGTTTTTACTATGATCATTATTGTCGCCATAACAATACAAAGCGTTGCTAAACTCTGTTTAATACTTAAATCAGATATAATTGGGGCTCCATTTACAAATTATTTAGCATCACTTGACCTGAATATTCGTGATAAGTTATACCGTAATTTGATATGCGGGGTGGCGTGGTGTGACTTCAGACATACGCTTGTGAGGACGCGATTCTAGTGAGCACAAAACAGTGATTACAATATTTAAATAGTCACAACAACACATGAAAGTACACAACCATCCGTCCAAAGTCCACGGCCCGCGATTTTGGATCCCCTATGGAAAACAGAACAAAAGATCTGGGTCTTTTGCAGATGTCGGACATTTGAGTATATTTGCATACCTCGATTAACGAACAATCGTATGGGGTAATTATTTTAATGTAGTTTCCAACGTACTTGTGTGTTATAAAGGTAAGAGTGTTATGTTATATGTATTATAATTATTTACGTTACGGCTAATACTAGGTGAGCGGCTAAAAACTAGTTTTTCATTACATGCATTTACGTTTCTATTGTAACACAGATTTGTCAGATCTAGTACAAGGCCCCAATAATATTTTGTAATTGAACGAATTTTAGTGAATAAATGATTTTAATGATTTAAATGATTTATGTATTTTTGTATTGTCTTTACATGTCGACCTAACACGAAGATTATAGAGAGATTCGCTTCGCTCACCCCCTTCATCCTTTACCTACCCTGACCCACCACATCGCTAAGACATGCCACTATTATTATGAATTCTAACCAAAATTAGCTTCTCGTCTATAATTACGCATTTAACCACTAACATTAGCCGGCTAAAACTAGTTTTAGCCGCTCACCGAGTATTAGCCGTAAAATTTATATTACACAAGTACCTACGTTAGAAATTACAATAAAATAATCGTATCATACGATTGTTCGTCAATCGAATTCACATGACGCGCGTTACGCCGCGCCGTGGCACATAGCAATGCGTTACGCCGTAGCACAAAGTAATGCGTTACGTCGTAGCATGTAGCAATGCGTTACGCTGCAGCACTTAGCAGTGCGTTACGACGTAACACGTAGCGATGCGTAACGCCATAGTACGTAGCATTGCGTTCATTACGTGCATCATAGTGGCGTCAGTAGTTCCGCTTTTGCTGTTCTCTAGATAACGAGGTGGCTCTGTAAGTACGAAGTAACGCACATCACGCTTGCAATACTTGCTTTTAATTGTTTGGAAGAGCAATTAATACTCGTAGAGCAAAGTTCTTTATCCACACACGGTCCGATTATGGTGATTTGTGTGGCGGCCATTTGACCTACTACGTTTGATAACATTGACAACTTTCCTGCTCCCAAAACGCCGGTGATATGCATAAGCCTAACAATAGCAAAGTCACACCCATAGAGCAAGAGACAACGTCGAGCTAAAACCTACCGCAATTCCAATTTGCATGACAACGCAAGCGGTCATGTGTACGCCTCTCTACCTAACACCTTTTAGACTTATTGGTCTTAATACATACGTCATAGAGACGTTAATCGTACTCCAATGGTGTAGTTTGGCTCTTGTAAATGGGCTTAGAACTGTGAGTAGAGGAACCGCCTTTTGAATTAAATGTGCAGAAATGTATGTTAGGTAAGTGTACTACGTCCGGGAGTCTTCAAATAATAACACTCCGCCCGTTTTCACTAACGTCGATCAAGGAAACGCCTTACTAAGTAACTCCTATTTTAAGCCAATGCTTAGCATAAAGTTCCGTTTCAAAAATCGATTTGTCCTATCCTAAGAGTAGCCTAGTTTTTTGACATTTGTCCATGGTTTTGTTCGTCAATCTATCACATGTCTCTCTCTAACACATGAGACTGTCACATGTGTCAGTTTAGAGGCACCTAAGCACTACGTCCTCCCAAATCGGTGTCGTAACTTTAGGTGAGCCTAACATCGTTAGTCGTAACTTAAGGGCTGGTGAAACATGTTTTTGTTCTAGGCAACTCCTAAATATCTAGGCATCCGATTTAGGCGTGTCCTATGGTTAGTGAAAACGGGTGGCGTTCAGCGGTTTATTCTGAGTACACAGAAAGCACATTAGCACATTCATTCACACAATAGAAGGCACAGAAGGGTAGAAGGCACAAGCACAATAACTAGGGTAAAGTCTAAAAGCGATAGCACAGTCTTTTTATGTCGATTTGGTTTTAACTGTTATGTCACAAGCATGTATGTTTGTGATTAATAAATAACCAAAAAAAACCCCAGTTTCTAAAAGAGTGATCAAATATTATACGTAAGAGATTGGCTGAAACTTGTTTGACAAGAGTTCAACAAGTTGGCACAGCAATGTTTTCTTTCGAAAACTATGCGTTAGTGTGCTAACAAAATTTATTCTTCTTTAGAGGTAAGTAGGGGTCTGGCGGTTCCAGCGACACTATTTCTGAATACACGAGTGTTGCCTTGTATAATTGATCCGTCGTGTTGAGGCTTTGTCGTGGAAATTTTGAGGGTATTCGGATAATTTGTCGTTTGCGGATTGGAATATATATCTTAAATGTTGATCTTATGCTGATTTGCTACCCACTTTGAAAGCTGAAATTATGGATTGCTTATTGTTTACTGTGAGTAATGTTGGTGGGAAGTATCGAGGGAAAACCTTAATCCCTAATTGGGCCTCGGCAAACAGAATTATTCATTCGTTTTCGCATTTATTACTAAGCCATAAGTTCGAAAACTGGTGGGATGTATAAATCCTTCAGTAGAATTAAGGGTTACAGTTTTAAAGCGGAGATAAGCTAGCCCCCTTTAATGCAATAATCGGTTAAGTGCGGGTCGGTATCGCACACGAAGGGTACCGTACCATCGTACAACAAATCAAAAGCACTCAAAACAATAAAAAATAAACAAAAAGAAAATTTAAAAAGTTTATGCCTTCACGAGATTTGAACCGACGACCTCCGGATTGAGAGTCTACATCACTACATCATACCGGCTAACCACAACCATGTGGGTTGACGCGAAATATGCTATCATATTTAAATGTGTAGTATATGTGTCTATGACATGGTTTCTATGACAATAAATAAACAGTTTCAGTCAAGATCTCCATTTTGAAATGCGTAAGTGTATCTAAACACGTCTCTTGTATCGGGGCCCCCTTTAATTTGCAATATCTCTCGTATTTCAGTATTTGTGGTTGGTGCGGCAACAGATATACACATTCTGTGAAAATTTCAGCTTTCTACCTATTACGGTTCGTGCAGACGGACCCGGTGACAGACAGGACAGACGGACGGACAGACGGACAGCGAAGTCTCAGTAATAGGGTCCCGTTTGGCACCCTTCGGGTACGGTACCCTAAAAAGGATTGAATTCCTGGCTCTGGAAACACATTATCGTTCTATCATCCCGTATGGGAAAGTCATATCGCATTTTGTACAGTTGCGCCATGGTTCTTAGCTGCGTGAGTAGGAAACTTCTCTACTCTCTCAGCCTAGAAAAAGAGAGGTTACCACCTCCACACGACACTTAGATGCCAAGAATCTTGGCATGACCTGTATAATATTGTGTTGTTTTATGCATGTGCTTATTGAAACTTACAGAAATAAAAGTTGCAAGTCATCCGATCTAGCAGACAGACCACGTGCCCAGAGGGTTCAATAAATGATTATGATATAATATTTAAAAAAATATTTTGAATAAATCTGTGATCACCAATATTAAAATTATATCCACAGCATGAAAAAACATAAAGCTTTTATCGAAATTAATGTGAATATTTAATATTTTTCGTATCTGGATTGAGTCAGAGTAGACTCCAGATCAGACTCTGCAGCTCTTAGTAAATTACTCATTACTTAATACTCTTGGTTTTATTGGAAATTAAAGCAAAGCGCTGTTGGATAAAATAAAGTCAAACTTACTTAATAAAAAATATCGAATTAGAAAAATATGTATTTTTGTCATTTTGTATAATTCCTTAATCATTTTGTTAAAACTAAGTTTTAACTTTTCTCATACAAGGTGGCAGGTGAAACTGTCATTCTATAATCCAGATCAATCGTACATAATTTTAATTTCAATGAAGGCTAGTATCAAAATTATAATTATCTTTATTAAAAGTGGGGCAGGCAGGATTAAATCCAAATCCAACAAAGTTCCTGACAGCGTCCGAATCTGAGATTTCTCCTTGTTTTATAACGAATATGCAAATATTTTGTTTTGTTTGCTTGTAGACACAATTCCGAAAGCTATTCCATGATTTTCTGTACGCATTTTGGTTCTTCTCATTTTGGTATGTTTTAATTGAAACATTGGCATAAAAAATAAAGGTACAAAATTTCACATAAGACAAGTAGAGTGGTAACTGTTGAGTTGCCAAAGTTATGGCCGCACAAACTAAACTCCTAACTCACCGTCGAATTGATGTTGTTAACTTCCTGAGCTTATTAAGAGCTCCGTGGTCTCCGTGGTCACGCTTTCTTCCCACGCAGGAGGTCTAGGTTTGATTGATGCTGAATTAGATTATCGAATGTTTCGTGTTGCGGAATTTCCAGATGACACTTTAAGCTTAAGCTGTGTCCAGTCCTTTGTGCCACAAATAAATTAAGTTGGATCTCATGTTATGTTCATTTTATGTGGCAAATAAAAGCTTCTTCTTTCTTTCTTTAAAGTGTATGTCCCGGTTACTAACGCTATTTAAGTAGAAGAAAAACACCTTCATCAACCTGCACTGAGCCAGCGTCGTGAAGTACGGCTCAATCTTACTGATATCCGGGTAAAGGCCTGTGCCCAGCGGTGGAGACTTTAATTGCCCTGGGTCAATGGATATTGATAAATTCATTTCTCAAATTCAAATTCAGTTCAACAAAAATCTTTGCTTGCTCCGTGTTCGTAATAAATACGCACTCTTTACGTGAAACTACTTTGCCAGTGTTCTTTCCCATTGAAATGTAAAGCTATACAAACGTCCATTAAAAAAGTTAAACTGTCTATTTTATTATAAGTCATTCCATTTAACAAATGGCAAAGTGACGGCCGCGACCTGAGAATTAATATCGCTGAATAACAAAGTTGCAAAAAGCATGTCGGGGAAATTCACCGCAACTTTCTTACTGAAGGAGCCTCAAGCGGTGTGGGGCGTATTCAGGGGGGCGATTTATTCATATTCATATCCTTTGTTGCTCGGAAATGTATAATGTAATCATCTTATTAATCAATTAATGCGCAAAGGCAAGCTTATCTCTCAGAAGAGTTTTTCCAGCAAACCTAGGCAGGCGGGGAAAGATTGGATAGGTAGGTAAGTTTGTAAACTCCGGTAAGAACTATTTAAAAAAAACTGTAGAAGAATAACAACAGTGTTTTGAAAATTCTATTGTTTTTGAATAAATTCCTTATGACTTGCCCGTAATTTTAATGTTTTTTTTTCTTTTCGGGCCAGCAAAGCAAAGAATGAGGGCAGGATTATTTTTTTATCATACTAATGCGTCTATGACCACCAGCTATATCAAAGTAAAACATTTATTACAGTATTACTTTTCATATTTTCAAAGACATATATTAAATTTTAATTGGAAATTCTAATGATCCGTTGATTTATATTACATTAGGGCTGCGCCTTCCCGTACTTCTTACTGATTTCTGGCCAAAGAAAATAGCGCCTCTGTCACATTTTTTGGTACTAAGTCGGTACGAGAAGGCTGTCACATGTCACGTGGCTGTCCCCGTCTGAGTTTAGCAAAGGGGAGGCAGTCGCTCACGTCCGAAGGAATTACTTGGCCCTTCACGTCCGTCCCGGGTAGTGCTAACGAGCGACAAATCATCATCATCATAGTCATCAAATCATCTCAAGGCATTATAATTTCCAGGTTCTCAAATGAGAACCTGACCACTTGACACTAATGGTGGCAATAACGGCTGTTTTGCAATAACGAACAACACTGTTGTGTTATTTCAAAATAACTGTTGTCGTAAACTGTTATCCTGTTATCCTGTTATATTGCTTTTTGGTAAAACGATAATTGAATGAATTGCAGATTGACAATATCATTATTTATGTTATTGCTCATTATCAGTTCTTCCCTTCATACTTTAAACAGGCATAGGACTGTCAAAATTATTGTCAATACTTCGTATTCGTAAATTTAAATATATTTGAGAAACTAGTTGTTTGAATGAATTATAGACTGATTATTTGGAGTGTTGCCGGATAATCGATGGTATATCGATTATTAATCGATTCTCCTAAGTACATATAAAAAATCTAACAAATCGATCTGGCATCGATTTTATCGATATAATCGACTGTATCGATACTATCGATTCTTATACTTGTACCAATAAAATCGATTATAATCGATTATTCGATTGTAATTGCTGTTTCTGATAATTAAATCGATTATATCGATAGTATCGATGGTGAGAAGCAATACGATAGAATCGATACTATCGACACAATTGATTAAATCGAGGTATCGTTTAGATTATATTTTTGTGTAATCTGTAACGTAACAATATATTCTAAACCGATACCTCGATTTAATCGATTGTGTCGATACTATCGATTTTATCGATTATATTGTTTTGCTTCTCACCATCGATACTATCGATATAATCGATTTAATCATCAGAGACAGTAATTATAATCGACTAATCGATTATAATCGAATTTTTGTTACAAGTATAAGAATCGATAGTATGGATTTAACCGATTATATCGATTGAATCGATAACAAATCGATTAGTTAGATTATTTAGGTACCTACTAATCGATTAATTGATAATCGATTATCCGGAAACACTTTGGAATTATGGTAATACCGGCGGCGTATTTAGTAGTTCATTGATCTTATTTACATTTTTTTAGATATACATTTTTAAATTTACAATTTTTGTTATTCTATTTACACACAGTTATTCCCATTTATAAACATCATAGTCACTTTATCAACTAAAAAACATTATCATCATACGCAACAGAGCGCACGCACCCCACCCCCCATTGGTGAGACGGCCGGACGGCGGCGGCGGCGGCGTCGCGTCATTGGCTAATCATTATTGAGAACAGCAGCAAAGTCAACAACAGCGCGCGACTTCAACAATGTAAAACGCAACGATAACTAACGACAACAGGATAACAGGATAACAGGATGCTTGAGTTTTCGACAACAGTGTTGCTCGTTGCGCACAAATAACGCATTATATTATCTGTTGTCGTAATAACGACCACCACTACTTGACACTGGCAAAATTAACCTCAAAAGAGGTTAGGACGCCATTAATAAAAAGAAGAAGAAGAAGAAGAGTTTAGCAAAGAGTATATAAACTTACTAGAATTTAGGTGCCTAAATGAGGAAAGTAAACATTACCTCAAAATAAATAAACATTTATTAATTTTATAAAATTGGCGATAAAACAACAAAATATCTTACAGTACCGACCTCAATAAAAAATCTATCAAATATGACTATTCTTATGAACAGACGTTACAAATTCGCTCGAGATATTCGTTAGTATAGGCCATTGCCCTGATTCTTTAACGCACATACGAAAGTATTGCTTGTGGTCTTCACTGTTCCTTCACTTCTTTGTGATCACAAAGAAGGTATCTTTGTGTGGTATAAACATAAAAGATCCTAACGGTCATACTACCAACTAAGATGCAACCTAGGTGGGTAGCATTTTTGAAAAACTCAAATTTTGAAAGACAGCCTCACTATTTGGGGTTCCCGAAAAAGCTAGCACTGAATGCGCCTCTGGAGGCCCGGAGTTTTTTATTATTCAAAACCGTTTTGCTCATAACGTCTTGATGAATGTCGTGAGGAAGTTGAAATTTTATTCGTCGCAGAAATGAGTGGAAGTTGTTAAATTTACGATTTCACTAGCTAACGTTCTCGCTCGTCACGCCTGGCTCTGAAACGCAGCGTTGTTTTTTGCTTTTATTTAAATTAAGAGCTCCGTGGTTAAATGGGTTTCATACTTGTCTCTCACGCAGGAGATGCAGGTTTGAATCCCGGTGCTGATCATGTACCAGGAAAATCTAGAAAAACTCTCGACAAAAAATAACTTTAATTTAAGGAACACGTGTGCCAAGTTTTGTGAGGATCGCTTGAAAACTGTAGCCCCTAGACCGGAAAAGACAGACATACATAGATAGATACAGACAGACGAAAGCAAAATCGGCCTCCTATCTTGTCGAAATGGATCCCTCTGCTCGCTTCGCTCGCTCGGTCAATTATTAATAAATGCATATTTGATAATATTCAGTATGAGTTTGAAACTTTCTTGCCTTTCTTTGCTCCATTCCTAAGCCCACCAGTTTCGAACGGGCGCTGGTATACAAAAATATTATTAATATATTTAGACGTGGTATGGTTTTATAAAACCATACAGATTGCTTACTCAACATATTTTTTTATTTTCATGTGAACTGAACAGCCCGCCGAGAAACAGAATACCTCTAGTCTCTTCCACATATTCTCACATAAAGCCACAGCCGTCAGCCTTGTCTAAATTAACACATTGTCTCCAGTCCCGGGCCATTAGGAGGTTTTGCGTCGCCTAAGTCTTTTGTCTGTTAATTGTGAGTGTTCGGGCCACAATGGTGACGACGGGTTACCTCTCCGGCCACAGAAGCAGCGATATAATTGGGCGAAATATTAATTATGTGCTTGTGTGTGTGCGCGTGTATGTGTGTGAGAGAGAGAAAAAGAGAGAGTGTGGAAGAGAGAGCACGAGACTGAAAGAAGAAAAGAGAGAGATAGGTGAGCTTTTGAATAAACAAAAACGAGTTGCATGCAGGCATTGGATAAACAGGATAACATGGTTCAAGTGCCAATCAGTCAGGTCATCCTTGTATGTACTTACATTAAATTCAATTATTAAATTGATCCTGACACAATAAGCTCATTCACACGGCATCCGTCAATGTCGATCACGGATCCGACTCAATAAATTGACGAATGGTGTTTTTTGACGGGCACGATTTTTAAAACACGATACCTGATTAAAAATGCGTCCGTGATTTTTCGCGATTTTTGATCCGTGTGACGGTGCGACGGGTATTTATAAGCATTGCCGATTGCCGCCGTCAAAAAAAGACAAATCGTGATAACTAAAACACAATTTGTCGTCGTTTGAATGAGCACTTAGTTCTAATTGTGGAAAAACATTTGAACTGGTTAAGTTAGGTAGGTATCTACTACCTTTTTCAAATTGCATTGAAATCCCATCGACCAATATATTCCCGCAGAGTCAGACAGACAGACTCTTCTCGAGTACGCTTCGCTAACTCTAGTGGCCATACAGAAAAGTTAGATAAAGCGAGGTTTTGTCGCTTCAACGCGGTCTGGGAACGGTTGGTGTTTGGATTAATGTTTCCATTTAAATCAATTCAATTCAAATTAGTTATTTGCTGCAAAGATTAATCGCTTTGATGACCTGTTTTCTGTTCATCTGATAATTTAACACTGGCACATGAAATTACTAATTGATGAATTCTAAGACGCTTTACAGATAAACACCGAAATTACGGATGACATCAAATACAAAGTTGAACTTATCTCTAATTAAAGATCTCTTCCAGCGGCTTCATCCAGTCATCCCCAGTAGGTACTTTGCGACTGAAGGGCATATAATAAATAATAAAAACCGGCCAAGTGCGAGTCGGACTCGTGCACGAAGGGTTCCGTAACATTATCTATAAAACGGCAAAAAAACCTGTTCGCTGTAGCGCCCTTTCATATTTATTCTGTTTTTTAGTATTTTTTCTTAAAGCGGCAACAGAAATACATCATCTGTGAAAAATTCAACTGTCTAGCTATCACGGTTCATGAGATACGACGAGACGGACGGACGGACGGACAGCGAAGTCTCAGTAATAGGGTCCCGTTTGGCACCCTTCGGGTACGTAACCCTAAAAAGCGGGCGAGGTCGGTCTAAAGATGAGTATGGACTGAACCGTTTCAGCAGGTTAGGATGAGAACGGTTGAATAAAATATTTTTAATAAAACACACAACACAACAGGTAGGTAAGGATGAAAACGGTTAAAATATTTTCATGAAATCACACTACACAACAGGTGAGGACGAGAACGGTTGAAATATTTTTCATGAAAACACACATTTACGCACTAGTTTATGTAGTCTATTGATTTGTAAGTAATAATTATATGTATTGTACACATGGGTCTACTCCTGCTCAGCAATCCACCTGTCTCATCCCTATTTGGTTTGCTGGAAGAGATCTCTTATTAGAGATAAGCTCGCCTTTGTACACGTTTTCTATGTTTTTTACTGTCCTATGTAACTTTTTGTGTGCAATAAAGAAATTATGAAATTTACCCAAGAATAATGCAGGGACACACACAACAATAACTGAGCGTCACGCCTTCATCCATACGGGGTGGCGAAGGCACCTATCTATTACATAAACATAAATATTTACATACAGGCACATACATTGCTCCCGGCCCCACACCTAATACCCTGTGTCGTGGGAACCAAAGTCAAAGGTCAAAGGTGTTTATTTGTAAAACATAGGTTGTAGTATAATGATCTTAAATATTTGTAATATCGTATCTCTATGCCCCAGTGGCATACAAATATTCAATTGTGTAGTAAACTACAGTGTCGTGTCATCTAGATATTATATAACCAGAAACAGCGACAACACAAACATGTAAACATCCAAGATGTGGTTTTTTTTTCGTCCCCAGCCGGGATTCGAACCCGGGACCCCTCGCATGGTAGGCAGATGCGGTACCGCTGCGCCACAAAAGCCGTCAACTAAACGTCACTCAAGTGAATTGGTCGACTAGGGGGGCGCTTGTTCTACGCAAATTAACGTAACGAACCTGTCATTATCACAGACCTTTCATTTCTAATCAAGCAATAGTTACACCTGTCACCGCACGCCAAAAGTTCACTGGAAAGCTGTATTTCACCTTTAACAAAAAGCTTAAACTTTTTCAGGCACTCCATATTCATTCAGTGACAAAATCAAAGGAAAACTTCCAAAGTATAAAGTCTGTCGAATTTCAAAGTTCCCACACGTTCCATTAGCATTCAAGGGTCGTCACAGAACCTTATAAGACCCCAGAATCATTAGAAATGGAAGCGTCGCTGGAAGGAATCACCACGATAAAACACTGTCACGGTTATTACCCACGCTTGCACGGGCAACTAAGTATGACGTCACGACACTCTTGGCTACATCAAGGAATTTATGGCAACTGCAAAAAGAAGAAATATTGCGGAAATAATTGCTTTATTTTATTTATTTTATTTTATTTTATTTTACTTTTTATTTTATTTTTATTGCCGCAATCTGTTGGAATTACAGTTGCCGGTCAATTTTTGCCCGCAATTTTTTTCCTGTACCACATGCATAAACGAACTCTGGTAGCAATAAAATGCACATTAAGCGGACTACACACGACTTGATATCGGTGGTGATCTAGGGTGTAAAAAGGTGATAAACTGGAGCCGCCTGCTGTGTGTGAGTACACACTTCAAGCGCACAGCAGGCGGCTCCAGTTTATCACCTTTTTACATCCTAGATCGCCACCGATATCATGTCGTGTGTAGCCCGCTTTACACTGCGCAAAACAATAAATACTAACATAGTATGGCGGCAGAAAAACTTTAAACTTACATGCAGTTGGTTCAACGTCAGAATTGCGCTTCCATTCTCAAACTTCCTTGTCACAAAACCTTATAAGATGGTCTTGAAATATGCGGTTCTTCACAACTTTCTGTCTATTGTGGGTATCACGTCTAGGGATGTGAGTGGGATCCGGATTTTCATACTATTCGAAATACGCTCTTTTTTTCGAATATAGAGCTGGGGTATGTATTGCATAGGCCTCATCTATAAAGTCTGAAAATACTTTCTTTTTGTAACTAGCGTGACACCATTTTCTTAGACGGGGTGATTAGTAGTACATTTTTTCCCAGTTGTTTGAGCCAATACTCATTATTGATTACTTTTTATAATCAAGAGTCTTAGTAAATAAGATCAATTATCTGACTCAATTTATTTCTAGCATATAGTTTCTTATTTGCTAATTATTATTTTCGATCATCCAGATAGACAGAACTTTTTTGGAGAAAATATAATTTGTAACGTATTTTTAACAATTCCCATTTTCGCCTAAAATTGTGCGCAACTTTTCTCGGATAACATAGCTTTGATTTAGGTCGATTTTCAAAACACAGTCCAAAGGTTACGATTAATTAATCAATAATCAATTCGAAATAGCGCAACAGAATAAACTGTTATTAGTCAATTGCTCTATTCACTAATTGTAACCTTTGAACATCGCCCCGAGAAACCGCCGTTAGTGATTATTTTTTTATTATTTTTTGTAATTTTGCCCTGAAGTTCAAGCGAAAATTCGAACACATTTCGAATATCCGCACCTCTTCTCACGTCAGAGACAAAGTTCTCGGTCTCAGAGAGTGTTGGTTAATCACTTAAGTTTCTGATCGTCCGTTTTTTCGTGACATTGTTCGCTGATGGTGCTCTAAGTAAATTCTCTTGTCTGAGAATGGTTTTGCGGTGATATAAGTTCGGAAGAATTATGTGCACGTATGTACCAAACCGTTGGGCTAAGAGAACCACGGCCTGGCTCCCAGTAAATGCAAAGAGAAAGCGTGGCCGACCCAGGAAGAGATGGAGTGATGAGTTGGGTCTATGGGATAAAGAGTGGAAGGAGACCGCTCAGGATCGAATGGAGTGGAAGAGGGGGAGAGAGGCCTTTGCCCAGCAGTGGGATATTACAGGCTCATAATAATAATAATAATGTACCAAACAGATATTTTGAAGAAAAAAGTTTTGCTGTGTGGTTCAATCGCAGCCTTTAGGTTCATTATGACAAGGTTCAACACGCCCAATCGCATAAGGACAGAAGAGTCCTTTGAACAATATTGACATTAAAATTATAAAAAAAAAATGACATTAAAATTAGTTTGACAGTGGGTATCAAGACGTCAATGAATGTCTAATTTTTGACGTTGGTACCCACTGTCAAACTAATTTTAATGTCAATATTTTTCCCTTTTCGGCCAGGAGAATGACAATGGCTTGACTTAGGGGATTAAAACAAGTTTTCATTTTGACCACTTTTCATTTCATAATTTCTTTATTGCCCACAAAAAGTTGCATGAGACAATATTATAAAACATAGAAAACGTGTACAAAGGCGAGCTTATCTCTAATAAGTGATCTCATTTCCCTTTTACGACTTCCCAAGTTGCCCATGTCCCAATTTCACTCTCAACTCGTGGTCGCATTAAGAAGCGATCAAAATGGGAACCACTCATTATAAAACGGTAATTTTCATCTTTGCTTCTGGTACAACTTATCCTATTATGCGGCCAGACACGCAGAAATGTCTGTATACATGTAAAGAAACGACTTGATCGTAAGAATTCTCAAATACAATTCCCCAGCAAAAGCAAAACTCACTCAAATATAATTTCTACAAAGTCTAATTATATTAATTCAATGCAATATGAACCCCTCACGAGAGAGAACAAATGCGCAAAAGGAAGGCAGAGCAAATAAATATTGCGAGGCAAGACAGGCACTTCCTGGCTGACTCCATAATTATCTTGACGCATGCAATAATAAAAATAAAATAAAATACGCCCGCAGGAACCGGATGTCACAGGTCGCGCGTCCACGATTAGCAAAGAGTGCACAGTTCGTAGTGTTGTGCAATAGAAGTATCGATAGTTAAGTAAAAATGTAGTGTAAAATATGTATTTTGGATATTTAGTTAATTAAGGGATCTATAGGTCTACATTTAAGAATTTCATTTTACTAAATTAGTTTATGCCTGTTTGTTCCTAAATAAATAAATAAATATATAAAAAACTAAATTGATCCTATTATTCTTTATGGAACCTCTTTACAATGGCCCATGATAGGCAACTTTAGGCACGCAGAACGGGGTAGAGCTATACAGATATATTAGTTTTTCACTATCTTTGCCTTTAATCTCCCATGATGGTCTATTGTGTGAAGGAGCCATTTTGTGGTATTTTCATTCAAGTAGCGGCTTCGACACTACTGGGAAGATTCTTCAGTCAAAACCAAAAAATACATTAGTATTATTCTAACACAAGGAAAATATTCTTAGTAACAACATTCTGCCTATAATTTTCTCAACATGCGACGTACAACACTAGCTCGATAAATACACACGTCCCTTGCCAAAAACTACGTCGGGGAAAATATTATTTTAGAACTACAATTAGGAGCTGTAATTTGGTGTGTTAGTTTAACAAAGCGCTGGACTTAATTAGTTATTACGTTTCATTTTCGGTATGTTATTCTTGTTTTAGATGTGGTTTCGAGTATTTGTAGTAGGTATGCTCGCTCTTAAACTCGTACGTATAAATACATCCTTGATTTTTAGTGCAGTTGAAGTTCAACAAGAAAGCTATGGCCATATGAATGATCCAACCTCAAAAAATAGTAACACCTATTTATGACGTCTTGAGTAAAATATAAATAATGATGGGTGTTGGTTGATGAATATTCTTCAAACGTCAATTACGAAGAAAAATAAATTTCAACCGCCTTTATATTAAATATAAAGGCGGTTGACATTTATTTTTCTTCAGGCGACTATGAGATAAAAAAATTATCTCATAGTCGCCTGTATATTTATTCGTTTTTGGTCGGTACAAGCGCCCAATGAAAGCTAAAACTCGGTTGATCTAATTTCCACTCCACAATTAAAGAAAGTATCAATACGTACAACTTACTTACTTACTTAAAAAGCTTTTTCACAATCTTTTGTTTTCGTCACGTAAAAATGAATCGCCTTAATTTCCTGACCCTTTGCTAAGAGTCGCCATAAAAACAAAAGAAAGGTGAAACGATTAAAATAAAAACAAAGAGAGTCATTCATATTGTCGCTGTTACTACCAGGACGTTTAAGAATGGAGACGTCGTAATTTGCGCTTATTCGTTTGCTGTAGTCGGAGTATACTATAAATAATTTCATAACAATTTATAATTTATTTTTTGCAAACAAACAGTTACATAGGACAAAAAATATAAAGATAAATTTTACAAAGGCGAGGTTATCTCTAGTAAAAATTCTCTTGACAATTTTTCTGTAACGTAAATAGGTAGGTCTAGGACTTTTATATAAAAGAAGGTGCAGTTTTTCAAAAAGGCGTTTGTAAATAAAGTAAAAAAATGAGTTATGAAACTTTATTCGCTTGAAACTTCACAAAGGATTATTTTGCGTCTGTTTCTTTGTTTACTTAGTTATGACTCGACTAGGGTATTTCCAGCACTAGTTATTCCAAGTATCAGGAGAACAAAGTCAGGTCAGACTCTCAGACATAACATTTTATGAGAGCACCACCTTTTGTACGGCACCTTTATCATGATTGTGCGGATGAGGTAAGAATGAAGGAAGGTGAAAAAATGGTCTAACGCTTCTTCACATCACCAGCAAGCCGGAAGTGGCAGCGGAGCAAATGCTAAAATGAAAAAAAAATAAAAAATCGTTTATTGCCATAAGGAAATACAATTCACAGTATGCTGACCCTCACACTAGGCATAGCCTGTCTTATGAGGGAGGAATAAATACAAGAAACTATGACGCATTGTCATACCAAGCAGGCGGGATTTTGAAAGCGGGTCTTCAGTGTGGCGGCCATTTGACCAAACATTTGAAAACCCGCCCAGCCCAGTGGCTTGCAGTGACGCAGGTAGAACTAACGCTTAAATGAATAACCGGCTAAGTAGAAGTCGGACTCGCGCACGAAGGGTTCCGTACCATTATCTATCTATAAAAAAACCGAAAAAAAAACATGTTGTATGGGAGCCCCCCTAAATATTAATTTAATTTTAATTTCATTACTTATTTTTAAGTAAATAAAATACTCAATATATTGTGAACATTTTAAGCTTCTAGCTGCTACCATTATCAATATCGAGCAAAAATGGGAAAAAAAATCACGTTTGTTGTGAGGGAGCCCCCGTTAATATTAAATTTCTTTTGTTTTTTAGTATTTTTTGTTATAGCGGCAACAGAAATACATCATCTGTGAAAATTTCAACTGTCTAGCTACCACGGTTCATGAGATACAGCCTGGTGATAGACAGACGGACGGACAGACAGACGGACGGACGGACAGACAGCGAAGTCTCAGTAATAGGGTCCCGTTTGGCACCCTTCGGGTACGGAACCCTAAAAATCAGTATTGATGACAGATTTTACCATTAACTTTTACAGTGCCTAGAGCATGAGCGCTGGCGCCACCATCTACTCCAAGTCTCCAATTGAACAGCATGCACAATGCAAACAGACTGACAGAGAAGTGATGTTTTCCTAGCGGCATCAGTAGTTCTGCCTTGGCCGTTCTCTAGAATACTCTAGATAACGTGGTGGATCTGTAATGCAACGAACCTGTCAAAAAATGTTAGTTCCACGTATCACCGCAAGCAAAAAGATCGTTGGAAAGCTCGTTGTACCTACTTCAGTGTTTGCACTACATAATTTGCCAAGTTAAAAACTTGAAAAAACCGACTTCATGCCATATTACTTAGTCCTCCCCGCTTGTTTTACAGTGTCGTCTATATATCCGAAAACGAGCCTACAAAATCTGTCTCCTGACAGTGAAGTCCAAACGTATTACATAATGTCAACAAATTTATGCGATCCTAACAGCCAGAATATATCTCGTGACAATGACTTTAAACATCGAAAACGCACAAAAAATCTTGATGTATAATGTCATCCAGGTAAAAACAAATTGAACTTTACAGATTTTTCATGTAGCAACCTAACTACTGGACCGATTCCTGATTTTCAAGAAATGGGACCAAACTATTGGGCTTCCCTTTTGAAAAAATATATATTTTTGGGAATCGGTTCATAAATACCAGTTTCGATGTAACAAACATAAAAAAATATATAAAAAAAACAACAACAACATACAACCGAATTGATAACTTTTTGGAAGTTGGTTAATAATAACTAAGCATCTCTATTTCCATGTGTGCCAACATTATACTCTATTCTCATTCCTAACCGGAAACAAACGTGGGAAGACCGAAGAAAAGAAAGTAATTTATCGCAGTATTATGTTGGGACCGCGGGCCCCTCGCATATATCTACTTCCATTTACTAAAATACCTGACTTAGCGAAAACACCCGATGACTCCATTACTGCACAGAATGGACATAGTAATTTATGAAACTGTTGCATAATGAGGGGTATTAAAGCACGAGTGAGGTTTTTAATAGTATCCCACGAGAGTTTTAATACCTAACTATGTGCAGTTTCATACACTACTTTATCTACTCTCATACTTAAGTGTCTCTCCTACAAAAATCAAAGTTAAAACACAACAATATTTCCAGATAAATCAGTGCTTAGACACAAAAAAAGGTTGTCACGTCACGTTGACTTTTTGTAGCCGCCAAAACCCAGCATATCACAGCGCATGCGCGGAGCATGGGCCACATTATCAAACCTCAGATCAATGAACCTCTTTGTTTAAATCTTCCTGGCTTCCTCCAAGTACTTAACAAACACTGAGTGGCTGTTTGGCTGTCACTATAGCTAAAAAAAAACTTTCCAACGATACAGATTATCAAACACCTTGGCTGTATGGTTTCATGACCTTTGCCTTTTCAAAAAAAGTAGAACTGTGTCGTTATGGAAAAAAAGTTTAATAATAACATTAGTTTTGTTCGAGAAGTAGTGTTTTTTATTTTATTACTGTATTGCGTTTATAAGATACGTCATTATAAATTCGATTTCAAGTTTGTAATTCGAACTTTAAGACATGAGAGTAGATAAATAATTGTGTTTTTTAGGGTTCCGTACCCGAAGGGTGTCAAACGGAACCCTATTACTGAGACTTCGCTGTCCGTCTGTCCGTCCGTCCGTCCGTCTGTCACCAGGCTGTATCTCATGAACCGTGGTAGCTAGACAGTTGAAATTTTCACAGATGATGTATTTCTGTTGCCGCTATAACAACAAATACTAAAAATTAAAAGAAATTTAATATTAAGGGGGGCTCCCATACAACAAACGTGATTTTTTTGCTCATTTTTGCTCGATATTGATAATGGTAGCAGGTAGACGCTTAAAATGTTCACAATATATTGAGTATATTATTTACTTAAAAAATAAATAATTAAATTAAAATTAAATTAAATATTAATTTAATTTTAATTTAATTATTTGGGGGGGCTCCCATACATTTTTTTTGCGGGTTTTTATAGATAATGGCACGGAACCCTTCGTGCGCGAGTCCGACTCGCACTTGGCCGGTTATTTTGGGACTATTATAACTTTAACCTGACACCCTTCCATCAATCCGCTCTGAGGCAGCATCATGATTTATTGCTCAATCTTACTCTTTTTCAAGTAAAAGTCCATGGTCTACTCGGTGGGGAAATGAATAGGCTACATTTATTTTATTAATTATGTAACTTTCACTGTAACTAGGTATCGTTTAAGTAGAGCAACTCGACTCTACACGGTGAAACAGAAATAAGTAATGGTATCTCAGGTATCTCAGTTTTTTACATTTAGGCCAGCAATTAGCTGATGATCGCCTCATGAAAATCAGCTGATTGACCGGCCTGTGTTAAAACAAAACTCCCGAAAATATAACCCGACACACAAGAAGTGGAAAGTATTTTTGCTCCTGATCTGACAGTAAAACTGGTTCAAAACAACGCCCTAAAATCTAAATACACCATTCTGTTACAGTTTGTATACACTATGAATATTCGTAATTTCTTTGTTGTAATTCACAAAACAGATATACAGAAAATACATGTAAGAAATGTGGCCGGAGGTGGCACAGACCAGGGAAGTGTGGACAAAAGAGGGGGAGGCCTTTTCCCAGCAGTGGGACACTTTAATGGCTAAATAAAAAAAATTAAAAAAACATGTAAGAAAAACAATGAGCATAACATTAGCCGGCTAAAACTAGGTTTAGCCGCTCACCCAGCATTTAGCCGTAACATGTACTTACAAATACCGTCACAATAAACATGAACATTTATAAATAGATACGAACATGCTACCAGTCCCATACTAGGATATCGGAACCACAAACAGCGTCGTCACACACATATTAACATCAAAAACCTTATTTTTCATCCTCCTCATCCGGAATTCGAAACCAGTACCTCTCGCTTGGAAAGCTGAGCATCGAACCGCAATGCCAAGAGGTCGTCGCAAGTAAAATACGACCATACCTTCCTGTCACACACCCTGACAAAGTTAAATGAAGTCACTTAAAAAGATTGGTCCTCCCTCCATTGGCGAACCGTTTCACCTTTTGAGGCGAAGTGAGTAAATAACTAGGTTTATGACAGCTCGTTAGAAGTTCGCTCGTAACGCTAAATGATACGTCCTTCGCGTTATCGTCAGCCTGATGGCTTCTCAAATCTGAGTGGTTTTAGGCGTGTCGTGCCGTTCCCCACTTTTTTTTATTATTAATTAACTTAAAATTAATTAAAAGTTATTTAATGAATTTTAAGTACAAATAATTAAAAAAAAAATTAATTAAAGCACTTCAAAGAATGTAAGTGAAAGTATGAACAAAGACGTGACGCTATGTCATGAGGTGTACAAGATCACGTTTTGTGGTAGTTGTGAATCAATAGCCTTACCCAAAATTGTTACTAGGTATTGCATCAAAAATACTTACCAATGGTCTGGGGGTGAGTATTTATTTATTGAAAAAAAAAAACTTTCTCGTATCGGGATGAAGGCCTGGATACGAAGAATTATTTTAAATGATAGGACGCACATAATTAACGGTCAATGATATTTGTAAATAAAATAAGGTTAAACTTTCTCTAAAACCTACCTAACATTAAAATAGTAGATAGTACAACAAGTGCATAAAACGCACCATTTTTCCGACACTTATGCAGGCGAGGGTGGATAGTCAAGTCGAGGGTAAAATGGGTTTTATGTACGAGTTATACACTCTGCTTTTAGCTTCGATTGTGAGGAAATTAAACAGCAATATTGCAAAAAAAAAACTATTGAAAAATGCAACGCAAAGAAAAAATAACCGGCCAAGTGCGAGTCTGACTCGCGCACGAAGGGTTCCGTACCATTATCTATAAAAAACCGCAAAAAAAATAATGTATTGGAGCCCCCCCCTAAATATAAATTTAATTTTAATTTAATTATTTACTTTTTAAGTAAATAATATACTCAATATATTGTGAACATTTTAAGCGTCTACCTGCTACCATTATCAATATCGAGCAAAAATGAGCAAAAAAAAACACGTTTTTTGTATGGGAGCCCCCCTTAGTATTACATTTCTTTTGATTTTTAGTATTTGTTGTTATAGCGGCAAAAGAAATACATCATCTGTGAAAATTTCAACTGTCTAGCTACCACGGTTCATGAGATACAGCCTGGTGACAGACGGACGCACGGACGGACGGACGGACGGACGGACGGACGGACAGACGGACAGCGAAGTCTCAGTAATAGGGTCCCGTTTGGCACCCTTCGGGTATGGAACCCTAAAAATGTTTTTTTTAGCAAAAAACGATTTTCTTAAAATAATAACGTAAGTCTTCTTTGTAAAACGACCTGCCTTTTCAAAGCGACACAAAAGACAGAGGAAAGTACCTATACAAACCCGTAAGCAATTTATACATACTTTATATCCCAGGAACAACATTCTAAGCTCTCGAGGAGTTGTTCCCGTTTTGCACAAAATTATTTTTAATTGGAAATCCTCCAACGACTTTTATTACCCCTTATATGACACGGAACTAAGCCAATGAGTATAAAAAAAACTGTCAGAAAGTGGAAACCATACTTCGTGACATTTTCGTAGTTTACTGTCGTGTATAGGTACCGCCATCCACGATGACGCGTGACGTAGTTATTTGCATCTTTGTCTTTCAGCAGAGTGCCTCGATGAAAAAGAAAGATGCAAATAGCTACGTCACGCGTCGTCGTGGATGGCGTTACCTATATACATACGATTGTTTGTGTGCGCTTTGCTGCGAAATTAACTAATTTCTGGTTAGGTACCAAGAAACATAATTTTGTGGAATTATTAAGGGTTAAACTGGAGTCATTTAACCCGCCAGTGGTGACGTCAATTTGACTTACACCAATGGTGACCCAGGTCTTCTCCCCGGGTTTTTCAAACTAAGTTTTTGCTTATGATATCCTACACATGCTATTTTCTATTAATTAAGTTTTAAAGATACATTCGACAGTAAAACAAAGTAATTTTCACTGCTCGTTTATTATTCTTTACACAATAGTACTTAAAACACTTAAAATTAACGTGTTTTTTCACCTATCTCCTTGAAAAAAAATCAAATCACAACAATCGTTTCAAGTTTTATAACTAAATAACCCTTTTTCAGTGTTATGACACTAGGAACATTAAATTAAAAGCAAAAATGGTATGCTTTCACCAAAAAAAAAAAACATACCCTCTAAAATCGAAAAATATCATTTACAAAACAGGCAACATTTCTAGCATACAACCACAGACAAACGATACTTACTGGCATAAACAAAGACAGGCGACAGTTACAGGCATACGCAAGGTAAGATAAAGATAAAGATAAAGATTTTTATTTGCTAAGATATTGCAATAAAACAACAAGGTAATAAAACAACCTTAAAAAAGAACACGTAAGTATTTTTATGAAATATCTATTAATGATGGCTCAAAGCTGACTAATCATGAAATAATACAATCACACAATAAAAATATCAGAAAACAATAATAAATAGAGTACAAAAAAATCTCTTCGTAAGTAAATTTTAATTACGTAAACGGTGACCCCGGTAAAAAACTTGCGCCCGCTTCACCGTTGCGTTATAGTTTGACAGTGGGGGATGTGAAATAATGAGGCAGCTACTGGAAATCACAACACAAATCGATGGCTCGTTAGAAATTGATTTGACTTTTTCGGACCACCCGGTCTCACAGACATGTACGTCACCATTGGCAGGTTAATGATTCGTTAACTTAATCTTAAGTAAAGGATTTTGTATGCAAATTCAAATTTAGAACGTAGTTGAGTACGGCGGTTAGGTTGCTATTATTTATTATAATTATTTATTGGTTATTACTTTTGGGGCCAATATAAACCAATTTATGGATATTCGTTGTCATGAAAATAATATCCATAAATTAGTGCTATACAACTGTGATGGATAACAGCAAAGATGAAATCTTATGTGTGCGTCGCTACCCAGTCAGTTTGTATAGGAAAATGACTCTACTTATCTACACTGTGTAAAAATGTGGCAAACAGGATCAACCCCAGCTCATGTTGGAGTATTCCTAATATATTTGTTTTGTCTCTCATAAAATCCTCTTTTCACATGGAGCATATTTGTTAAGCTGAAAATACGTAGGAGTATAAATGTTATCCTTGTACTACCCTTTGTTTGCCTATTTCCAAGGTTTATTTTGTAGGTAATGATAAACTTTTACTGGCTTTTTGTAAATAATGGTTCATTATTCAGTTATCACAGACTAGGCTATCATGGTCGTATCATAGAAATTTTCAATTTGGGAAATGGCCAAAAATAGAATATGGTTGAATGTTGAATTAGAACTTTCATTAATAAATATTATTATTCAAAATAATATAAATATCGATCGGTATTATTAAGGCTGGTGGACTGTATAAAAGGATGAGACTGGTTTCGTAAGAAAGAAGCTGTATAATGATGATATTTTTACAATGAAAATAAAATAGAAGGTAAACAAGTTAAGGCGAGGTATGAATAATTACAAACTAAGGCGAGGTATGAATAATTACAAACCAAGGTCAACGAAGATTGCGAAAGTGAAAAGCGAATATAACTCGGGCATAGGAATAAATGGGATGGCAATTGTGCGCTCGCGCCTAATGTGAATCAACGTAAGCGCCAAAACGGAAAAAAAACATGAAAAATAAACTATTACAGGGAATTACATTTCAATCTTCAAATCGCTAGTAACAACAATTCCCCACATATTACAATTAATAGAAAGATCATAATAATATTTACTACTTCTGCGGTATAATAGGAAAAAATATTGGAAAACAGGGTTGACTTTAGATTTATTTTCTATCGAGAAAATTTTATCCAAACACGTTTTCCTTCATGAAAACCCTAGATTATACAGTCAAATTACATATACCAGAAATTGATTACGATTTGCCTAGTATTTCCTGAACCCCTAATTTATTCATGAGGCACCTTAATGAAATATTTGGCTCGCTTCTGGTAGGTACCTAGTTTTTATCAGACCTTTTAGTCTATCCGAAATCGAATTTCACGTGTTAGTTGACGCAACTGGCTAGAGTGGTTTCGAAAACGGACACTGCGATTGGTAAAGACGGCGTCATATCACGTTTCACCACTACCTGCTGTTTTAAATAAGTTTTAAGAAAGATAATCGGTCAAGTGCGGGTCGGCATCGCACACGAAGGGTGCCGTACCATCGTACAATAAAACTTAAGCACTCAAAACAATAAAACAAAAAGAAAAAGAAAATTTAAAAAGATAATTAATGCCCTCGTCTCGAGGTGATTTGAACTCACGACCTACGGATTGAGGGCCTACATCATACTGGTTGACACAACGATGTGGGTTGACGCGAAATATACCATCATAATGAAATGCGTGCATGGGTGTATCAAAAACAAGTCTCTTGTACGGGGACCCCCTTTAATTTTTAATATCTCTCGTATTTTAGTATTTCATAATTTCTTTATTGCACACAATTAATTTTATTTTTTATTTTATTTTATTGCAGAACAAAACAGTAGAATCACATTGCATACTTTAGAGTATAGGTTTTACATACTAAACTAGTGATTAAACCTTAAGATGTCCTGACAGCATGCTTAGAAGACATATGTCATCTGCTAAACCTATAACTTAATTATTTCAAGGACAAAAGGTAAATAAAACTGTGTTGTTGTTGCGGCAACAGATTGTTCTCGTCAGTGGAGCTGGCCAGTATGGGAAATGTTTGTAAATCCGCATCTGTGGGCCCTGGTAGTTTTCGGAAATTATTGACAGTTTTTAGAGGTCAGTATTGATTGAAACTGCCACTGTCGACATATACACATCTCTTTCTATCTTATGACAAGGCATTCAGGAAAGAACAAGCTAGATAATGAATGAATTATTATAAGCTCCTTGGTGGAACTTATTGGGTTACTAGAGTTTAAATCTAAAAAGGCGGCCCAAAGTCTCCATCTGTGAGCCTGGCCTCTAGGGAGTGTCACAGACGGCATTTTGTTGTCAAAATACACCCCACTGACGAAAGGACATTCTGTGAAAATTTCAACTTTCTAGCTATTACGGTTCGTGCTCTAGGACCCGCTGACGGACGGACAGACGAACAGCGAGCGGAGCCTTAGTAATAGGGTCCCGTTTGGTACGGTGCCCTAAAAACTATACCTACATTACCATTTGGTATAAGATCGCAATCATCATTTTGGTAAACTTTTTAAAGTTAGGGTCCTAGCTCCTATGCACAGGTCACCCTAGTTTGGAAGTCACGGGAGAATGACGCAATTTTTTTTACCAATTCAGAGCTTACATTTACCTAAATACCGAATATCCACCGACGCAGATGGCACAAGATCATAAAAATCAGTGTTTAGAAAACTATAAATCAATGTAGGCAGAGCATGAGACGACACCTAAATGAAACTTAGTGTCACTTGCACCAGTGATTAGCGCGCTAATCGCATTTTGACATATTTCACACATTTTGACAGCTGCTAAGTAAATAGAAATAAGACGCTCATCGTATTTAGTGTTTTTTGTTACGGTTTTTTGTGTAAATGGACTTAAATGATAGATAACACAAGTGTAGCTTCGCGAGCTGCCAACAATACCGAGTAAAGCGACATTCTCGAAACACGAAAATCGGTGACACGAAAAACCACTTGTTATCCGACTATCTGACAAATGCTTGTTATTTTTTATTGTTATACAAATCTGTCTGTTCAGCGGAGCCACGTTTTGTTGAGCAAATTGTTTTGTCTGTCGGTGGCGTTGCTTAGAATTGGAATTGGCGTTGTTCGAATGTCAGAACAATTTTTCGCAAAGTGTTAGGCGTTTCATTGGAAGCGGCATGACGCTTTTAAAAGATTGGATCATGTCTTCATCGAAACTTGCTAAGAATTATGGGTACTATACAAAGTGTTATAGAAAGCTGATGTCATATTTGAAAACATTGTTAGGTTGTTGCAATTTGGGCTCGGCGGTCAGCTGATTTGTATGAAAAATTAAAAAATAAAGGCGCTCTAATCAAATCGGTTTGTAAATGTTTTTGTTTTTCAAAATGATGTCGCTAACAACCCCTTAAAAATTAAATACGATACTACATTTCTGATATACTTGTATTGTACTTGTAATAGTACATATTATTCTACATTGTGTACGTCCGTGGTCGTACGTCGTAACAATAAGTCAATTAGTCGGTAACAACATATGTAATATTTCTATGTTCTTTGTTCTCTGTACAAATCTCTATGTCTGTTTCAAAACGCCATTCCATCGCGAATTTTAACCGTTTTCTAATTAAAAACCAAACCATGTTCTGAACGTTCGATTACACTAATCAGACAATCGGTGCGCTCTTTCTACTCTCTAATTACAAGTTCTGTAGTTTCATTCACCGAGCGGGTAGTATGGAAAAACAGCAAACTTTGAAAGGGGTTTCTTCCTACGTTGTTACTTTGTACTGTAATAAATTACTTGGGACTTTTTTATTTCTTAGATGCCACGCTTTTGTCGGCTGACGCCTTCCTTTTTGAGTTTCTTATTCCATTTCTTTAGTTCTTGTTTGTTTTATAAATATATTGGTGTAGAGCAGTTGCTTTACTCGTAATGGTCAAGGCGAGGATATAAAGCTTAGATAACACTGTGAACACAAATAAAACCATTTCATACAATTTATTAGACCTATGATGCTATAGAAATAGAAATAGAAATATATTTATTTGACAAATAAACACAGGGATAATAATAAAAATGCTGACTTGCCCCGACATTTTCCCAATCCCAGAATCGTAGGTTCTGAGGGACATTCAAATTGAGTTGGCATTATGCATCTACCTTAGTCATTTAATAGCATTTTCCATATCCGCTTTATTCCCTTAGCTATGTGAAGGTAGTACAACCTGACACTAACCCCAAAAAGCCTCCGGTTTCCAACCACATATTTATTCGATCTAGGGATATGTAGGAGCCTACAATTTCAGATCCCTGAATCGCATCCCCCTAAATGTTCGATATGAAGTAACCGAGAGGACAATTTTGGAATTTTCGACCCGACAGCAGGACAGTATATTGAATTTTTAGTGCGTTCAACAGCAACGGATATAGCCGATTCCGGATTCAAAACGAACGCTACAAATGTACACACAGAACAGTAAGGCAAACAGAGAGATAAAAGCTTTTAAAATCTCCAAATTTACGACCTGTTTGCGCAACCGGAATACTATTTGGTAAATCCTAGTGGCACATCCACCGATATTATTTTAATACGCGGTAGAAACGGCATATTTTATGCATGCACACGCCTCGGATTACTATAGTAGGTTGCCGTATTTTATCTATGTTGTCGGGGTTTTTTGCGGTGATCTAAACTAGGGTCGTTTGTGTCTGCCGTAAATTGTTGCCGGTTTTGTTCGTGGGATGGTTTTAGGAAATTGGCTTTTGAGGCTCGTAGTCGTGTTTTTAGTTTTGAACGGTATAGGATTAGCAAAGTTTTGGTCTTGTTTTAGGGTTCCGATCCTTAAAAGTAAAAAAGGAACCCTTATAGGATCACTTTGTTGTCCGTCCGTCTGTCTGTGTGTCAGGACCTTTTATATCAAGAACGCATAGACGTATCTAGCTGAAATTTAAATCAATTGTTAAGGTCTGTAGTCGCATAAACCTGTAAAATAATTAACCTTCTAGGTCAACGCAATCGGACGGTATGACCGTTTATGCTGTAAAATTGTTGCATTTTCATAGTAATCGTAATGGACCCAAAACCTATAGGGTACTTCCCTTAGGCCTACAATCATGAAATTTAACACAAGGCAAAGTCTTATAGCACAAGTAAAGGAAAAATCTGAAAACTGCAACCCCTGCTCTTAACCCTTCAGCTTATTCTCCTGGCCACAAAAGAAAAATTTTGACGTTAAAATTAGGGGAGCTAAGCTTTCACCCCTTGCAATAAATATTTTCAGACGTCTTGTTGTTACCTGTCATGCTATCTATGGGGGTTGTCCTTAGTACAGCGAGGAGGTTGTTGTAACAATAATTAATCTTTTTATTAGAATAATTAACATAAATATGATAAGCACACATACAAAACATAGGCTGACCGAACCGCTTAGTCAATTTCCGTTTGCAGATTTGCGTTCTTTCTTCCTAGCCGGGACTTGAATCTGGGACCTCCTTTTAAAGCACAGCCTAAACCACTCCTCCACAGACGTCATCAACAAATCAATTGCTCTCGCTAGGTATTGATGACAGAGATCGACAATAGACCAACAAAAATGTAAAAGGGTGTTCTGCAACACAATATAGGCGCTGAATTTCAGCTAAGCCTGCCTGCGTAAACCTTGATTTATTTTGAATGGCGTATCCAAACGGCTTAGGGCGAATATGTATTGTTTTATACAGCCTAGGAGGCGTCCAATAATTACGTGAGGCATTCAGGTGGGGGCGGGGTTCGAGCCGAATCACATCTTATCACTCTGTGTAGAGGGGGGTCTCGGATAATGTCACTTTTTGTTTTGTTTTGCTAGGAACAGAGTGAAATTGAAAGGAAAATGAGTTAAATAAGTAAAACATGTTCCTCCACGGAAATATGACCATTTTTATCATGGTTTTTGGAGTGCCGCGGAGTTTGTCCGTCGTTAACGCGCCAACAAATTTTATTTAATATAATATATTTTCCACTGCATCCAACGCCTTTCCAATAGAAATACCAGGGGTAGGGGGGGGGGAGGTAGAAAATCACCGAAAACCCCTAACGTAAATAATGGACGCCCGGCGCCCCCTTACAATTGAATTCAATGCTTTCTATTCGAAAAATTTAAAACCCCGACGTACAATAAGGAATGTTTAAATATTATTTTCTATACTAACTCCTCCGTGGCCAAGCGTTGCAAACGATTGTGCGGGTACAGCAACATCAGACTGAGACAGGTGCTGGATCGGGGACCGGTTTTTGTGTGGCAATTGTTTCGGGCACTTCCGCGTTTAGGATGAAACGTTTAGCTGTATTATAGGTCCCGGCTGGTCAGTATTAATTAGCATTTATTAAATAGCGGGGCGGTGCGTGGGCGGGGGGTAGCTAATGTTGTCAGACGTACAGTTCCCCAAAGTAATAATGCACATAGGAATTTTATTCAAAGGTCTGCAGAGGTCGTATTCCGACAGGAGCCGATATTAGATCCAGAATTGAGATCAATATAGAAAAACAGTTTTACTTATACCAGCTCTATACAGGGTGTAACAGAAGGGTTTAGACATAATTATTTTAGGGGGTTGTTATGGAGACCATTCTGGGTAATTTTAACTATGAAACCGATTTGATCAGAGCAACTTTATTTTTCATTGCTACAGAAGATTCGCTTTGGTCCGGGCGGTCAGCTGATTTGTATAGAGAAGTGAAAATTAATGTTGCTCTGATCAAATAGGTTCTTAAGTGAAAGTTGCTCAGAATGATGTCCCTAACAACCCCCTAAAATATGACTACACCTTTCAACCAATGTTAATGTAAATTAAATAAATTTTACCAAGAATTGGAATGAAACGTATTTTATTAAGTTTATTGAGCATAGATGGGGATTGTTTATTTAACTGGTATAAAAGGGGTATTACAGAAGTGCTATTGTGCTATTTGTTGATTGGTTAGCAAAGGCATTCCTTTGTACATAAAATAGGTAGTCATAGCGTCCATATTATGTCAGAGTGTATTGTCATATAATTTATTAGGAAATCCTGTCATACGTTTTTACATTACAATCACACACAACTCCCGCATCGCTCTACGAGTGATTTATAGAGCGCCAATAAATCTTTATTCTGGCTGCTCATGGTGCAGCTTCGCGCCTGTTTGATTACTAATAATTTCCCGTCAAGAGAACTGGCCACTTCAGGTTTTAGACGAAACAGCAGAATTTTTTAAATTTCGAATCGGTTACGCGAGTCGAACTCTATGTAGTGGTTGGAAAGCTTCTAAGAGAAACAAAAGAATCACGTTTGAAGGTTCCAAATTCAATCGATAATTTTCAGAATTTTTAATTTCTTCTTTCGTTCTTTACAGGTACAGTGGACAGTCTCAAGTCCCTCCACATCCACGTACCCCGAGCTGTGATGACGCACCAGAGCGCCAAGCTCAGCTGTTCATATGACCTGGAAGGAGCCCAACTATACTCCATCAGATGGTACAGAAATATGATAGAGTTCTACCGGTTTGTGCCGAAAGAGTCGCCGGCTACGAAGGTGTTCCCGGTTGCCGAGATCAAAGTTGATGTGAGTATTTCATTGTTTGGAAGTTCTAGTCTAGATCAATGCACATATACACTAGGATGACAATAGGTAATACGTTTTGGGGAATTTTTGGACACATTAAGAACAACTTTCCCCCAGAAACATAATGGTCATGTTGGTCATATTGAGCGTTACGATATACATACTTGGTCTGTGATCCATGGCATGATTCTCGCGCATTTGATATACGATATCTACACCTATATCGAGTGATTTTGTATGGAAACCTGTCAATATAGGTCTCGATATCCGTATGTCGAAGGCTCGAGAATCATGCCACTGAGCATTTATGCCTTCGCCACGTCACCGCCGCGGCGGCGTTTTGGTAGCTGGTTAGTAGCGGGGCAGTGGCATGATTCTCGCGCATTCGATATACGATATCTACACCTATATCTAGTGATTTTGTATGGGAGTTTGTCAATATAGGTCTCGATATCCGTATATCGAAGGCGCGAGAATCATGCCACGGTGTCAAATACGTAACGTCAAATAAGTTTCTAACTCTATTAAGAGACCGGTGACCGCGTGAATTTCCCATACAAACGTAATACAAAAATGATTTGAATTTGAGAAATAGTTTAACGTATTTAGACTGTTAATCGGATTTATACACTGTTTACGCAGATTCCTGGTCTGTATAACAGGGTTCCTCTTCAACCAATTTAAAAATATTTTTAAGTAATTTGAATAAGGATAAGGATAAGCAAAAATTTTAAAGTTTTGTGCAAACTCTGGGTGAAGACGCTGTGTCTGGTTAGTAGACTTTACTTTAGTGCACGAAACCATACATTAAAGAATGGAAGACTGTACAATAAATACCCTTGACAGCAAATAAATTTCTTATTTTTTAATTTCTTATTTGTAAGTAGCTATTTAACCCTCGAACTATATTCGCTCTCGCTGGCTTTTCTCGCTCGGTCGTCTAAATATCTCGGCAACACTCGATCCGTTAACGCCATTTGCGAGCTGTGCTCGCCTAATCGGTTCTTGTTCCGAAATAGCTCATCTTACTCCCCTTGTGTAACAATCTACTATTGTTCTGCAGGTAGCAGCATCAGACCAGAATCGGGTGGTGCTGACAGAAGTCGACCGGACACTCACTGGGGAATACCAGTGTGAGGTCTCTGCCGACGCGCCCCTGTTTCACACGGACATAAAGGCGGCTCAGATGGTAGTTGTTGGTAAGTTAAACACGTTGACGACCTCTGTGGCGCAGCGGTGGCACATCTGCCTACCATGCGAGAGGTCCCGGGTTCGAATCCCGGCTGGGGAAAAAAAAACCAGGTCTTGGATGTTTACATGTTTGTGATGTCCCTGTTTACAGGGTATCCTAGTGTGGGGTCAGAAGCAATGTATAATTATGTCTGTATGTAAATGTTTAAATGTAAAAAAAAACGAATGCGTGAGAATAATACTCCTGGATGAGACCCACCACTCCAAGTTTGACTCTCAAAGTCATACTGGTCAGGTGACATTTAAGCGCCATTTGTTTGAGTAGCAGCCTGCGAATTCGGACAAGCCATTCACTCCGTCCATTTTTCGCAGCGCCATCTGCCCTGCACATTTGCAATATCTCACCAATAAAAACGACGGTTACAGCCGAAAACAGATATACCGAACGAACAATTGAGAGTGGGCAGATGTTTTGTGTAGTCAGTTGATGAGTTACCGTTTGCCGTGGAGCAACAAATTTGAGATCGTCATCTGGAGATGTCATTTCGGTCTTATACTGTTTTTTTTTTTCATTTACTTTCAATTGGTAGGTAAGTAGCTGATACTTTTATGGGTTACTGGAGGAACAACAACAGTCAATTGTTTTTTTTTTAATATATAAAATTATTTTTTAAATGTTAAACAATTGACTGTTGTTGTTGTTCCAGTGGTTACTCTATATCATTTCTTACACTTTGCTCCAGATATTTGCTGCATATGGCCTAAGATATACGAATCGTGATTTTTCAGATTGTGAACAAAACCCTTTTAGTCTATGATAAGTCACTGTAACTCCCCCTGCCTTCTTATACCTAGTAGATGTTTCTAAGTTCTTGGATACCACAGATAAATAAAACTCATCCTTACTTTATGTTTGATACATAGTACTTAGCATATTGATATTTATGTGTGATATCCAAAATATAAAATTGCTTACGTCTCTGGGAGCATGAACAATCCTATTCATTGCTCAATGGTTACCGTTGACCGAGTTTTGTTTTAATTGAATTTGTTACTGAGCTTGTTCTGACTTTCGCGTTCTGTTTGTAAACGAACAAAACAGAACCGTGAGAGCCAAATAATATTAGGCCCTTTAGGGCAGCTTGTTAACTTCTGATTTGATCTTACTCTTATCTCTCTCTCTCTCTCTCTCTTGTATCGACTATTTGACCGAGTTACCTAAAATACCTACTTATTTTTATGAACTGTCAAAATGATTACTTTGTTCGTGAATAGGCTCGTGGCCAAGGTAATCCAATAAATCTAGGAACAAGTCTTAAGTTGAAGCATTATGTACAAAATGGCTTGACATTCTCAGAATTGTATATTTCCAGCAGATATATTTTATAAGTAAAGTGAATTTTGTGCAAAAAAAGACAGCATTTGATGGCACTTTTACATGACGTCATTCTGTTGTTATTTCATAGAACTCAGGAACCGAAGTTCCGTTTTGACATAGAAAGTATCTATTTTGACTTTACAGGCCACGAGCCTATTGTATAAGTAAATACCTACTTGATTGTGTACGTTATTTTTAAGACCATGGACTCTTTACGCAAAAATCTGCCACTGAAATTATTTAAATACAACTCAGAATACGATTCTGCTATTTACGACTTTAATGAGAATGACCCTCTGTAGAAATGCTTTAGACATTTTTTTATATTTATTCGACAACTTTTTCATTCTACAAAAAACAAAATGTTTTACAATATTTATTACGTTTTTACCCCAGCCCTGCATTTGTCAGTAGGCCCCAACGACACCATTAAAACGTTAATAATAAAAAAGTTAAAACAATACGTTTTTGTTAGCCAGCGTCATTAATTCCTAGCTTAAGGGCTACTTTTTCCAGTGTTTTAACAGCCGCTTAAAGTTTAACATAAATACATACATAATGCTCAGATTTTTTCCCGGAAGAGGGGATAGGCTAAGACTGAAGACCTCCACTTGCTACGATCCCGGAATTCATACAGGTTTAAACAATATTTATATGCCATTGCGTGAAACATAGAGATTCCACTATAAATATTCCTAAGACCTTTGTACCTATGTTTTACAAATAAAGAACAATTATATTCTAAAAAATACATTAACTAATTACCTAACCTTTCGAGTAAATGACGACTCGGACGAAAAAAATTCGGACAAATGTTCCGAATTGACACTTTCAATTTTACTACTTTTTTCAATGTCGATTCGGACAGCACAATATTTTATGCTCTTTTGTACAGTCAGATGAAAAAGCTTTAAATCGTATAATCGTATACCTGCGCCTAAAAGTATACAACCAGTATAAGCGGGATTCACTCGTTAATATGACGTGCCCGTATACTGTTAGGCGCAGGCGCAGGCGACCTTCGTACCTCTACTTTAAATGTAACTAATTGCATGTAGAAAAACATATATTTAGATTTAAAAACCTATATAAAACACAAAAATCTGTTATTTATTGTTAATTATATTTTAAGTAGTCCTTATGGACTAACTGACCTGACCTACACCTCTCTACCACTATGATAATAACCGCAATTTCCTTCTGGGCTTTCTCATGCGGCGGTGTCCGTCGGTAAGGATCCGTTCGGTATAGTCTCTGGTTCGGTGGCTATCTTCGCCCACCTGTCTGGGTACATTCGACACACATGGCCTTACCAAACGGTGATGGGAAAAATCGTAAGGAAACCTTCATTACTCCATTAGCTCTGCGGGGCTATCCCTCGTCACACAAAATTGAGTATTGAATAATTGGCTAAAAGTGGGCACGATTGTGTCAAAATACAAAAAAAATACAAAATCTTTATTCAACTGATTGGGTTGAAATATACAAGTTGCTTGTGGACCCCACACTAGGTTTAACCTGTCGCGTGGAGTCCTGGCCAAATTACAAGATTACATATACTAATTAGTTGCTAACTACCTACGTTACTTTATTCGTATTTAGTAGTAAAGACGAAAATAATTAGGTTTTTATGTTTAGAAAGTAAAATGAAATAAAACTAAAAATTTAAGCTGAGTAAGACCAACAGTTATAATAATATTAATATGTGTTTATTAGAAATAAGAGTGGTATTGTGTGTTTATACATGAGAATGTTATGGATAAATACAGATAATTTAAAATCAGTTTTTATTTTTTTTTCGAGGGATGTAATGTGGATATAGATAATGAATAATAAATGTAATGTGTATGTGTGTGTATATATTTGTGATTATGTGGGAAAGTAAATAAATACGTGTGTGTGTGTGTGTATGGGTGAGGGTGTGTGTGTGTGTGTATAATTATTACTTAGGTACATACGGATAGGAGGGCATCTAATATTTTATTTATTTATTTATTTATTTATTTCTCCACTTTACATCTAACTTTACAGGATTTACCTAATGCGATAGATGAACATATCCATACTTTTCTATTAAAAGGCAAGGCTATATAAGAAAAGGCGTGACGCTATTTATATGGCCTGCCCAGAATAAAAAGTATTCAGCGGCTATCAAATATCTAATGCAAGTCAGCCTAAGCCCCGTAATTATTTAGATGGGGCGCACCAAAGTGCTTTTGTACATTTTTCACTGGCTTTCTTGCAACTCGCCTGATTTGCGGCGTTCGGGGGCAAGCTGCAATGAAATTATTATGTTGCACAGCTTCGCACGACTAGCGCACCAGTTTACGACTGCTGGAAAAGCTGACCTAACAGTTATACATGAGCATGAGAACCTATTATTATTATAACGAGCTCAGTGGTCAAGGATGTGCATCACAGAGCGAGTGGTCCCGCGTTCGCATCCCAGCTGGCCATATGCGGCAGAGGCATAATATGTAGACACGTTTATTAAAACCATTTCTTCTTTTATAAGTTTGTTGGTTTTGACTAGACATCAGTAAAACACAAAAAAAACTATAGTTGTTTTTCAAAACTCAAAACGAATATAATATTGATTTTCTTGCATTGTAAACGTAGTAATTTCCTTCTGCATTTTAAAATTTTCCTTTTTAGACAGTATTTATTAAGGAACTCGCAAATCCATAGAGCCGTTGCGGTTTCAGTCCAGGCAGATTAAAATTGATGCCTTACTTTGAATCTGGTGCAGCCGAGATTTGACGCAATGCAGTCATTTTACTCATTTTACTTATCAGAATGTTATTTTTTTAAAAAACGAGGTGGCAGAGGACCAAAGAGTATACTATTGTAGCTTTTATTCAATACTCCATTTTGCGTGACAAGGGGCTAGCACATTGCCGCACCTATGATAGTTATATGAAATACGTTTCCTCCCTTTCCTATCCCTAAAAAAATAACCTAAGTAGTTGTGAAAAAATGTAAATAACGTAAATACCTACCAGATATATTTTTACATTATGTGTGTACTTACCTAGTGTGATAACATAATTGAAACAAAAAGTAAACTTTAGAAAAAACCGACTTCCACAAACCCTATTTGATTAGATCGAGTTTAATACAAACTGTAACCCCTTATCCCCCCCCCCCCTTGGGGAATTAATTTTGTCAAATCCTATATCAGTGCTACCCCACGCTACTAAGGAACCCCTGTACAAAGTTTCACGGCTCTAGGTCCACCGGTTTAGGCTATACGTTGCCTGCCCGTCAGCCATGCATTGTATTTGTACCTAGTATCAAGCAGATCTGGTGGCCATATGTGGTCTTCATCAGCAGTTCCGCATCACAATACTATGCTTACCATGTGCATTTGCACGAGTTATTATGAAAAACACAAAAATCACTACAGGTCTGCCTATAATATTTGAAGAGTTCCCTCGATTTCTCCAGGATCCCATCATCAGATCCTGACCTGGTGTCAATGGGACCAATGGGAAGGTAAACCCTTTCAAACAAAAAAATAATTTTTCAAATCGGTCCATCCGTTTAGTCGCTATCGGGGTGTAGACATAAAAAAAAAAACAAACATACGGACGAATTGTAAACCTCCTCCTTTGGGAAGTCGGTTAAAAAATAAGATGTGTTTAATATTAAAGCGTTAACAAGGATCCACATACAAACCCATAATATGGTTTCAATATTTATACTTATTGTTTATAATAAATAAATAAATAATGATGTGATGAATAATTTAGGTTTCATCACGGTTTCCAATAGTCATTTTAGTATAGCTGATAACATAATTTTCCTGGTTCAGGTAATTCCGGATTTTACTGTACCACACAAGAGTATACTCGTATTACAGATCTCGTATCAAAATGGGCAGAATAAAACTTTTGTCAGTTCTTTAATATTACTTTTAGTTTGGCCATTGTTTACTTTTTTGCTATTAGATTAGGTTCAGCACAAAATGGCTCCCATTAGCCTTTCACGTTATATTCTGGTGTAATTCTCAAGACATCAGAACTTACTCACTTACATAGACATAGACATAGACATCGTTATTAAATCATATTCATAACAAGTCACAAGGGGGTCAGAATACATATAAAATCATTGTAGGTTTTATAATTATGTACTCTATAATATAATGTCACTTTGTCACACTAATTGATTCATCTTATTCTTTATCTTGTCTTCGTTAATTATTAAATAATATCAGAATAATAATAATAATAATAATGTTAAAAGCATACTCATTGTATGTTATAGTAGAATTAGTGCAAAACTGCAAACTAACAAACTAGATAGCTTTTAGCGTCTAGTCCGATAGCTCATGTTCTGTTGTTTCTCAGATTCTGTTTAAGAAAATATAAAAATACACAATACAAGTTCTCTCTCTGAATCTGAAATACGATAGGATAAATTTGAGCTAAAAGGATCGCTAAATATAAAACCACCCACGAGCTATACCCCAGTCTGTGTGGATTTCGTTGTATGGAGAAATTCGATTAATTTCCCGGCGTTTGAAATTTGGTATGTGATGATGTTAGGTAATTAATAAATATTTATAGATGTAAAATAATCCAGGTATTTTTTTTACGAGAAATTTACATCTTTAATATGTATTAACTAACTTCATCACATGCCACAAACGCCGGGAAATTAGTCGGTAGTCAAATGCCTCGTTTATTGTGGTACTAGTCTGGCTCACATACCTGGGGTTCCGAACAAATCACATCTTTTGTGATAAAACTACAATAGAGAATGGGCACAATATTGGCTCACCACCATTATTTTCCATCACTATCAAATCAAGATCTATTAATTATCACCAGATAGTCCAGTAAATCAAACATTTAAAACATAAACATTTACATACAGGCACATACGTTGCCCAACACTAGGATACCCTGTGTCGTGGGAACCAGACACAGCGACATCACAAACATGCAAACATCCGGCTTTTTTGTTTGTCCCCAGCCGGGATTCGAACCCGGGACCTCTCGCATGGTAAGCAGATGCACAACCGCTACGCCACAGAGGTCGTCAAATAACAACAATAAACAACAACTTTCAATATGACAAAACCAATATGTTATTTATCGTAAAAACCATACAATGTCCATTTGAGTAATAAACCGGATTCCGTATGTCCCTAAACCTGTTAAATCTGGTACACAGAAAATCCCGACACGATCTGAAATGCCTCACTATGGTCACCCATCCAGTTACCATTTCAGCGAGATGTTGCTTAACCCGCACGATCTCTATTCTTCCCCTTACCTATCATCTCCGTCTCCTACCCAACATGGTTTGCTGGATGGAATCTCTTATTAGGGATAAGCTCGCCTTTGTACATATTTTTTCTAGCAATTTTTACTGTCATATGAGTGCAATAAAGGAGTTAAGAATTTACGAAATCTCTTGCGTTGTTTACAAATTAAGAGTATATTTTTTTTAGCAGAGTCTGTGCCTTAGGCTCTAGTTCATTAAAGTACAGGTAACACAATAATGTTTTACGCTACCGCGATTCCGCGAATTCATTAGTTGCTCAACTCTACAGGGTGTAACAGAAAGGGGTGTACAAGCCGAAAGAGGGTTGTCAGGGACATCTTTCTGAACAACTTTCACTATGGGACCGACTTGATCAGAGCAACTTTATTTTTATTAACTCAGTACATTTCGGGCCTAGCGCTCAGCTGATCCTGTATGGTGGAGTGAAAAATAAAGTTGCTCTGATCAAGTCGGTCCCATAGTGAAAGTTATCCAGAATGATGTCCCTAACAACGCTCTTTCGGCTTGTAGACCCCTTTCTGTTACACCCTGTATAAGCCCCGCAGAAGGGTCAGTGCCAACGAAGATTTACTGAACAAACTCGAACGACTCCAAAATCTCGGGATTCGGTTTATCTTTGGGCTGCGCAAATACGACCATGTGTCGCAATTTCGCAAGGAGCTAAAGTGGCTGCCGATCCGCCTTCGTCGGGACTCCCACATCCTCAATTTCCTATACAACATATTGCGGAATCCACGCTACCCCACATTCCTACGTGACCGATTTCAATTTCTATCTTCCAGCAGTTCTCGGAGAACTCACGCTTTTTCTATCCTTACTATCCCACAGCATGACACCGCATCCTATGAGCACGGGTTTAGACTACGGGCCATTCGGTTGTGGAATTCACTCCCCTGCGCCATCAGGGACAGTCCAACTCTAAATATTTTTAAAAGTCGCGTGAAGAAACATTATCTTTCTTTATAGATTTAAAGGTAGTAATATATATATATATATACATATAATATATTTTTGTATTTATTTAAAAAGAATAATGTTATATAGGTATCTATCATATATATTTATTTTTGTCTTTATGTTTAGGTATAAGTTAATTTTAGAATGCATATTATATATTTATGTATGCAACCTTTTAGATTTATTGTTGTACACATGGGTCTACCCCCGCTCAGCTATCAACCTCTCTCAACGAAACTTGGTTTGCTGGAAGAGATCTCTTTTTAGAGATAAGCTCGCCATTGTACACTTTTATTACCTACCATAATTTGTTAACTATTTTTTTTGTGTGCAATAAAGAAATTATGAAATTATGAAGGGTAAATAATACGCGAAACATCAAGGCTTCTGACATACTCGTAACATGAGCATTATGCTTTCAGAACATTTCAGAAGTAAGGGAGCTAACTTGTGTCAAATATTCATAAAAAAAATGTATGCAGCTGTCAGGCGCATTACCATTCTGCGGGAATTATACATTTCAACGCTGCTAGTATGAAATAGATTCCTTTTCAACGCTTTGAGTAAGAAAAGATAGTTTTTAAAATGCACAGCGGAGTAACGCTGCCTGGTCTTTCTGCTGAACTATTTTTAATTTTGAGTCTGCCTCAGGGTTCGGAAATCTTATTAGCGAAGTAGTTCACGAGTAAAACGGTGGCAGGCATATTTAATATGAGTATGATTCTGGTTCTGGTCGTGGTTATGATATGACGACAGCTGGTATTGCTTAGAAAATATAACAACAGGGGGGCAATGCTACTAAAATAAGCGTTCCATTAGCAATTTGCAAGGCCGCGAGAATGCCTCAAAAACACCTTGCGAATACTGGCAATCCATTTGCGATGTGTTACCAATCCACACCGTTCCAATTTAAACGCGTTTCCCAGAGCAGCATCGGGCCCCTGGTCGTGGTTATGATATGGCGACACATGCTGGTATTACTTATAGACTTAGAAATTATAACAACAACATTACATAGCGTCACACCTTTTTCCATATGGAGAAGCAACTTTTAGCCAATGATTCAATACTCCATTTTGCGTAGGGTAGCAAGTCCCTAAGAACTTATAAATGAAATTATGTGCATAGACCTCGCGTAGACCGAAAGGTAGACCACGGTCGGATGACATCGCCAAAACTACCGGACTACCGTGGATCAGGAGGCAATTCTCGCTAAATATCGAATCAAGATAGGTACCGAATATATATCTCTATCGAAAACAATAATTGTTAAAATAAATAATCGGTTAAGTGCGGGTCGGTATCGCACACGAAGGGTACCGTACCATCGTACAACAAATCAAAAGCACTCAAAACAATAAAAAAAATAAACAAAAAGAAAATTTAAAAAGTTTCTGCCTTCACGAGATTTGAACCGACGACCTCCGGATTGAGAGTCTACATCATACCGGCTAACCACAACCATGTGGGATTGTGGGTTGACGCGAAATATGCTATCATATTTAAATGTGTAGTATATGTGTCTATGACATGGTTGCTATGACAATAAATAAACAGTTTCAGTCAAGATCTCCATTTTGAAATGCGTAAGTGTATCTAAACACGTCTCTTGTATCGGGGCCCCCTTTAATTTGCAATATCTCTCGTATTTCAGTATTTGTGGTTGGTGCGGCAACAGATATACACATTCTGTGAAAATTTCAGCTTTCTAGCTATTACGGTTCGTGCAGACGGACCCGGTGACAGACAGGACGGACGGACGGACGGACGGACGGACGGACGGACGGACGTACGGACGGACGGACGGACGGACAGACGGACAGCGAAGTCTCAGTAATAGGGTCCCGTTTGGCACCCTTCGGGTACGGTACCCTAAAAACGACTTCCACAAATCCTATTTGATTAGAAACCAATTTTAATTTCTTTTTGAGTTAATTCAAAATGTAACCCCTATCCCCCCCCCTACATAACGCAAGGAACCCCTGTACAAAGTTTCATGGCTCTAGGTCCACCAGTTTAGGCTATGCGTTGCCCGTCTCAGCCACGCATAGTAGATTGTATTTGTACCTAGTATTGAGCAGTTCTGGTGGCTATGTGTAGTCTTCATTATCTGTTCCGTCCGCATCACAATATTATGCTTACTATGAGTAAATTCAGGAGTTATTATGAAAATAACAAAAATCACTATAGGGTCTGCCTATAATGTTTGAGAGTTCCCTCGATTTCTCCAGGATCACATCATCAGATCCCGACCTGTTGTCAATGCGACCAATTGGAACAATTTGTTCCCTTTCAAACAAAAAAACAATTTTCAAAATGGGTCCATCCGTGTAGGCGCCATCGGGGCACATACATAAAAAAAAACCGACGAATTGTAAACCTCCCCCTTTTGTGAAGTCGGTTAAAAAAGGTAATCTCACGATCCGCCTTACGACCACGAGATATCTCGACCCGTTTTCGATCAAAATTAATCAATTAGTTCTGGCCCCCGATTCTCGCACTATCGAGATCATCTCCCCAGTCGAGACTGCGCTTTTGATACGGCCTAAATCCGTCGGAAACGATCTCGATTTATATTTATTTCGATCGAAAACTAGTCGAGATATCTCGCTTGGTTGAAAGGCTAGTCGTAAGAATAGCTTTTTCCTGTTTTTGATAGAGATTTCTGTATCTCAAAATCGTTATCTCGACCATGTACATGATCTCGCTTTATTAATCTGTGCTAGCGCCAGAATTGCCCCCCTGAGGCTGAATATATACCTAACTATTATATAGATGGTTGTGAATGAAGAATATTTTATATTTAATAATAACATATTTCACAGAACCGCCTCTCCTAAACCCGAATGTGACGTCAGACCGTCTCTCCTACACCGGCGGGGACCGCATCCGCGCCAACTGCACCTCGCCCCCCTCGCTCCCCGCCGCCAACATCACGTGGTACGTCAACGAGCAGATGGTGAGTTTCCCAGTTTTTAGGGTACCGTACCCGAAGAGTACCAAACGGGACCCTATTACTAAGGCTCCGCTGTCCGTCTGTCCGTCCGTCCGTCAGCGGGTTCTAGGGCTCGAACCGTAATAGCTAGAAAGTTGAAATTTTCACAGAATGTATATATATTGCCGGAACAACAACATATACAGAAATACGAGAGATATTACAAACTAAAGGGGGTCCCCATACAAGAGACTTATTTTGATACACCCACGCATTTTCATATAATGGTATATTTTGCGGCAACCTACATCGTTGAGGTAGCTCAGCGGGTATGAAGTAAGCTCTCAATCCGTAGGTAGTGAGTTCAAATCCTCGTGAGGGCATAATCCTTTTTTTTTTTTTGACAGTGCTTAACATTCGATCAAGATAAGATAAGATAAGATAAGATTATTTATTGATAATTATACATTACATGTCAGTTTTGTATTAAAAATAAATCATAACCATAAATGTCAATGTCTAAAACATAAATTATAACTTATTATAAGTCACGAAATAATTAAAATAATCAATCATTAAAATAATCATTAAAATGATCGATCAATCTATCAAAAGTCGATCATACAATCTGTTTCCTTATCATCTGTTTCCCTACAATCTGTTTTCCTACAATCTGTTTCAATCCTATCTGTTTCACTGCTATCTGTGGCCCTTGTATCTGTTTTCCTATAATTTTTTCCCTAGAATCTGTTTTTCTACTGTTTGTTTCCCATACAACCTGTTTCCCTACAGTGTGTTTGCTCATAATGTGTTCTCCTACAATCTGTTACCCTACAGGTGGGGTTCACAGCGAACCACGTGCTGAACTTCAGCAATGGGTATGCGTCCGCACAGGCCACTCTAGAGTTGGAGACCGCGGCGTCCGCGCCGGTGCCTACTGTGATGATAAGGTATATAAGTTGACTACTTAGTAACTTCACTACTTGCCAATTTCACTACTTTCCAATTTCACTACTAGCCAGTTTGACCACTTGCCCATTTGACTACTTGTCAATGTGACTACTTGCCTATGTTAAGACTTACCAATTTGACTACTTCACAATTTAAACACTTCATTTGTTTTTTTTTTTCCAATTGACCACTTCTCAATTTGTCGATTTTCTAATTTTCATATTTTTTATTTGACCACTACTGTCGGCTTTGACAGAAGTTAATAAAATAAACTTTTCAGACAGTGTTAGTGTGTAATTTTGGCACGCTTGCGGTAGTACTTACCTGGTTAATACGTGCCTAAGTTTTCCAAAAACATGAGTGAATAGGCGTGACATTTTCTTCCCATTCTTTATAAATGGATCAATAAGTTCCCAATCAAAATCTCGTTACTAAATTTGTTACGTATACGGATACGAGTTTCCGAAGAAATGGCAATAAAATCCAGTTCATTTCGGAAAATATTTGTAATAATAAAACATGATAAGGAAAATCTTTTAAATGTTACCATTATTCTTCAGGCTGTAAAATTGTATAAGTAGTGTCACTCCGAAAAGGAAATCCCGTGACATATTGGCTGAATGATTGATGAAAAGTTTAACCATTAACTTCATTCATTTAAGGTCATTTTCTCTTTGACATACTTAATTAGTTATTTCCGGTTTCCTTGGCGCTTTTCAAGTTAACAGGATGGTTACATCAGCCTCAGCCAATCACGTGCCTCTGTAATTCAAAATGGCGGGATGTGATTGGCCGAAATTCATTTATCCAACCTGTTAACTTAATCAGCGGCCGGGAAACAGGGGATTACTGTCAAAACCAAACCATATTATTACAGATACGGTATGATACCTTTTGGACGCACACGAAGAAACGAGAACGAAAAAAGGCATACGTGCCTTCTCGTTCAGTTTTGTATCTTTTATCTCGTGTTCCTGTCCTGTCTGTCCAGTGAGGACTGCTCCTAATTCAGATTGTTACAAAAATATGTTGTTTGTTACAGATGTGAAGCAACAATCTTTGACATTTGGAAAGCGTCGAGCAATACATTAGTTTTGCGAGAGCGAAGTGCCAACCCTGCGTCCGCGCTCGGTAGAAGTTTCACAGGTATAACGCTAGGGCTGCCAGATATAATTCGAAATTCGAATTTTATATTTTATTTTACTAAGCAAGGGATGTATGCCAAGATCGATGAAAGTGGAGGACTTTAGATTTTTTCATCCGGGAGAACAGCATTATACCTAATCTTTTTTCAAGCAAAATAAATCATAAAATACTCATGATTATCTCGCGATTAGATATAAAAAAATATTTTTTGTTTAAAAGGTTAACAAGGATGCATGTTAAGAAATATGTTATTTTGTTCCATGGTTATATTTCCTCTAGGGATTTTAAAAATCTAATAATAGAACAACCAATGCCAACATCTGCGGCAAGTTTAGAATTTAGGGTTTGGGTAACCTACTATCCTAATATGGACCATTGTTGGCGTGATTTTTTTTATTCGCAGCGACCAATATCTTTATCATTATCATAATGTATTATATTACAGGAAGCATTGCTGTAAACCATTTCGAAGCTGAGATAATAGAGCTTCAATGTAACACTTTTCATACCAAACTTTATAGTGAGATATTCAGCCCCGAAATGGTTTAGCTATGTTATTATGTACTCCGTAGTAAGATAAGTTTATTTTTAATTGCTCTTCCAAAATTTACAACTATCATGACATGAGTGGCCGCCAATACTCAAAATCGACCAAACTCTAAGGAAACAACAATACGAAGCCAACTTTACAAGGCGTTCGAAAATATTTTTCGAAAATACCCTGTACTCAGATATTCCCAGCTCTAGTACACAACATAATATATTGCCCCACTTTTTATTGTTGTAGATACGTAGTTCACAACTTGTGCGGAAGAACTTGTAGTTAGCTCTTGTCGGGGTTTCTTTGAAACGTCTTATTCAATTTACTAAATTAAAATTGCAAGTCCCCGTTGGAGCTGGTTTAGATTTATTAAAACCTAGTTCAGGCATTTGCGGGATTCCTTTTCATTTGGAGATTTCTTCTTCTTCTTCTTCTTTTATAAAAAATGGCGTGCTAACCTTGACGACATCTGCCGGCGCAGCGGTTGCGCATCTGCCTACCATGCGAGAGGTCCCGGGTTCGAATCCCGGCTGGGGACAAAAAAAAACCCAAGTCTTGTCGCTGTTGCTAGTTCCCACGACAGGGTATCCTAGTGTGGGGCCAGAAGCAATGTATGTGCCTGTATGTAAATGTTTATGTTTAACCTCGTTTGGGGTTATTTATGCCAGTGTCAAGTTGGTCACAAATTGGTCAGGTTCTTGAGAACCTGGAATTTCATGTCTTGAGACTGTTAAAGTTGCTCGTTTATGTATAGTTAGTCAATGTGGGCTATTCTTGAGGTTTTAAAACCACTAATCTAGAGGAACTAAAGGCACTAAACTGACAACCTTTAAATCCGACAGCTCTTGCGCGGTGACCACAGATTCCATTTTCAAACACACGATTTTAATTAGTTTAGTTAGTATAGTTCGTGTAGCCTTCAGAATCGCAGGCAGTAAATGAATATTCTATTCTATTCTAAGTTTTACCTTTGGACGTGAGATTTGTAAAGATTTCCTTTTAAACGAGTGAATTAACTTTTGACATCAAAAGTCATAAAATTTTGACAGATGCCTGTTTTTTTGAAACTAAACACTGATTTTCATTGCACGACAATGGCAGAAATGGAGTTGTGTACTGCTAGTGCTAGTCAAATAAGATACTTTTTAAGAACTGTCAAAACGGTTTTTTTTTCTGAGTACTGAACGCCACTCACGTGTCTTTTTGCTGTCTAAAAAATAGAGTAAAAAAAAAGAGTACACAAATTGAGTTTATAAAATACAACTGCGGGAAATATACAAGTCAAACCATTTTGTACATAATGCTTCAACTTCAGACTTGTTCCTAGATTTATTTGATTACCTCGGACACGACCCAGTTGTCTGGCAAACTGGCAAAAGATAAATTGCCATAAATAAAAATTTAAATTTATGTTGAAATATTGCTTATTTTGTACGCAATAAGAAATGTCCAAGGTTAACTTTAAAAACAGTTTATAGTTTGTTTGACTAATTTATACAGGATGTAACAGTTATGTTGTTAATTAGCAATTTCTTAATTGCTCAACTTTCACATATGAATTAAATAATTTTATAAAACTGGGAAAAGATTATTCAGCCTAATCTTGCAAGAACGTAAATAATTATACCTGGTCGATAAAATAACAAGCACATAAGCCCATTATAATTAAATTCGTATCTTTTTTAAGCCTAAATGAATATCCTACCAATATCTTTTTCCAATTTCGAATATATATTTTATGAACTTTAATTCACTTCAATTTTCAGGAGCTGCTACAGATACGCGACTCTCAAGAATAATAATAATAATTCTTCAAATATTCCTACAAATGTTAATACATACTTATTCTGAAGCATCCATTAGATAGCTGTACTCAATAACTTAAATATTGTTGGTTAAGATTAAAATAATCTAAACAAAGTGTTTATCAAGTACCAAACCTATTTATTTCATCCGAATTTAAGAAAAAAAATCATAATAATATAGCCTGTCAGAAAAAATAACACCGCCCTGTGAAAAAAAAACTTTGTACCCTGGTGTTTGGTTACTTCTGGTATTATAAAGTAAAAGGACAGCTTATTTTTAACATAGACTGATAAATTAATTAAATTGACTTAATTTTAAACCTGTACAATATAGAGTATGATTCGGTCAAAATTGTTGTTTGTACATATTTATAAGTAGGTATACATATAGGAGGAATAGTAACCTAGTCCATGTAACTACTTAACTGTTAATTTAATTAATTAGTTAGTACCTTAATGCTATTAATGTTCTCTGGATATATTCAATAGATTTATGAAGTGGTACCAAACCTGAGATGTAATCTACAGGGTGCAACAGAGAGGTTTTGGATAATTTGGAAATATTCAATTTAAAAGCAATCTAAATCACAGTATCTTTTTCTTCTTCTTGCCAGTGCTCGGAAATGTGTCGAAAGAGTTTGTATTCTGGAGCCCCAAAACAACAAAATATTGTAGTCCCGTTCAGAGGACAACGTGTAAGCATTGTTAGTTTATTTGTCATGGCTTGGGTCCCCCGCATACGACAGCCACAAACGCCGCCGCCCCTTGAGAAGCTAAAACCGGCCACACAGTAAGCTGAAGCGCATGTCAGCCACTTTTTTAACACATGGACGCCGTATCTGTCGTCTAGGCTAGAAGCAGCCACAAAGGAAGCAGAGCCGTGCGTAAGCCACATTTTTTAACACTTGCGTGCCGTATCATAATAGACGGTGGGGATTCGCGCGAGTGACGTGTGGCGGCGTTTTGAAGCGTTTAGTGGCCGTCGCTGCTTGTTTCTTATGGCTCGCATCGGCCTCAAAACGCCGCCACACGTCTATTCCCTACCGTCTATTATGATATGATACGGCGCGCATGTGTTAAAAAATGTGGCTGACGCACGGTTCAGCCACGCCAGGTTCACTTCAAACAAATCAGCGAGAACAGCCGCACACACACAGCTATATTGCATTCCGTATTTAAGCACGCGCCGCCATACGCACACATTGCCGAATCTCGCGTCCTTCGCGTGCTACGAGACAGGGCTATGCAAGCAATGCATGCGACGAGTCAACGTCATTGGTCCGGCGCGGTCCAACCCGCGGCTCTAAGTGACAACCCTAGCCGTTAGAGCAAGAGTAGTTAACATGCGAACAGGGGCCTAGTGAACTTACTATTTCTTATTTACACTATGGTTCAGCTTCCTTTGTGGCTGCTTCTAGCATCTTGCGGCGTCTTTTGTGGCTGTGGCCAGAAGCTCGTGTGCGGCGACACGACACTATTTTTAATGTCAGTAGATACACTTAGGGGTTGTGCGTAAAAGCGTGCAAGCCGTTCAGGAACATTTTGATTGCGATTGTAACTTTTTTTTAAGGAATGCAATTATCTAAATCGCAATCCTAAATATTTGCAATAAAATCCCGAGTCGCAATTCCTGTCTGAGAAATGCGCATTATCTAGACTGTCAAAGCTCTATTATTAGCTTGGGAGGTACCAAGTCCTCCTAACACATGTATTTATTCCAAAATATTTAAAGAAAGGCTGTGAGTGTTATTAAAGTTAATTTTATTAAATAAATATTAAAAAATATGTTGATATGCTAAAGATTGTTTAGGATTCTTGTTATTTAATTTAAGACAACAAAGGATTTACTTGTAAAAACAACTTTACGTTTCATGTATTTTTTTAGTAAATTGTCAAATACTCGTTTTGTTGACACACTGTAGCTGTTGTTTAGTTTCCTTTATATTTTAGCTATCGAAGCTAAATAAAAAACATGGTTCATATAAATGACATGAAACGTGTTATTTTTTTTTAATGAGTACGTATATAAATGTTGATACCTAAATGTTAAAACTACCTTCAATGATAATAAACCTTTTCCCACTTGTACATTATACCATAGAAAATAAAAAATAAAAACAAAATTCAACTTCAATAAAATTATGTCATTTCTAAAATGTAAAATTAAAATGTCGTTCGCTTAAGAATTTACTTGCATTAATATAAACTGAAGGTGATTTTAGAAATAAATTAGACGAAAGTAACGTTAAGTGTAACGTTAACAATAAACTACATAAAAATTATAATTTAGAGTTTTATTTTACATACAATTTTCAAGGGTTATTATTATTAGACATTTGCAACCACAAAACCTACTAATTTATCGGTATACTCTCCTAAGAACATAGGCCGAACAAATGGAGAACAATAGACATCTGAGCGAGAGGGTTAAAAGTATGTTTTCAGATGTTTCTCTTTACTTATGCTATAAAAACCTTGCTTTGTGCCAAAGAACAATGGGTAAAAGTGTATCTGTCACCGTAAAAACCGCTAGATTGCAAGCTAACGGAAAAAAATCGTTAGATTATAATCTGTAGATAAATAATAATTATTGTAAACAAGATCGACAGGGTTTAGCATTTATGCTTTTTTGGTTCTTTGGTTCGCTCATCCCCTTTATCCTTCACCTAACCTGACCTACCACTTTGCCCAGACATTCATCATTTCAGCTTATCAACTAACGCGTTAAATTGTAACGGTACAGTTTACAATTTATCGAATCAGTTACAGTTATCTAACGGGTTTCACAAAATAACGGTGACATTTCCAACTTTGTAGCAACTACTGGCCGACATCATTATAATGATCTTTCGAAAAAATAAAACTTACATGTAATTTACATAATCAAACTGCTCTATTTACGACATTTTGTCAAAGAACATTTTATTTTTCGTAATAGAATTTCCGCTCGATGTTTTATAGGTGTAGGAAAAAGCGACATGTTAGGGCACTGGCAACATAAGGTATCACAGGCTCCATACAAATATGTTCGAACGGACACACGAGCTGAAAAATGCACTAAAAATAAAAAAATATGATTTTTTGTAATAATTTAAATATGATGATGATTTAGCTTCTTGGTTTTAACCCTTAAATCCTACCCTTACTAGGAGAAACATTATTCCTACCCAGGGGTTTCATAGACCCCCAATATTTAAATCATTAATACTAAATAAATTAAACACAATTTTAATGAAAATATAATTTATTTAGAAATTTAATTATGAACATTATAGCAAAATATTTTTTTTTAGTTGACACATTCATCACATCTTGGTACAGTATGTTCACCGCAGAGAGGTTTACGGCACATGCCACAGAAAATCTTCGTTTTACGGTCCTTCCTTCAGACAGCACATTTTTTTTACCACTGGAGCAGGAATTGCTTCGACTAAAAGACGCTTTTTTGTAAAATTTCTCTTAAGGGGTCTTGGAGATTTGTGGGCAAAGAAGGCCATAATAATAAATAAACTGTCAAAAAAAATCTTCAAAATGGCGTTTTGTCTATGTGAAGTGAACAAATACTAATACTTTAGTAACAAACATTAACAAGTCTAACTTACCTTTTTATTTCTCCATCCAAAACAACAGCATAAATCAGTGTACAAACAGCAGCAGAAATATTACTAACTACTACTATTATAATTCTATTCCTACCCTGGGGTCAGATGAACCCCAAAATAGCGATAGCTACGTTTTGAGTGCACCAGTGCTAACGCACTACTGACCAAAAGATGGCCGACGGCGTCATCGAGGAATAGCTTGAGTCACGTGACCGTGCGTTTCGTTTCCGCAAAAATATTTTAAAGAAATTAAACACTTGGGTTTACTGGACCCCCGGGTAGGGTTAAGAAAATCATCCCTTCACGGTCATCGGAATTCATCGGAATACTGTATGTACCAACTACTGTAAACATAGGATACTACAACCAAAAACCTAACTGGCCAGTTACAATACAACGAGTGAAAAATCAACGGCATATGAATAATTCAGGCCAGCCAATAAAGGTGTGCGCACATTATTTTTCTTTTATTCAGCGTGGGCGGCTTCAATAGAAGCGGGCGCCTGTGGCTGAGTGATAATAACTCATTGGTTGTTTAGTGCGCGAGGTAATGTGTTATGGGAATTTTCTATTTCTCTATTGCCAACTTGGGTTATTGATGAGAATGGGTTATGGGAGTTTGGAGTGGAGGGGAAGTGTCGGTTGAATTATTGTTAACGGTAGTTTCAGTTACGGACACACTTTCACTTGTTTCTCTTGTCTTTGATTCAGCGACCGATTAGGTTGGCTTATACTTGTTGGATACCATCGAACCGTATAAAATGCGATCTTTATTACCTAGCACTTTTTAATACCTACTTGGTAAAGAAAAAATTACAGGAATTTGGAAATTGAATTCGGGGTGATTTTACAGAGAGACAAGCCTAACAAAAGGATATTGCAAGCTTCTCAACGCCAGATAATCACGTACGTACTTTGGTATTCCAGAATAAATCTCTATTGTCTAGACGCTGGCCTTACGTTGGCATTCAGAAGCATCGTTTCCTTGGGGAGATTATCTTGTATTTAGTAGAATTAGGGCGTGGACAGATGAGGACGCGCCCGCTCCGCGCCCGCCCCGCGCCCGAACGTCGATCAAACTTTGTATTAGCGATTTTCATTCCGACCAGACACAATTATGAGGTTAGAAATACCACAGAACTATTTATTATTATACCACTAGAACCTATTAACATTACAATACCAATGCGGTGGTTTTGTGCGACAATTTAATTATCGCTGAACTGGGAACAACTTCATCAGAGTCATTCTAATGTTACCTCAAATTCAGCTTTTCAATTATTTCATTTCATTTATTTTCCACTTATACCTATCATTACAGGCTAGGCCCAATTCGATGGGTATGTATAAGAAAAACATTATTATTTTACTTAAAAAATAAAAAATAAACTACAATAGGTGCTCACTGTAGCACAGTACGAGCAACGCCATTCTTCTGAGCAACTCCGAGCAACATGGAATAGGTCGACGTCGACGTGATCCGAGACACAGATTACTAAATAGTTACTACGTAACAGATATTTCACTCAGTAGGAAATTTCCAATACCTACTGCTATAATAGCCTACTCCGTCGCGTCAGCAACCGCTCGCTGCATGCTAAAATGTGCCTAAATGCTCAAGCGTACAGTTGTGATCGCCTCGCACCGCGCGATCTCACACTAATCGCAGGGCTGGCAGGCTGGCAGACATCACAGATACTCGTACGATACGAAAACAGTTCAAAACCTGCGTGCGCTTGGCTTGCGACAACCATACTGACGTTGGGCGCCGGGCCATAGCCGGGCAGACCGAGAGCTCGGGCGGGCGGTAGGTAATTATAGCGCGCGAGTACATTCAGTGACGGAGGCCTGTCCGAGATAAGGTTTAGAGCGTGTGCGGCGCGTGTGAGCGGCGACTGGGCCAATAGGTTCATGCGCGCGCGCGGCACCAGCAGCATTCGCTTATCACAGCGAATGCGCAAAATTCCGGTTTTCGCTTGAAGGCGGCGAGCGCAGAGACATACCGAGGCGCTGGTTACAAACAAACTGGTAATTTGCGCCCTCGCCCACTTAACCAGATAACTTTATTTCACACTTCTTGTACTTGTGAAATGTCAAATGTCTCAGATAAACAGACAGATTAACGCTATCTGAGGAATGAAAGATTGTCACTTAATTGTGTCATTTGTTGATTTATGAGGCATTTATTGATTTAGTTATTTAGTATAATTTTATTGCACATTCTTAAACTATGGATCTTGTGTCTGATAATAAAATAATAATAATTAACAGTGTAAATGTAAATGTTACAATGTTACAATGAGCCATTAAACTGATTCCTGAATTAACATACAAAAAGCCATTACTAGTGAGCGATATAATAATGATTCATACCATATTAATTAGGTAACTCTAGTCGGTGGTCTTTCAGCAGAATTTTGACAGCCGCAAAATGGCTTTCATGGTTTTACAAATAAACGTACTTTATTTACATATTTTTTTATTCAGACGACATTTCAATTTTTAAATCACTATTGGCACACTATTTATTTACACATTTAAATTTACCAAAAACCTTATCCTTTGCGTTCCCAAAAAAAAATATAGTTGATTGTGCGAACAAACAAATGAAAACTGGAAGCCGAAATGCGATTCAGAATTTATTTTTATTTCATTCGTTCAACGCGCTTTTTTAGGGTCCCGTTATGGAATTGCAAACGTATGAATGTGTAACGAATTAATGTCCCTACCGAAGTGAACAGGCTTTAAGCCGGCTTTGGGGAAGATTGAGCCATTCTTCAAGCGACGATGGCTCAGTGCGATGGAGGGGTAGCGCCTGTGACCAACCCGACCGAGTTGTTTTATGTGGAAACCTAATGAATAATGAAACATGTTACACTCTCCAAGTGTTATCGGAACCGTTCGTTGGCGCGCGAGTCCTACTTGTGTTTCGAAAAGTATCTCTACCAATTTTTAGTAGCCCAATAACAAAGTATTCGATACAATGATACAATAATATCGAAAAGCAAAATGTCATCACATCATCATCATATCAGCCCGTATCAGCCCACTGTTGGGCATAGGCCTCTCCCAGAGCACGCCACTCGCATCTGTCCCCCGCAGAGACTATATATACAATTGACTGCGCCTGCGGGGGAATGCGGCTCGCCAAACGTTTGTTGTATTCAACAAACGTTCGCATACGCAACCTATGTACAATGACGGGCCGCCAGACAGTTTCGCAGCGGCTGACCAATCACAGCACTCTTACCTCGTCCCCCGCCGCCCGTAAATTGGTGAGTTGTGTTTTAAAGGAAAATGTATCTATGCGCTCTCCACTGGATAAGTGGAGAGCGCGCGCCATTCTGGTCCACTGCCTACCGGCCACCTTTACAATGTCATCTGACCACCGGGCCGTAGGTGGTCTGCCAGCTGCTCTTTTCCTTGTTCGCGAAAAGCAAAATGTCAGTAATTCTTATTCTTTACGACATAAAATATAATTTCCAGCATTCTCGAAAACGTTTTACGCGCTGTCATCCGTTCGTGATCGATGACTAAGTACACGATTTTTTCGATCTGATTTACCTAATTCGACCAGACTCTAGCCGGATAGTTAACAAATATTTCCTCAATATCACACCTCGGACACTCCATAGAACGCTCGTAAAATAATCACCTATTACTACTACATAGCCTAATGACATTTGTAAACGTGCAAATGTGTGCGTTAACTCGTTCGTTTGTGAATGTGTGCGTTCAGCGCCTAAACAAAGTGTCTCCCGAAGAGGCTCCCCGACTCCGGGGTGAGGTGCGGTATCTGAATCCGCGCGGGGAAGGGAGTGGCCGTTCTGTACGTAGTACTATTATCTCTTCTGTGTCAATATGTTAACAAATATTAGGTACGGTTTAATTTCTACAAAGTTGATTCGCGCTTGATTGGTTCCATTGAATCGGAATTCGCAAAACACAAAAACCGTTCATTCCATTCGCACATCAATGGATTTTGGTATGTGTCGAGCACGAGCTACACTGATACATGAAATACCACTACCACAGATTACTAAATAGTTACTACGTAACAGATACTTCACTCAGTAGGAAATTTCCAATACCTACTGCTACAATAGCCTACTCCGTTGCGTCAGCAACCGCTGCATGCTAAAATGTGCCTAAATGCTCAAGCGTACAGTTGTGATCGCCTCGCACCGCGCGATCTCACACTAATCGCAGGGCTGGCAGACATCGCAGATACTCGTACGATACGAACACAGTTCAAAACGTGCGTGCGCTTGGCTTTGCGACAACCATACTGACTTGATCAGCGCCGGGCCATAGCCGCCCGAGAGCTCGGGCGGGCGGTAGGTAATTATAGTGAGCGAGTACATTCAGTGACGGAGGCCTGCCACTACTGTGTGCGACCAGTTACAAAAAAAAAATCAAGTACGAGTCGGATTCGCAGACAAATAAACGGTCAAGTGCGAGTAGGACTCGCGTGCACCAAGGGTTGCAATCACACTTGTAGATTGCTACCTCGTAACTGGTGTAATTAGGTTTCTACATAAAAAATAAAAGTGTGATGTCATCCATGTAAACCAAATTACATTATTGTACTTTTGCAGAAAGTCAGAAATGTAAAGTTTTCAGATTTTTCCGGTTACAAGTTCTTACTTGCGCTATTAACCTTGCCTTGCTTTGTGCCAAATTTCACGAGTTAGGCAATCAGTCGATGATGACATCAATCGAAATATCGAAGACTTGCTCACTGACCCCCTGCTTCGTAGCCCTTCGGCCACATTGTTAGTCTACAGTAAACGTTCGTGTTGTGAAACAAAGCTAGAGCGATATCCGCTAATTCGGAGTGTAACTGAAATAATACTTATGTAGTCATATTCTAAAGGGAATTAAGATTTTTGTGCAATTTTCACTTTGGTCGATAAAAGCAACTCTATAAATTTCAGCTCATCATAAGAGTGAGCTGTCAGCCGATTTGTATGGAAAAGCTATAAAATAAAGTTGCTCTATCTAGGCCCGATCTTTCAAGAGACGTATAAACAGTCAGATATGTTTTTGACACTTCAAGTACGTGTTAAATGCCAAATGACTCAGATAAACAGACAGATAAACGCTATCTAAAGATGGAAAAATCGGACCTTGATGAAATAGGTTTCTAACGTTCATAGTTTCATAAGTAGCTCAGAATGATGACCTCAACACCTTCAATATCACTTTACCTTCCTTTTTTATTTTTATTTAACAAGTGGAGATAACCGTCCCAGTTAAGTACATTTACATCACATAAACCACGGAGGTTTGTGCGTGATGCTGGCATTCGTGCGAACAGGTCTAGAGGTATAGTAATTAATATACGTGGGTACATGGAAATTTCGTAAAGTATCGAACAACAAGTTGTTTGTATTTGTGTGTCTATTTTATCGGTATGACAAGCGAATGTTCGCAGTAAACGGATAGTGTGGCCGAGGGGCGAGGAAACCATTTCGGGTACGTTTAGGCTCTGGGTACGCCATTTGCGCTGATGTTATGGGAAAAGTTTTCATTGGACCAATACTGACCAATTTGGTTCTGAAGGCCGCTTTTATACGCTGGCCGACCGACCGACCTTTCAATCCTTACTGCCGTTCTCAGAGTCATTTAAAGAACCATTAAACGGATTCCTTTGAATTAACATACAAAATCCTTTTTCACTTCTCATGCTCGTAAAGTTCGTTTTTATGTCGGGTATAGCCAGCATAAAATCAAATATTATGTTCTAGAGCATAAAGTAAAATCTTCGTCTAAATCTCAGACTCTGACAAAGGTCGTCAGGTAAACAGCCACATACACCTATGCTAAGTGCCACTGCCGGCGGCCAGAGCCGGCTGCGGAGGCACGTCCAAAAAAAGAAAGTTTAATGGCGGGAAGTCCTTATTTTTTCTCGGTAATTTCAATTTGCAATTATTTCATAATATTTACTTTTTTTGCAATATTTCTGTTTAATTTCCTCACAATCGAAGTGAAAAGCAGAGTGTATAACTCGTACATAAAACCCATTTTATGCCCTTGTTGTACAATCTACTATACTTAGCAACCCTACTCAATCATTTAATGACCCTTGGTACGGCAATTAGGTAACGTTTATTTGTCTGTTTATCATGGGAATTTCACAGGAACAATGTCACCATATTTCTATAGAATGGCCAAAGCGGAAACTACTGACGCCACTATGAAAACGTCACTTCACTGCAGAGACTATATATCCGATTGACTGCGCCTGCGGGGAATGCGGCTCGCCAAACGTTTGTTGGATTCAATGAGTGCCTGCTTCGCTGTCAGTTTGTATGCGTGGTGTATGCTTGTATGCGTTCAGTTGGAGACTTGGAGTAGATGGTGGCGCCATCGCTCATTCTATACGATAAATTGGTGGCATTGTAATACGTAACATGTCAAATAAAGTTATCTGACTGTTTATCTGGGTATTGCAAGATCGCCCTTATAACATAACATACAATCTAACTACATACAGCTAATAATGGACATCATATGAAAAGGTATGATAGAAACCTAAGATAATAAATAGGTACAGTACGGGGTCATTGTTTTAGCACGTCATGTCTTGTCTCGCTCTCTCTCTCTCTCTCTCTCTCCCGCCAAGTCAAACGCACGGGTTACGCCCCGACGTGCCAAAACAATGGCCTCGTACTGTACCTAAAGCGAAACGCCAAATATTAACCGTTTATCATACATGACCATAACAACAAATCACTTTAATGCTATAATTGCTCTATTATACTGCTAATACTCTATCCATGCTTAGAAGCAACTTGACAGATAACCTAAAACTTCATAAAATCCACTTTTAAACACTAGGGTTGTTACCAAAACAATCGGAAAGAAGCGCAATTGCTTATTCAGTTGAACTAACAGAAGAGTTGTCATCGCCATCACTGCTATTAGCACTTAATGATATTATTATTTTATTTTTAACCATATTTAAGGTAACTGAAAAATCAAGAATAAAATGTTAGACATCTTTCCGATTCACAAATGATTAAAGGGTGTATTGATTCTTTTGATATTCAATGTTTATGAGCAATATCCCCTCAGGCTAAGATTGACATCTGTCAATTTGGCTGTTATATTAGATACACTTTAATTTTACAGATACCGTCCGCCGCGCTTTGATGTCAGAATTGCGCAACGCGGCAAGATGGCGGCCAGCTGCGCTGACCTTGCTTCTTAAAACTTAAATTTGACTCCTTTAGACTTATCATACGATTAAAATGACAACTGTATTGCTAAGCCAAAGAGTTGTTTGTAACTGTTGTTAAATAAGTGTAAGTGAAATAAAGTACTGTAGTATGATTTAAAAGTATTCAAAGGAGAATATTTATTTATTTTGATATTTTCAGTAAAAACACGGTATTAGCTAAGATAAACTAAGAAATATGCTATGAATAGTACTAACAATCAGTTTTTCAGTCTTTACAGACTTTAATTCTGTCTTTACAGACTTTAATCACGGCACAATCTCCGATCACACCCCACCCCACCGGCAAAAAAGAAAGTTATTAACGGTTTTGATTAATGTTTTTTTTCTGGCTCTGTGGTTGAGTATTTCAATGCACGGCTCAATTTTTTCAGAGCCTCGACTCATTGGCTGCGTTCATAAAAAAAATTACGACCATAGGAGCTGAGATTATCAAATGATGATCAAAATAGATACTCAAACTCGCCGTGCGTCAATTTGGCCTCTGCGCAATCCTGGATTTTGCTGTTTCGCATCAAATTGTGCCATGCGCAATCTAGTGGACTTTGTTCGGTTGAGATACGTTAGAGTTTACAAAATATATGTAAAGGTTGATAAAATCTTTCTCTCAACTGTACATCAAATAGATAGGCAATAAGAATCTACGACGGAATCTCAATACTCGTATCTTGATAACGATTTTTGATATCCCCATCCGGAATTGCATTGATATAACATTCCTTCCTATTCGTATTGAAAATATTTATAATGTAGCAAGATATTATACGTTACTTAAGTGAACATCACTTTGGAGTTCGAATCGGAAACCACCGTGAGTTTCTTGACTGGCATTTTAAAAACTTGGTTGATAATTCGAATTTACACTAGCGCGACACTTGTATTTGTATTTGTATTTTATCTATTTATTTGCATCAGCGCACACACACACAATATAAAACATAGAAGATACTTAGCGCTAAACAAAATAACTTGCGAGCGTGGCAGCGAGTTGAACTAAATTAAACGTGAAATTTTGACAGATTTGGTTTTAGAATTTTACAAAATCTGGAAACGCCCACGACTAATATATTTTCCTTTTGTTCACTCAAAGTGTCAAGTTCATCTCGTCCACGTTCTATAGTTACCTATGTTTTTTTCATAGGTTTTGAACTTTACCTCGATGTGGGTAGGTTAAAAATCGCGGGCCGTGGACTTTGGACTACGAGTGGTTAAGTTAATTAGTTAGACGGTGACGTAAAAGTAAATTCGAGAAAACTTTCATTTCTCCAAGTAAAGTAGGCAATCAAAGTTAGATTAGTGAGATCAACTACCAGGTACTAATCCATACCAATAGGTATTTTTAACCGACTTCAAAAAATTCATGTCATTATTATTTTTAATGTGTGTTACCACAAAAATTATGTTTTTGTTTGAAAGGGTTACTTATAAGCTTGGTCCGATTTTTTGAAAATCAGGAATCGGTCCAGTAGTTAGGTCACTACATGAAAATATCTGAAAAGTGTAATGTATTAACGGAAAACAAAATGGCGGCGGGGGGCGCAGCCGCGCCCCCGATCAAGTATTGTTTCCTATCTGCGACTGTGGGCTGACTAAAGGGACCAATATTCGTCTAAGTATGTTGTGCAATATGTGTGTGTACAGATGTTGTAGGCTCGTCTTCGTGTTTTTAGACTACATTCGCAACGAGAGCAGACAGGATTGAGTATTAAGGTCTCGAAGTCGTTTTTTTTTTTTAAAGTTTTTAACTTTGTGAATAATTAAAAGATTGTAAAGCCAAACCAAGCCAAAGACCATTATTTAGTAGCCGTAAAGCTGTGTCAGAGGCCCTAATAGCTTCATAACTTCTGAGAGTCGGGTTGGCCACTAGCCCGACACCCCTCCATCAATCCGCACTGAGCCACCGTAGTGTAGTATGGCTCAATCTTACTCGATGGCCCTCGGTGGCTAATATGGGCTTCATATTATTATTGTTAATACCTACTTCAAACCTAAATAGAAATAGTTTCCCTTCCAAAGTGGAAAAAGTTGTAGTGCAGCATAAATATAATTTCATAGGGCATTAGTGTCGACGTCATCAGGTATAAATGATACACTATAACTGGTCCTCTACGCGGTCCAAACAGGGGCTTCCAGCATGCCCTAGTTATCTCGACACCGGGGCCAGGATCATTTTTAATATACGATCTGGCCCCCGATTCTCGCGCTATCGATATCATCTCCCTAGTCCAGATATCGGTTTTGACACCGCCTAAATCCGTCGAAAACGATTTCAATTCATATTCATTTCAATCAAAAACGGGTTGAGATATCTCGGTTGGTCGTAAGGCTGGTCGTGAGGATATAGCATTTTCTTATTTTTGTTGGAGATTTCGGTATCTCAAAATCGGTATTTCGACCACGGACATGATCTCGCTAGCGCGAGAATTGCCCCTCTGTTGTAAATAGAGATGAGCCCGTCATTGCAGTTTTTTTAAATCTTGATGTCAGTATTTATTTGTGTGCAATGAATTATGAATATTTTACGGGCTATACTGTTGCTCCCGTCCTTAGGAAATGCTTAGATCGCATTACCCGTAGATCTGCCGATTGGCGCTAACTTTCTAAGGGCATTACATTTGAGTTTTCTTGTTTTTAACTGCCACAATTTAAATGAGACATGTCAATATACTTGTGTAGCTTTTCAACGGTCTTTTGGCACGCGATTACAAGTGGAACTAACGCTGCCATTATGCTAATTAACAACATTTATTTGGTAAGAAACTATTTTAGTGTTGTCTGTGGTCCGTAGTTATTATTATTAGAGTTCAAAATTTTACTATAATTTGTGACGAACTTGGAACAAGCCGTTCATGTGACAACTTTGAAAAATGACTGTGAAATGCAGCAAAATAGTTTTGCAGTGTTGAATGCAGCGACAGAAGCGAGGAAATGCACACTATTAGGCGAACTAAATGGGAAAAGGCCTTTTGAAAACATTTATTACATTTGCTTCTGGAGTTTTGGAACACGGAAATATCATGAAATAAATGTTGAAGTAAATGATTCATAATGTCTTTATAGTGACATTTCGTACCCTTTTTGTCGTCATATCGTCTGGATGATCTAGTCTGAATTTTTACCAAAATATTTTTGTACCACCAGTCCACCAAAGTTGGAGTTCCCTTTAGATACACGTACCTACATGTTTAAATTTTTCTGTTAGCTAAGTAAAATAGAAAAAGTCACATAAATCTATAATAATAACCGGCCAAGTGCGAGTCGGACTCGCGCACGAAGGGTTCCGTACCATTATCTATAAAAAACCGCAAAAAAAAAAAACATGTTGTATGGGAGCCCCCCCTAAATATTAATTTAATTTTTTTTTTTTTTTTTAAGTAACTAATATAATCAATATATAGTGAACATTTTAAGCGTCTACATGCTATCATTATCAATATCGAGCAAAAATGAGCAAAAACATCACGTTTGTTGTATGGGAGCCCCCCTTAATATTAAATTTCTTTTGTTTTTTAGTATTTTTTGTTATAGCGGCAACAGAAATACATCATCTATGAAAATTTCAACTGTCTAACTATCACGGTTCATGAGATACAGCCTGGTGACAGAGAGACAGACAGACAGACAGCGAAGTCTCAGTAATAGGGTCCCGTTTGGTACCCTTCGGGTACGGAACCCTAAAAATCAGTATTCAGTCAAAAGAAACTAAACAAACAGTTCCAAATTCAAACTCCGCTGAAATAACAAAAATCCTGTTCTAAATTCAAATTCCGTAAAAATAACACAAATATGCTAATCCTGTTTGCCGCTCAAATGCTCGAAAAATGTCGATAGCGATGCACAATATTTTTGAGCTGACAGAAAATCCGTGACGTACATAGACTATAAAAATTACCAGGAATTTTACGAGCACATAAATAGGCGCTTTCACAGAAGTTCGTTCCAAAGCCGGCAGTAAAGTTCACGTACATCGCAGTTTCATATCTTAAAATGTTATTATCTTCGAAAATATGGATTTGGTATAACATCGTAAACCGGATTCGAGTTTCACGACTTTCAGGGAATGTTCCTATTTGTGCCGGTCGATTTTATCAAATGTACAGTTTTACAACGCTGTTTTGGCTTGCGGTGACTGGCGGAACTTACGGTTTTTAACAGGTTCTTTGTATTAAGTTGCGTAGTTGCGTTACACTGTAAAGAGCCATTAACTTAGCTGTTTTCGTTTTGATTTATTTTGAACACTACTGCCCACAATAAGGGGTTTTCAAAGACAGATATAAAAATAGTCTCGATAGGTAGCGCAGCCTGTACAAGAAGTGTCATATAATTGAAACAAATAGTAAACTTTAGAAAAAACCGACTTCCACAAACCCTATTTGATTAGATTCAGTTTAATACAAACTGTAACCGCTTATCCCCCCACCCTTGGGGAATTAATTTTGTCAAATCCCATCTCAGTGCTACCCCACGCTACTAAGGAACCTCTGTACAAAGTTTCATGGCTCTAGGTCCACCGGTTTAGGCTATGCGTTGCCTGCCCGTCAGCCACGCATTGTATTTGTACCTAGTATTGAGCAGATCTGGTGGCCATATGTGGTCTTCATCAGCAGTTCCGCATCACAATATTATGCTTACCATGTGCATTTGCACGAGTTATTATGAAAAACACAAAAATCACTATAGGTCTGCCTATAATATTTGAAGATTTCCCTCAATTTCTCCAGGATCCCATCATCAGATCCTGACCTGGTGTCAATGGGACCACCCTTGAGGTATTACCTATACGCCGAAAAAAGATTTGTTCAAATCGGTTCATAATTGGCGGAGTTATCGCGTAACAAACATAGAAAAAAAACAAAAAAAAAAACATACGGGTCGAATTGAGAACCTCCTCCTTTTTTTAAGTCGGTTGAAAATGTCTTTCCGGCAATCATAGATTGTGTAATTTTTGCGAAATAGGCACGTTGACATTTGATAGCACGGTAAAGTTATCTATGCTTACATCTAAAAGGATGATCAAAGTGGGTCCGGAAAAGCTCTCAATGGTGTTCCATTGAGTCAATTATACATTATACAGGTCAAATATAATATTTAAATAGGGATTTAATATTTAGATAGGGAACAAAGTAATTCAGATAATATCTTTTGAAGTATTGGCATTCACTTATCATTATGAAGGGTTTGTAAGGAATGGCCTTATATTCAACTGATCTGTTGAACTGAAGCTGTCGTTTGACGCGATATCTTGCGAATGTAGAGGATTCTACAATTTCCCGGCCCCTGTTGTCGGTTCTTCTGTTGATTGAGTTTATGATCACTAGAATGAGTAAATTAAAGTGAAGTTAAAAAAAAACAGAACGTCGTCGTCGCTAAATGCAGGTGGCATAGGACCGGAATGACGCTACATAAGGCCTATGCATATTGCATATAGGTAGGATAATAGGCTTAGCATAACGATAGTGAAATACATTTTTATGTATTCCGAGAGTCGTTGTTAGTATGTGACGTAGACGACAGCGACCAAACGCTAACAAATAAATCTGTATGAAATCAAAAGTTGAAAGAGTGAAAGGAATCGAATTGCATCGATACAGTTAATAATTTACCGGGAACTTTTAACTTTATGCCTTCTATGTCAATCAAACTCATATTTTTTACCCATATTTATGCCGCAGAGTTGGCTTAAAATTTCCAAATTAGACGAACAGAAAAGACAAACAAAATCCTAAAAGCCGAGAAATAAATATGGCAGATCTCCGCGTCCTTTTTTCGGCCAATTTATTACTTAATTTTACGGTCTGGAGACCTTGGTAATGACCTTATTTGTAGAAACTTTTGAGTCCTCTTTTATTTGCTAAGCAATATTAATTCTGGCTCGTTCCAGATGTACGAGAATAGGGTCGATACATATGTAAATGTAAATGTAAATGTAGCCCATTAATGTCCCCACCGAGGGGCACAGGCCTTTACCCGGATCCGAGTAAGATTGAACCATACTCCACCACGCTGGCTCAGTGCGGGTTGGTGGAGGGGTTTTACGACATATATATAATAAAAAAGTAAATGTAGCCCATAAAAGTCCCCACTAAGGGGTACAGGCTTTTACCCGGAAACGAGTAAGATTGAACCATATTCCACCAAACTGGCCAGTTGTCCTGGTAGGTACTACTAACATAATTATACTATGTGTCTCAATGTATGTTACTTACTTAAATATTATGATTTTTCATAAATTGTAAACATTATTTAAAGAAAAGAAAAGTAGGTAGGTACTTCTAACATAATTTTTACATGTTACTTCTAACAATGTATGAAATTCGATATTTTGATTGACGTGTGTTGACGTGTATTGACATATTTACTTTTAAACAGCACAGAACACAATTTCGCCTTTAGAGTGTGTTCCGATTTCTGCTGTGCATAGTGTAGCGTAGTGGTAACTTATTTGTTTTCTTTTTTTTTGTGTGTTTTCCTATGAATGTTTTTGTAGTGTGAATCTAGATTCCTCTCAGCATTCCTGTGTGGCTAGGATCTAGGTCAGAATCTATTTATATTTTTATCTACTCAATTATTGAGTAGTCAACTTTTTAGTGAGTAGGTTAGATATATTTTATTCTGTATAGTATATATATATATTTTATTCTGTATGGATAGTTTATGTAATATTGATAATAGTTTCTTCTCCTGTTCGTCAACCGACGATTATATTAGTGCAGAGAGCGATAACTCCCTTGTGGATGAACCGCTTTCCGGCAAACTTTCGACTGCCTTTGCTGGCCTGGGAAATAATCTAAATATAGTTCACATCAACGCCCAGAGTATCCACACCAGCTACCCGGATCTAATCGAGGCTTTCAGCAGTCAACATGTGGATGGTATACTTGTTTCTGAATCTTTTCTTAAACCGACCTTACCATCCACTATGTACTCGCTACCAGGGTACCAGCTCATTCGGAATGACAGAGTTAGCAAGGCTGACGGCGGCGTGGCTCTTTACCTTCGTTCGGACATCCCGTGCAGAGTTGTAAGTGCTTCACCGAGTGAGTACTCCGAATCCGCAGAACATCTTTTCCTTGAAATTTGTCTTCACCATAATAAAGTCCTGCTCGGTGTTCTTTATAGTCCTTCACTTCGTATTGATTACTTCGACTCGTTCGAGTCTTTGCTCAATGAGCTAACTCCTCTTTATAATGATACTCTCATTCTCGGCGACTTTAATACATGTCTTCTCAAAAACGATTCCCGCTCTGCCAAACTTCAGTCTATTGTTAATTCTTTCAATTTACACATTCTTCCGCTCAACGCTACTCATTTTCAACCACACTGCAGTCCGTCTCTCCTTGATCTCATGGTAGTTTCTAATTTGGAAAAGGTTGCGGCTCATGGGCAGTTTAACTCACCATTTTCCTATCATGACCTCATTTACCTCTCTTATAAGGTTAAATCCCCCAAGAGCAGAGCTAAATTCATCCATATTCGTAGCTTCAAGGGTATCGATCCTGCATCCCTTAAATCTGATGCCGCGTCCATTGACTGGTCACCGGTTATCTCCAGTGAGTCTGTTGATGATAAGATCCATCACTTCAATTCAATTGTTCTGGGACTCTTCGACAAGCATGCACCGGTCAAGAAGGTCAAGGTGAAACACCTTCCTGCTCCATGGCTCACTGATGCTATCAAACGCCTAATGACTAAACGCAACAAAGCCAAATGCCACTACAAAAAGGAGCCTACAACCGAAAATTTTGCTATCTTCAAATGCCTTCGAAACCGGTGCAACCGCATGTGTCGTGACGCCAAGCGTCGCCATATCTTCCAGTGCATCGAGAGTTATAGTCCAGGCCAAGTGTGGAAATTCCTCAAAACGCTTGGTGTCGGAAAGTCTCAGGATCAGTTGGTTGGTAGTGTTGATCTCAACGGTCTTAACAAATTCCTATCAGCCGCCCCAGTCGTCATGAATCCTTCTGTGAAGGATGCCACTCTTAGTCACTTGCGCACGAGGTCCACTTCTACCTCCACTCCATTTGTCTTCAGACTTGTCGAAGTCGATGCAGTTAAAAGGGCTGTGCTCGCCATCTCCTCCAAAGCTGTAGGCGATGATAATATCTGTACAAAAATGATCAGTACTGTACTCGAAGAGCTTCTACCGGCTATCACACACATTGTAAATCACTCTCTCTCCAGTAGCACCTTCCCTATTGTATGGAAAAAAGCTTTAGTCATCCCTTTACCCAAAACATCCAATCCCACCTCCTTTAAAGAGTTTCGTCCTATTTCCATCCTGCCAATCCTCTCCAAAGTCCTCGAATCCATCGTCCACTCTCAGCTCTCCTCTTACCTATCCTCCAACAACTTGCTGAATCAATTCCAGTCCGGATTTAGGCCGGGTCACAGTACCGTTACGGCCTTACTCAAAGTCACCGATGACATTCAGCATGCGATGGATGAGAAACAGCTCTCGGTGATAGCGCTTCTAGACTTTAGCAGCGCCTTTAACTGCGTCGATTTTGACATCCTCGTTGAGTTACTGAAGTCCCTGAATGTGTCCTCCGATTCTGCTTGCTGGTTCGATTCGTACCTGAGAGGGCGACAGCAGCGTATCAAATCGGAGGCAATTTCGACGGAGTGGTGTGACCTCTTTGCGGGAGTGCCCCAGGGTGGTATACTCTCTCCCCTTCTTTTCTCTATCTTCATAAACTCCATCTCGGATGTTCTCTCCTCGTCTTATCATCTTTACGCCGACGATCTACAGGTTTACCGCCATTTTTCTCCCTCTGAGTCGGCGTCAGCAGTAGAATTGTTAAATGCCGATCTCGAAAAAATCAGGGACTGGGCCTCGTCTTTTGGATTGCTGGTGAACCCTAGTAAGTCTCAGGCCATGATTATTGGTTCCAGGTTCTCCCTTAACTTATTACAGCATTTGTCCATTGCTCCCGTAGCCTATGATGGAACCATAATCTCTTATAGTACAAAGGCCAAAAATCTAGGCGTTTACTTCGATAACCAGCTGTCCTGGTCAGTGCATGTCAGCGAGGTTAGTCGGCGAGTCTTTGCCAGTTTCCACTCTCTCAGGCGTCTTCAAAGCTTTCTTCCTCATCAGACAAAGATCACACTTTCTCAGTCTCTCCTCCTCCCCCTTATTGATTACGCTGATGTCTGCTGGGCGAGCGTGAACGAAGAGCAACTGAACAAACTCGAGCGACTTCAAAACCTCGGGATTCGGTTTGTTTTCGGTCTACGCAAGTTTGACCACGTCTCGGAGTATCGCAGGAGGCTGAAATGGCTCCCAATTCGTCTTCGCCGGGATTCCCATATCCTCACCTGCCTTTTCAACATATTATTTAATCCTCGCTACCCTGGCTTCCTGCGGGATCGTTTTGAATTTGTGTCCTCGGATAGGCCACGGAGATTACACGCTCGGTCGCTACTTATAACTCCGCAACACAACACTGCCGCCTATGAACATGGTTTCCGACTAAGTGCTATCAGACTCTGGAACAAGCTGCCAAGTGCCATTAGAGACAGTCCGTCACTCGGAATATTTAAAAGTCGGTTGAAAGAACACTACCTTTCTCTTCCATATTAAATTTAAGTATTTGTATTTATGTATGTTTTATTTCCTATTTATATCCATTAATTCTGGTATATATGTACGTATTTGTATGTAGTTTATATTATTATTATTTTTTTATATTATTTATTTTTTTACTTAAGTATTTGATGTTGTACACTTGGATCTACCTATTGTTGATTTATTTATCCTTTCCTTCCTGGGTTTGCTGGAAGAAATCTCTCGATAGAGATAAGCTCGCCTTTGTACATGTCATTTCCATTTTTAATTGTCATAATGTATTTTTTTTTGTGTGCAATAAAGTATAAAGTAAATAATTATCTACCCGTTTACTAAGAGCGTCGAAATTGTCAAAACTAACCATTGATTTTATCTATAGAATCAGTATTGTTTACCTAAATTTAAGTACATTGTTGTCTGGCATACAGTTATTTTCCAAAATGGCTCCAAATCGCCCAATCCAATAGGTCAACTATGCAACCATACGACACCTCGGACACTCCATAGAACGCTCGTAAAATAATCACCTATTACTACTACATAGCCTAATGACATTTGTACACGTGCAAATGTGTGCGTAAACTCGTTCGTTTGTGAATGTGTGCGTTCAGCTTCTATACAAAGTGTCTCCCAAAGAGGCTCCCCGACTCCGGGGTGAGGTGCGGTGTCTGAATCCGCGCAGGGAAGGGAGTGGCCGTTCTGTACGTAGTACTACTATCTCTTCTGTGACCATACATAACTTCTCACAAACACAAATTGCAATGCATCATGCTATCGCAATCACAATTGACCGATTTAGCAGAGCTCAATTGATTTATTTGACTTCTTATCTATCACCCGAGTAGTTTCAATTGCATCAAAGTAACAAACGTCAAACATAAATTGTTGCGATACGACAAACTTAAAAGTTAAACCATGTTAACCTTTATTGGTATAGCAATAAAGGTTATGTTGGAATGTAGAGGCTGGAATCAACGTGGTATAGAAATGTCATGCGCTCCAGTAATTTTCGTTCAGTTATTTGCTTCATTTGGGATCAAACTGATTCAGTAATGGATGACATACTTTATAGAGTTTATTTACTACCAGAAAGCGCAGCATTGTAAATAGGGGAGTCTGAACGGTGATGGATGTCTCTTGAGAAGGAACTTGTTTATGAACTGCATTTATTATATTGTCCAGCTTTCAAACGATCTTTTGGTGACAGTTGGAACTAACGCTTGATGACAGTTTCGTTGCCTTAAGTTACTTCGAACTAGCGCCCCCGCTAAACGTCACTCAAGTTCTAAAATATCGTTGTGGAAGACTTGAGTGTCTGCGAAACAAAACTATCAACATGCATAATATTAACAAAGTACAAGTCCTGTCTGACTGGCTTGACTGGCTGACTAAGGCCCACTTGCGTCATCCAGGGTTAGCTTATTTAACTTCGAGTTTAACCCCTAACTCGAGAAATATGTCATTTCTGAAGTATTACAAATATGTCAAAATTATGGTTAACTCTGGGTTAACTAATTAACTTTAAATGACGCAAGTTCGCCTGAGTCATCAATACTCATCAACTAAGCTGACCAGGGGTTAAACTAGAAGGCTGTTTGTAGGATTACTTCTTTTTCTTTTACATATTTTTTTTTTTCGTTTTATTGAAAAGATCATGAGGGGGTCGAAAACCTTATTTTATGCTTATTGTATGGGAAGGTCATTTATAGACGCAGTGAACTGGAATGTGTTCTTAATTTGACCACCCAGAATAATCAATTCAACCAAGGGGGCAATTCTCGCGCTATCGAGATCTTCTCCGTGGTTGAAATATCAAGATAGGTACCGAATATATCAATGGGAAACAGAAAAAAATATTCTCACGACCCGCCTAACGACCAACCGATATATCTTAACCCGTTTGCGATCTAAATAATTATGAATCGAGATCATTTTCGATGAAAATATGCGGTAACGAAACCGAGATCTCGACTATGGTGATGATTTGGACAGCGCGAGAATTGGGGGCCTGACGAAGCTAGTTTTATTTAATAACATCGATTCTATCATTGTCTTGTGCAGTAAAGTAAGTAAAATACCAACATAAAATTATATCTTCGACGATTAGTACCAAACGCGATTCCAGCCAATCGGAACCAGCCCTCTGGTCGGACTTTGTGTAGCACCGCCCATTGATCTTGGCACTCCAATTGATACCATTGTTAGTGCAGAATGGGCCCCAGTTTGAGAACTGTGCTATAAAGACTTCAGCGCCTTTGAAAAATGTCGAGAGATTCTGTGTTTTACACGGATTTTGGTTTGTCTCGGGCCCCCTGTCATGAGATAATGGTTTGTGTACTATGGCTGTCTGCCAACTTGTTGACAGATAATTAATTTTGTCAATTGAAAAATGTCGTAAGCTTCATGATGACCCCAGGCGTATGGCTCTGAAAGTTTTCTGGAATATTGCTATCTTATAGGTACTTACAAAAAATTCTTCTTATGTATCGGAATATTTTTTCTACCATTTTCTTCGTTTTACATCGGATATAGCATTATAAGTGGGCGTTGGACTATCCCATATTAAGAAAAAGGATTATTAAATAACAAGACGAACGTCGCAAATCTCTGCGTCTGCCAACATTGTATGTAACTATTGTTACATAGCTAATTTTGATAATCAGTTTCATTTATTGATACAGAATTCAAACACACATTTTATAATATCTATGCTTTATTACCAAACAAATGACACTCTGGGTCCCAAAAAACGCAAAGCGAGGTCGAGCCCGCCCTAGAAAACGTAGTGACGAACTGAGGGACCACAACAAGAACTGGTGGGAATCGGCCCAGGAGCGACATGCGTGGAAACGGGGAAGAGAGGCTTTTGCCCAGCAGGGAAGAGTAGAACCGGTTTGAATTTAACCTGTTAAATTTCGGGTTTTTGTTAATTTTTATTTAACATGTTCCTTACATTTGAAACACCGAACTATAAACATTTTCAAACTGCTGATTCCCAAAAAAATCATAACTTTTTTATTTTTAAATTTTTCGTAAAAATTACTGAGTATTGTACTTTACATCATTCAAGCGAGGTAAATAAAACATTCATACAGATTGTAATTGAAAGGTTTTCAATTACAATCTGTATGAATGTTTTCAAATCAACTCAAGTGGTTGTAACTGCTCCTTGTCATGTCCGATTACAAACTTTAGGTAAATTCACACCTTCGTTCTGATCCCTGCTAATAATAATAATAATTTATTTATTTATTTATATAAAGTAAATTCGTACAACATGACAGAAAAAACCCAATAAGTCGTACAAAGTATCCAAACTATAAAATAGATTACATTAAACACCACATGAAATTATTAGTCAGGTCAATTACCATACATTCGATTATTCAAGTCCATTAGTCATTTGGGATAATAATTACATGACACCACATCATCATCATAATGCTTTATTATCCATTTGAAAAGGGGCCTGTCTATCACCATCGTTGTTAAGTTTCAATAGTTTGTTAAATTCCAAAATACACATGGCTTTGTGCTACGAATCCGAATACGGGAGCCAATTGGAATTCCCTGTCTTCGCTATTTGACAGCAATCTCAATGTTTACGGGACATCGACACGACTGACGTTTTGTTGGGCTATTCCCTGCCGGTCATAAATAACCTGGTCCTCGGTTGTAAATTATTTACACTTAGATATCTGCCTTTAAAAGCGTTTAAAAGCCTTTAGTCATCTTGTTGAAGACTTTCGACGCTCGCTCACAGGATGTCATGTGCAGCAATCAAATCGCACTAAGCCAGCGTGATGGAATATGGCTCAATTCTGCTCGTATCCACGTAAAGGGCTGTGTTTTCTGTGTAGACATTATTATTCTTCTTCTTCTTCTTCGATAAAGTGACTGCAACACTGGCCCGCTCTGGGGACATTCATGGCTTTAATTGACTACAGTATTATATTGTAGATAATTCACTGGTGGTGCATGGCTCGGTCTTACTACGTATCCGGGTAAAGGCCTGTGCCTCTCAGTGGAGAAATTAATGGGAAACATTTACTTTTCTTTTACTTAGGTAATTTACTTGGAATCGTGAATCTCCAATCGTGAATGTCGCAATAAACAGAATTCGAAATATCGTCAGATCACGTTTTGTCGAGGTCGTTTCATATTTATTACACACTTGCTTCCCGAGATAGTTTTTTTGATTTGCACACCACCGGCGGGTCGGGAGCGGGTCAAATGTTTGGTCAAGTGGCTGCCACACAGACACAAGAGCTCTGGGCCCGAATTATACAGTACACAAGCACACCACAAGCCTGGCATAAGCTTCAAAACGACGCATTTGGTATTCTACTAAAACCGGAATCGCAATTCACAGGCGCCAGCCTGACGCCAGCCTACTGTCCGACAGTAGAATACGAAGTAGGCTGGCGTCAGGCTGGCGCTTGTGAATTGCGATTCCGGTTTTAGTAGAATACCAAATGCGTCGTATTGAAGCTTGTGCCAGGCTTGTGGTATGCTTGTGTACAGTAGAATTCGGGCCCAGATCTGCTTTCTAACTGACACCCGCTAGCGACATTCTTCAGGGCTTTGATACACCAACTGTGGGTCTCTTCAAATGTACAGTGAAATAGCCACTACACTGACACACCAGCGAGCCTCTTCTCGAAGCGCCAAGTGGCTGCCACACTGGTCAATTGGTCAAGTGGCTGCCACACAGACACAAGAGCTCTGGGCCCGAATTATACAGTACACAAGCACACCACAAGCCTGGCATAAGCTTCAAAACGACGCATTTGGTATTCTACTAAAACCGGAATCGCAATTCACAGGCGCCAGCCTGACGCCAGCCTACTGTCCGACAGTAGAATACGAAGTAGGCTGGCGTCAGGCTGGCGCTTGTGAATTGCGATTCCGGTTTTAGTAGAATACCAAATGCGTCGTATTGAAGCTTGTGCCAGGCTTGTGGTATGCTTGTGTACAGTAGAATTCGGGCCCAGATCTGCTTTCTAACTGACACCCGCTAGCGACATTCTTCAGGGCTTTGATACACCAACTGTGGGTCTCTTCAAATGTACAGTGAAATAGCCACTACACTGACACACCAGCGAGCCTCTTCTCGAAGCGCCATCGCCATACCATTGTTAGCTTGGTTTTCTTGTATTCTAATAATTGACCGAGTGAGCGAAGCGACAAGATAGGAGGCCGATTTTGCTTTTGTCTGTCTGTAAGTATCTACATATTTATATGTATGTCTGTCAGTTCCGGTCTAGGGGCCACAGGTTTTCAAGCGATCCTTACAAAACTTGGCACACGTGTTCCTTGAATTAAAGTTTTTTTTTTGTCGAAAGCTTTTCTCGTTTTTCCCTTATGGGATATTTTCAAAACATACCAAAAAGTGCTCCGTGGTCTAGTGTGTCACCAGTCACACCGCTACCGAATCATCGGTGATGTACCGAAGCTTTTGTAGGTATCTTTTTTGTATTGTTGGTCCGAGTGAATAATCAAGTAGCTAGGAAAGGTGTTGTTGTTCTAAATAATGTCCCTAAAATAAGGGTTAAATTATTTTGTTGCGAAATGTTTTGTTTGTTTGAAACAAAATACCCTACATTTTCAGAGTGTCACTTACACTAAACTATTACAGTGCACACTCGTTCAGTGCACACTCGTACAGTGCAACTACATAACGACGTACGTTTATGTGTGTGTAGACGCTATTCCTTGTTCTCACAACACAATGTATCCTGTGCAGGGCTAGAATTAACCTAAGTGCCTGTTCAATAACTTTTATGTACTGAGTAAGAAACATTATTTTATTAGCTGGCAGGAATATTTTTTTACAGCTTAAAGAACATTATTTCTCAAGAAGCCATTGCATAGTAACTTGAAACAAAATTAAGTTTGGGTCCTCCTTATTAACTTGTGAATACTTTAAGGTCAAATGAGAAACATATTATATTTTCTGTTGTGAATATAATATTATGTCCCTCAAGAAACCCTGTCCATTTCCATGAGGACCTACATTCTCCAAAATGTGCTCAAACATATTTAAACGTCACCCTGGGTAAATCTGAAACTTTCTTGAACACAATAGCTAGACTAGACTTGCCATAATTTAACAGCTTGGAAGCCAGGGAGCACTTATCCAGTGGAGAGCGCATAGATACATTTTCCTTTGAAACACAACTCACCAAATAACGGGCGGCGGCGGGGGACTAGGAAAGAGAGCTGTGATTGGTCAGCCGCTGCGAAACTGTCTGGCGGCCCGTCATCGTACATTAGGTTGCGTATGCGAACGTTGTTGAATACAACAAACGTTCGGCGAGCCGCATTCCCCCGCAGGCGCAGTCAATTGGATTATAGTCTCTTTTGTAAGCATAGGCTATGTAGTCGCACTTCAGTAGGCGGTTATGGGTGCCAAAGCCAAGCAATTAATCACTAGGCATGAAGTGGATCTATGTCAGCAGACATGTCTCTGCTACTGTCAATATGTAGACACAGAGTCATTTGCTCTAGAGCCGAATTATTAGCCGAATTATTAGCCGAATGGATAGTGGATAAAATGTCGCTGAGACGGCGAATTGTGTTTTTAGTTCTTTAAGCTCGCCTTTAAAAGTGTGTTTTCTTTTAATGAGTCTGATTAAATTATTGTGTGTATTGAATTGTGAATCGTGAATGAGGCACAGGCTTTTGGAAATGTAAAGTTCCGCAAAATAGGAGTAAAAAATCCAATTGTTTTTGTAATTAGCTTGTTACTATGAGTGTCTCTTGGTTTTAGCAAAACCATCCAAGAACTTTCAAAGATAACGCGCTGATTTTGTGAAGAATACTGTTATTTTATATTTTTTTCAAAATTAAAGTCTCCAAGAGTCGTCACAAATTTTCTTCGTCATAATCTTCATAGGACTTCGGCGATTGGTTAATATATACACAATTAGTTGTATAGAGGAATTTAGATTGATCAGTGGATACATAGCTGATCCAGAGTGAATTATTCTGGAAACATGTATTTCAGTTCATCTGGAAGATGGATGGTTCAATGGATGGTGTTGAAGATAACATTCTGTGAATTTAATTGATTGACTTTCTGAACTTCCAGAAAACGCTTTAAATGGTTTGCTGACACATCTTATTTAACAATATTTACTACCCGACATATTATGTACCTTGGGTGTATAGTGTGTCGCGGGATGACTGTTTTATAAATGCGTTGCCTTCAAGCATGCATATTTAGTACGTTATGGTGTGTTCGAGTTCACAATGTAGTAATTAAGTTATTTAGTTTTAGACACATAGTTTTATAAGCTTCAAAAAGGTTGTAAACCTGGTAGGTAAGTATGTACTTTAAATGTACAGACACATTGTTATATGTATATCCCTGACTGTGTTTGGGCTATACGCAATATGTATTTTATATATTAATAAAGACTTAAAAATCAATCAAAATCATTGTTCGGTCGTTCGAGCGATGTGCTTCTGCGAGTGAAGGGGTGAAGATCGATTCACATATATCAGTGATCCCACCGGTCCGGCACAGGTCCGTGTCAGTAAAAAATATTCTTTCATACAATGAGAGTATATTTTTCACTGACACGGACCTGTGCCGTCACGAAAACTGACTGACAAGTGTGACTACTCTCCTAAATAATGTATGAATGAATATTTTTAACAGCCTTCCCAAAGGAGGAAGTTTACAATTCGTCCGGATGTTTTTTTTTAATTATTTATATATATTTTTTATGTATGTGCCTAGACGGATGGACCGATTTGGAAAATTATTTTTTGTTTGAAAGGTTTTACCTTCCCATTGGTCCCATTGATACTAGTTCAGGATCTGATGATGGGATCCTGGAGAAATCAAGGGAACTCTTCAAATATTATAGGCAGACCTATAGTGATTTTTGTGTTTTTAGTAATAACTCGTGCATTTACTCACGGTAAGCATAATAAGGTGATGCGGAACTGCTGATGAAGATCACATATTGCCACCAGAACTGCTCAATACTAGGCATAGCCTAAACCGGTGGACCTAGAGCCATGAAAATTTGTACAGAGATTCCTTAGTAGCGTGGGGTAGCACTGATAAGGGGGATAAGGGGTTACAGTTTGTATTAAACTCAATCTAATCAAATAGGGTTTGTGGAAGTCAGTTTTTTCTAAAGTTTACTTTTTGTTTCAATTATTCACTGACACGGACCAGTGCCGGACCTGTGCCGGATCAGTGGGATCACTGATGTGTGAATCGACCTTAACTATTGATAATGTCGACTACCAGACTAGGTACGGATAAATACCGTTTAGTTTATTCTATTGTGTTTTCCTGAGTAATTTTGTGAGTTTCGAAACGTGAAATAAGGTAATAAACTGTTTGTGATTCGGCTTTGCACAAAAAAAATTGTACATTAATATTTAACTTTATTGTAAAATAAAACATTAAACCTCATATTAACAAAAAGTCACTCCGGGAGTAAAAATATATTCCGGGAGTAACTAAGCGAGTAACTTTTGTAAGATTCTGTCTCCACAGACAAAGTTACTCACATTATAAACATCAAAGACCTAAGGACTATCTCTATCTTCAAAAACTACGATATCACTACACCCGACATTATATTCCGGCAATAACTGTTTTATTACATCCCTCTCAGATTTAGGTCAACAAGCCAGAGGAACTGACAGATTTTCCTCGACTACATCATGATATGACATAGCGAACAGCAAAAAAGGCGCGCCATTTCTCAAAGGGCAAATAAACTCTTGTTTGAAGGGTTTTAGCCAATAGAGGTGGCAAATATGGAGACACCTGTAGAAACATTGTTGTTTTGGGCGTTTCCGTGTCTCGGATGATACGCAAAGCCGTTGGTCCCACCCGGCTACTATCGTTGCTCGGTGGCAGCAGTCGTAAAGCTGTGTGGGCTATTATAGCAGCTTGATAACTTCTGGCAGTAAGATAAGCCACTAGCCTGTCACACCTCCACCAAACCGCACTGAGCCAGCGTGGTGGAGTACACTCGTACCCGGGTAAAGGCCTGTGCCCCTCGGGCAGCGAGCACTTATCCAGTGGAGAGCGCATAGATACATTTTCCTTTGAAACGCAACTCAGTAATTTACGGGCGGCGGGGGACGAGGTAAGAGAGCTGTGATTGGTCAGCCGCTGTGAAACTGTCTGGTGGCCGGCATCGTACATAGGTTACATACGTTAAATACAAGTAATGTTTGGCGAGCCGCATTCCCCCGCAAATAGTCTCTGCCCTCAAGACATAAATGGCCTATATTTACTTTACTCTGATATATAGTCTCTGCCCTCAAGACATAAATGGCCTACTATTTACTTTACTCTGATATTTACTAGCATGGGAGCACAATTAGATTTCATCACAGAATTCCAATCAAGATCCCACGAGATAGGTGATGGAGATAGAGTACCCTTGCTTAGATAGTTGTTTCCTTACCTCCATTCCACGTCCATCAATAGATTTTTAATGCTCAGTTGCGATAATTTCAAAACCGTTTAAGACCATGTTTCTCTATATCTCCCTCCTCTATGGTCTGAGGAAAATGTACCCTCCGATGTTATACATTCAATGCGTCAAAAGAATTGGAGTCGTGCTCAGGCTTACGTCACGTATAGGGTGTTTGTCTGCGCACTTCACGGTAGAGCGATCAGCCAGGGGCGCGGTACACATGGTGTTACAAAAAGGAGTAGCTAGCACCTAATAGTTCAAGGTGTTGTTCGCATCATTTCACAAGTTTCACGTTGAGACTTATTTGATCAGAGATTTTCATTGATCAGAGGTTTTCGAATTTAAGGGCAGCTTTTTTCAAATTTTAATCACCTTCTAAGCGCAGGATAAGTGTAGAATTAGCGAAAAAAATGACATATCGTCTTGCTCCACACTGATTTCACTGCTAATTACGGTTATTCTCAATTTAAGCTAATTCTTGTAAAATCGGCCAATTTTAGGCGATTAAACTCCATTTAGTGGCTGTCAAAATTCCATATAATAGTTGCCATGGTTACCAACTGACTTAACGTTTGCTGACAACTCATGTTAATGACAAACAAACAACCATGAACCTCTAAGTATATAAATCCGTGCAAACAACAACAATGAAAAAAAAAGAGAAAGAAAATAACAAACATGTTTTCTCGCTCTGTTTTTTATCTTTTGTCTCTGTCTCACTCACTCAAATCACACAGTAAACCGGAAGTCGCTCGAATCATTCATTATTCTGGCTAATTAAAATTAAAAATAAGTGTTGCAAGAGAAACGCTTATTACGATTAGCTAATTGTGATAAAGGAGTTAATTGAAATTAGTAAAACAAGATTAGTATCACAATTAAGCGGATTTTCTAGCAAGCGACCCTTCGTATTGTATTTATAAACATTTCGTTAGCACGCACTAGCAAATTGCTTGAAGTATTTTAATCGAATGAGATGGTCATATCTTAATATAACGCATGGGTCAAGAGAGACGCCTACGGGACTAGAGAGAGATGAGAGCTCGCTCAAGTGCCAAGAATCCTTTAGCTACGATTCAGCTCCATTCACCAAACTGTTATCATATCATTCAGATTAACATAAAAACAACCCCCTACTGAAGCAATCGGGTAACAATGGAAACAGACTAAACGTCCAATCAAATCAAGGAAATTCAAAGGTAATCCAATCAAGGAATGACAATTGTCTTACTGTAGCAATAAAAAGTTTGCTGAGGGAACTGAGTGAGAAATTCATTTCCAGTTCCATCGACGCAAAGAAACAATATCCGTAAAATTTCCGTTATCAGGGTTTTATTGTATAGTATAAAGGTATGACAGAAATTTCAGGTGGTTGTTGTGGACATCGGTAATAAATAACTTTCAGTTTGAATTCGATTAAATCAGAGCAGATTATTAAACTCGCTAGATTATGGTTAATAATTTCAAAATCAGTTTTTGTAATATATCGTCCATCTTCTCGGCACGACTGTAGTAATTCATGTTTACTCGGGTTTTGTGAATACTTCATTGGTAAAACAGGGCCCCAGGTCGCAAACTAATTAGGATTATTCATAAACTAAGCAAGAATATATTTTTTTCGCATAATCGGTCGATATGATAACTTTGTTGATACGTAAATGTTAGCCGTTACGTAAATCACGAGGTTTCTGAGCAAACCTCAAGCATTATTCACAAAGGAGCATCATTAGTAACCACAGAGCAATTAGTTTTGGAACCGCTTTCCGAATGTATGTCCCTCTACATAAGCAACACAACCACAGAAGATGCAAGTCATGTCGAAAAAAATGCCCATACTATTACCTGTACTACAAGAACCGCAGATTTATTATGAGTTAGTAAGTTGGCTAATTATTATTATTATTATTAAAATTTTATTTCGGATCACAGAGTTCCATACTAAAAATATCCTTAAAATTTTAATTATAAATATCAATTAAAACAATTAAAATTCAAATGAATACATTAAGAAGGCTCTATGCTAAGGTAGATTAATTTAAAAAATCCTGTCGGAGTTTGTTCGCCGTTTTACGCCCACAGTGGGCTAACGCAGAAACGATTCAATCTCAAATATCAAAATCTTAAGTAATGAATAACTAAGCCTCTGAACACTCCGTATGGGAAAAGGCAGTGAGGCTATCTTATTTTTGTTATTAAGACCGAGTTATTCCCCAAAAACATACAACAGACATTAAAGAAACATTTACAAACAGCCACAGACATTGCTTGTGGCCCCCCACTAGGATACCCTGTGTCTTGGGAACCAGAAACAGTGACATCACAAACCTTTATTTTGTCCCCAGCCGGGATTCGAACCCGGGACCTCTCGCAAATAATAAGAACAAAACCCCAACCGCAAACTATTTAATAATATAACCCGGGAAACGCGATTGATTTTCTTCTACTACCCAAAAAGCTTGCGTTAGGTTAACTTTTGGCTATCCAAAATAGAGCGGATCCAGTACCACTTGTTCTGAGTGAGTCGAGACGGCATGTCCGCGCATACCACAGGAGAACTAATAGCACTACGCATACATTACACGCACAATTAGCTGCATTGATAGTACCTCAGAGAATAAGAAGATCGATTCGGTAACTCTTGATATAAATACTCGTAAAGTTACGTTTTTTATGGTTCCGGGTTTTTGAGGATGCCAAACTGGACACAGGGCCAAGCCTCCGATGTCTATCCGCCCGTCGTCGTCTTTCGTTCCGTCCGTCGGTCTGTCTGTCCGTCCGTCCCTTTACTAACGTGACCGATTTATTTATTATTATTACGGCCAGTCGGCTATACTGCCTTTTGTCTTACTCGAAAAATGTCAGTGTTAGGATGTTATTAGATTATGCTTATTTGAAACAAAAAGTAAAACTAAACAAAAAGACATCCACAAAACCTATTTGATTAGAAAATAATGTCAAGTGCTTTTTGAGTTTTCCCCCCTTAATTAATTCCCCCCCCCCCCCTTGGGGAATTAATTTCGTCAAATCCCAGCTCAGTGCTACCCCACGCTACTAAGGAACCTATAAAGTTTCATGGCTCTAGGTCCACCGGTTTAGGTTATGCGTTGCCCGTCGTCCACGCATATTAGATTGTATTTGTACCTAGTATTGAGCTGTTAGGGTGGCCGTGTGTGGTCTTCATCATCAGTTCCGCATCACAATATTATGCTTACCTAGAGTAAATGTACGAGTACGAGTACGAGTTATTAAAAAATCTCACTCTCACAAAATAGTTTCCTCGATTTGTCCAGGATCCCATCATCAGATCCTGACCTGGTGTCAATGGGACCAGTCTTAAGGGTCAACCTTTCATGTAACGAACAATAAAAAAAAATGATTACAAAAGAATTGATAACCCCAATTTTTTGAAGTCGGTTAAAAAGTGGTAAAGTAGTTTCTCGTGTCGAACAAACGCGAATTGAATAAAATTTGCTCTCACGGTACTTTATGACGAGAATTAACGTTATCTGTGAAATAAATTAGCGATGAAAACTCAGAATTGAGTTAGACACAGCGTCCAAGTTCTCCATTCATTAACATAAGAATTTAGTTCACAGACACGACCCGCATTTTAACTAACGTCGCATCGCGAATTGATAGTCTGACGGAATCTAAAGGCGTCACATCACAACTTAAATAGCTGAGCTTATTAGAAATAATGTTTGTGACCTTTTGTGAATTAAATAATTAATTAATTATTTTGCATGGCACCTAAGATATACATTAAAATACCAAACGACATAAAATATTTAAATTTACGTTTAAAAATATCTCTTATTATATCTAAATATCTCTAAATATATCTTATAATATCAATTATTCCATCTGCTCAGTAAAAAATGCTACTACAAAATTAACTCCTTCCTAAATGATAAATCTCTGTAATTGTAATATTTTGTAATTAAGTTTGACATTTTAAATTTGTATTAATAAATGTGTAATCTAATCTATTAATATGTAATCTAATCTAATAATATGTAATAATATGTAGGTACTTAGAAAACAATATTCATACACCATTTTACTGGTAGGACAAAATTTATTTAAGACTTGTATTAAATGTAACCTATATTCATGAAATAAACAATTCTATTCTATTCTATTCTATTCTAAAGTTCGTTAATCCCGACACATGTCAACTCAAGTCTTATAGGCTGACACTTGTTTCCTTTTTGGAACCACTAAATTCAGTTTAGAGAACTTCACATAAGTACTACTATAGGTACAGAGCACGGCATTAAAAATCGTGCACCCGTTTGGCAGCTAGGGTGCCACGGGAAGCCATACAGACACACACACACACTCACTTTCTCTCTCACAAACACACATACACACATACCCTCTCACGAACCCTGATACACACAGCCAGACGCTTAAAACTTACAGAACCACAAAAGTAACTGCCCACCGGGTACAAAGTGAAAATTAAAGTTGCCAGCTCAATTATCATGCATGTTCCATTGATACTAGCGACGCCATCTCAGGGTCAGCTAAGTTGGTAGCACTTTAGACTCGTCCACTCTATAATTCTTAAAAAAATAATCGAAATTTAAACGACTCGAGAGAATCGACTTGCGACAAACGTGTGAAGGCGCTATTAAAAGTATGTAGTAGGATCACGTCATATATTCCATGCGTCCGTTCTCTGCACTTCACTCGTAATAAAACCGAGTTGTTCGCCTCGTTCCGAACACAAACTCAATAAAATATGACTTGTGTTTGTACCTACACATTCTGTGTGAGAGATAGCACAGACGTGCATGTTGTTTTATGAATAAAAATATTATTGCTACGGATGAACTGCTATGGAAATGATTTTCTTGCCTCTCTTAAACATTTATTGGAGATACGCGATAAATTTCCTATATCCGGGAAAAAACGCATGTGAAAACCGAAGCTCTCATAGATAAAACGTGTTTTTAGGGTTCCGTACCCAAAGGGTAAAAACGGGACCCTATTACTAAGACTTCGCTGGCCGTCTGTCCATCCGTCCATCCGTCCGTCCTATCTGTCACCAGGCTGTATCTCATGAACCGTGGTAGCTAGACAGTTGAAATTTTCACAGATGATGTATTTCTGTTGCCGCTATAACAACACATACTAAAAAACAAAAGAAATTTAATATTAAGGGGGGCTCCCATACAATAAACGTGATTTTTTTGCAAATTTTTTCTCGATATTGATAATGGTAGCAGGTAGACGCTTAAAATGTTCACAATATATTGAGTATATTATTTACTTAAAAAACAAATAATTAAATTTAAATTCAATTAATATTTAGGGGGGGCTCCCAAACAATATTTTTTTTGCGGTTTTTTATAGGTAATGGTACGGAACCCTTCGTGCGCGAGTCCGACTCGCACTTGGCCGGTTATTTAAACATTTTATGGCATTGAAAATTTTGTGTGATTAATAATGCCGGCAAAAAAATAACATAAAAAATAGATGCGTACCGCTATAGCTTGAAACATAAAGCTATCAACAGAAACTCAAAAAACACCCAAACGAACTAGCGGCACAGCTGATGACTACTGGTGCTGCCAAATTCTGCTGGCTGAAACGAAAAAACGTCCTAGAGCTGGGCTCAAATAACAACCAAAGGGGGACGGAGGCCGATGCCAACCGTAAGCCAGGGATCGGTGCAAGCCGGAGAACCACTTCGATTATTGAAGGCTCTTTATTAAATAAAGAGCCTTCAATAATCGAAGTCGCGTCGCTGATTTCAATGGAACATGCATGATAATTGAGCTGGCATATAATATTTGGGTTGACTGCTTCATCGGCATCTAAAATAAAGTTTATTTTAGATGCCGATGAAGCAGTCAACCCAAAATAGAAAAAAATAGCTTGAAACAGTGAGGCTGTTGCCCATCAGTGATACCTTTCTGTGACTTTACCGTAAATGGACGACCTCTGAGGTGTACGTGTTGTGATCGAGGCTGTGCTACCTAAGAGAGAGGTCCCGGGTTTGAATCCCATCTGGGGATGAAAAAAACTAGAAGGTAACATTTTTCACAACTCTAAGGAACCACAGACTTCATAATAACTTGTGCAATAGATGTAAATTTCAGCTTAGTACCTCACGCATTCCCAATAAAAAAGGTCTTGACAGACGGGCATGCAGACAGACTGACGGAAAACGAAGTGATCCTTTAATGGTGCCTTTTTTTCTTTTAAGGAACTCTAAAAATCAACTCTACATATTACGGTTCGTGAGACAGAGTCCGCTGACGGACAGCGAAAGATTATTAATAGGGTCCTGTTTGGCACCCTTTGGGTACGTAACCCTAAAAATAGATGGATGCGTTCATCAGCGTATGCACTAACAGTGCACCGCGAAAACTTTGAATACAGTTCTACTTAGAGGCAACTACAATGTACTTCAGTTTATAAGGAAGTTGTAAATAAAAACTATTTCGCAATGCTCAAAGTTGCCATGTATTCGACTAATGGAGAGACACTTTGCGGGTAAGACAAACTTTAGTCAGTGCGAATTCTTTGTTGGTATCAATAACGCGTCTTTTATATAAAAAAAATGGATTTCAAATGAACAACTATTTTTTTATGTTCATTGTTGTGATTTTTGTACATTAAAGTCAAGACAGCCTTTCACTATAAATACAAACGGGATATATTTCAGTTGTTAATTTTCTAGATAAGCGCAAAAAGCAAATATAAGTACACTATTATAATGCGCTTTGTCGGCGGCAAATAACAAAAGCGGCGATCAAATACAAAGAGTAGGATTTTCAACATAATCCAAATTAAAGGTACAGTTTTAGCTTGGCTGTGCAGCTTTTAATTCAAATGTCGAAGCTGCTAAGCTTTAAACAGTCAGCTTTGGGAAGCTCTTTGTATTATTTTGTGGGATCAGCCATTGATTTTCTGTTCTATTGTATGTATGTTCATTACACGCCCACAGATTATGTTCTTCGGTTGTTATTATTTGGACTGGCAACTTTTTTCACTCATGTCTGGCCTACGACATCATGTGATGAATTTGGAACTACTGAAGTTGTTTATTTAAAAAAAACTTCCATTATATTACACCCTCTTTAATAAACCCGATAAAGAAATAAGCACAATTGTCGCATAGTAGACAGTGACAGAAAAGCTCTAAAAAGACATTCAGTGGGAAAATGTAAATCAGGAACATTTTTAAGAGCTCGGGAGCCGCCTTTTATAGTGGGAGAGACAAAATGAAAAACGAACGCAATGCTCTAGTTATAATAATTAAGTATTTTAAATGGGATTCCTTTTGCGCACCAAGAATGAGGTATACATAGGTAGAGTACATTTTTTAAAACAAAAAAAAGGAGTGATTGTAAGGTAATTTAAAGTGTCACGTTCAAAAGTCACTTGCGTTGCGTGTAAATCGATACTTGGAGCAATCGATTAAATTAAACCCTGAAACAAGCCGCGAGACTTTAGATATAATTTCGACTAACATTGATAAATGTAAAACCAAATCCTTCATAACATGAACGTTAAAATTGAAGAAAACCAACACCAGCAAAGTTCAATTGAAACTATCACAGCAAAATATCAGGTTTTATTACTTCAACTTTCCATCTTCCAAACACGACTGTTAAGAAATTGTTTGCCAACATTAGTCTCTCATAGTACAAGCATAAATCCCTCACTACCGCGCAGAAAGAACTAAATAGAACTTGGGATTTAAATTTTTACAAATGTTTTCTTTCTTTTTCCGCCGGTTACAGTTAATACTCTTTGTCTAGCTTGAAAGAATAACGAGGAAACTGGCTTCTTCATACATTTGCTGTTCCTAATTCACTTATCGCAACTACTGGACTTGCTTCGGTATGGATGTACAACCGACCACATAAAGTTTAAGGTGCACTCAAATAATACTATCAGAGATAGATAGATTGATAACTCATTTATTCATTGGACATTCACACACACATAATTAATAACAACAAAAAACAGTAGGTACCTACAGCTGTGTGGTTATGGGACTGTACCACGGCAGTGAAATGGCCCTGACTCAGCAATGTCACAGACGAATCTGTGACGCTGGTATTCTGCCAGGGCCAAAACGGACGCACAATAGTGGCTTTAGTACTTACACAATTTAATTTATATAAGTAATTACATACGTGTTAACTAATGACCAAGGTATTAATGATTAATGGTTTGCTGGAAGAAATCTCTTGATAGAGATAAGCTCGCCTTTGTACATCTATTATAAGTTTTCATTGTCTATCTATTATAAGTTTTCTGTACGTCATTCTTGTGTTAGTACAATAAAGAAAATTACGAATTACGACTAAGCCCCAGTTTCTGAAATTGTGGTCAAATGTTACAGGCGATCAAACGATGATTCATTCAAAACGGCGCGGGACTGGAATGATGAACAAGAGTTAAAAAGTTGACACAGATATTTTTTTTCTTTCGGAAATCGGACGTAACAGTACACAATATAAGTATGGTTTCCCGTAGTTATTTTACCCGGTAAAATGTACTACCTTTTTATATACATATACCTTACAGCCTTGATTATCACGTATGAAGTTTATATTTACAAATGCTTCAAACTATGTATGTAATGTAAAGTAAGAAATGCCTGTAAACAAGTACGAGAAACTATTTAGTACGTTGAGACGATAGGTAACTCGGGCTGGTATTATAAAAACATTGAATTTTTAACTGCTTGAGAAAAGTTAAGAAACGCAATCTGAATTCTCTGAAATATGAAACAGATATTTTAATTACTCTGCAAGTTTAAATTATTTTCTGTCTCGAGGTTTTTATTTGCACAAAGGGTTGTGAATGTTTTTTAACCCGTTATCGAAACAAAGACCAAAATGAGAGTTCGTGGGTCGCTGATATCGGAAATTCTGTTCCGGGATAGAACATTAGGGTTCCCTGCATCGCACTTGACAGGTTTACGGCCGATCCCAATAACCTATCTCTATCCGTGATCTGCAGATTACGCGTTATATTTGACAGTTGCGCTATGGGATTTATGTCAAAATTGACACTAGCAATCTCAAATCTGCAGATTATGGATTGAAGATAGGTCATTAATTTCGGCCGTTAGAAGTGCCACCAGACATTTTTTTATGTAACACACACGCAACGCACATACACCCTCACACACGCAAGTACACACGCAACGCACATACACCCTCATATACATGCACACTGAATTTCCGGGCAAATGAGAGTAAACCTTTTTCGGTTTTTCAGACAAATATTTAAGTATCATCAGCACCATTGTTGGTGCAGATTTACGCGTATTTCCCCTCTTCCTATTTGTTATACGGGCTATAACGGCACATAACAATTCGGTTGTAATATAAACCATTCTGCCAATAACTTTGGAGTCAGATTAGCTGGCAACCCTTTGTAGGGACGAGTTCATTTACATACTCGTCTACTATTTTGTCTATTGGGTTTCGTTTGTGTTCTGTCTATTGCGTTTCGAGATCGATCCTAGTTTTCATCACGTCAGCGTTTGAAATCGAGACTGTAGATTTGATGCTAAATACTTGTAAATTTATTTTAAATCAAATTCTTCTCCATAATTATGTGGACCGGATTTTGAAGAGCAGCAGGAAGGAGTGAAACGTGTCTAGAATTATAACCAAAACTAGTTCTCGCTGGTTTATTCCACCTTTTCTGACGATACAAAGTAACACAACTGATCCTAGTGTGGGGCCAGAAGCAATTTTATCCTCTATTAAAACTGCCAAACACTTGGCAATCTGGGTTACCCCTCTGTATATAACTTTATCAAACTCCATACTGAGCCCATGCAAGATTTATCCAACTACCACGCCCTACGAACCCAAGGCAATGTATCTAAAAACTTTTTCAATAAGAGTGGCCAAAAGGTAAATAGTTAGGAAGGTCGGCATTCAAACGAGCTCAGTTCGGCAAGGCGTAATTATTTTTAGGAATGTTAAAACTTGGAGCGGGCAGGTGGTTCGTCTTTGAGCGAAGAAAAGATGGAATTTTGAATTAAACTGTTCTTTAAAAGTGGTTATTCTTTGTAAGACTTTTATGCCCGATCCTACAGATTCTCGATTAGCCCTATTGAACATAATATTATACATCATAAATTTTGTATGTAAAATTACAGATGAATCTGTCACATCAGAGATGGTTGTCGACGGGGATCGGGCAATTCTGGCGCTAGCGAGAACATGTCCATGGTCGAAATATCGATTTTGAGATACCGAAATCTCTATCAAAAACAAGAAAAAGCTATTCTTACAACTAGCCTTTCGACCAACCTAGATATCTTGACCTATTTTCGATCGAAATAAATATAAATCGAGATCGTTTTCGATGGATTTAGGCGGTATCAAAACCGATATCTTCGACTGGGGAGATCTCGATAGCGCGAAAAAGAGGGCTTGTTGATCATCTGCGCTTGTACCAGTTGAGAGTGCTTGTTGCTCATCCGGGCTTGTACCAGTTGAGAGTGACCCGACGATCGCTGGTAACAGTCACGCCAGCCCTTCCGCGATTACCGCTTTCAAAGTTCACTCGGTTAATTGCTGATGAGAAAGACTTTTACTTTTATTGCTTTCTTATTTTGATAACACGGAAACTCTTGATTTTTTGAATTCCGAACGGAACCCTATTACTAAGCCTCCGGTCTCCGCTCTGTCAGTCTGCCTGTCTATCAGCGGGCTGAATTTCACGAACTGTAGTAATCTTTTTTTTTTAAGAATGTGATATCTATTGCCGCTACAGCAAAAAAAAATATACGAAAAAAGGGTATTTAGAATAGTCAATTTCAATAGTACCTGTAACTTTTTGGAGAGCAAAATTACGTGTACACGATAAAGCTATTAATATTGTAAATATTAGGGAGTTTCAACAAGATATCCCAGAGAGATTCGATGTTCTTTCAGATTTCAAGGATCTCATTCATCTCATTTTAATTAATACCTCGTTAAAATGCAGCTGCAAACATTCATACAGCTACGCATTCATTCATTTATTCATCGCCTCTTTAGCCGCAGGCTCCATGATACTTTGAGGTAACGGTGACGTCACAAACTCAAAATAAACAACATCCAAGACTGCAAAACATTTTCCTGTTTTTGAAAGATTTTAATTTAAATCCATCAATCTAATTATTGAAAAAATGTGGCTGTGATGAAGTTCTAAAATTCATAAGGTCCCGACAGTAGACCCTGGGAAGGCACTGAGATTTTTTAAAAACCAACTTACATTTAACACAGAGTACACTACCTATACATACCTAAGAAGATAGCATTTTACACAGAATTATTATTTATAACAATGAAATGAGATAAATAATACGTATATTATATATAATGAAGAAGCGACTTTTGTTCACATGCATAAAAGCGTGCGCCAATTTTTGGTAAAGTGCAATGGATTAATTTCCACGAATATTCAAACTCATAACTTTTAGATGTATACATTGAGTTTGCATCCTCCTTTCTGATATTATTATCTATGGTTGTATATCAATAAATGAATATTGATTTAAGTTAATAAACCCATTGCAATGCGCTTTGTGTTCAAAACTTCAAATATACCAACCACATGTTGTTTAGTGATCAAACATTATTAACAAAGGATTTGCGAGTGTAAAATTTGATGCCAGTGCAATATATCATTTGCGTTCTAAGCTTTTCACTTTATATTAAGGGGACGATTTGGGAGTTTTCTAAACCACCAAACTAAGGCACTGACCTGACAACCATAAATCGACAACTCTTGCGCGGAGGCTATATATGTATAGATTTCCCTTTTTAAACACACTATTTTGATTAGTTTGCTTAGTATATTTCGTGTCATATTGACTACTAATTAGCTTGTTGTGATATAGTATTAGTGGAATTTGACAAAGCTAAATACTCAATAACATTTGATATCGGCATTAATGAGCATTTCATTTATTTATCGGCTTTGTAGTTTCTTTTCAACGTTATTTGGAAAACTAGCGAAAGAGTATGACGAGTAGGTACCCAAAAATTTGAAAAATATACCCGATATCTATCTTAGAATCTCCTTCAAGCCAAAACGACTACCTACCACGTAAATAACGTCCACACCAGAAACAGACATACACACCAAGCAGCCAAAGTTTGTCAAAGCCCGCGGCCAAAATTCGCTAGCGACCACCAAGCCGGCTTAACTGACCCATTCAAAACACCATAGTTATGTACACGCACTGTTACATGTGACGTTAATTGAACCAAAAATTTCATATTAGGCCTCTCTAAATCATACCACGGAGTAGCTGAATCGGGTCTGTACAGACTGAGCAAAGAGGAGGAGAAAATTGGATATAAAATTCTGGGAACACATAAATGATTTATAATGTTTTTGAAGAAGTTTTGCGTAAATCATTAGTTTATTACGATGTCCTGTAACAGCGATGTTTCCAAAGTTTCTTCGAATTCGAATTGAAATCATCTGGAATAATGCCTTTGCAAACTGTGCCTTATATTTTTGTGAATAAACTAACATTCACGCAAATAAAGGTAAAATCTGAAAAGAAAGAAATATTCTTCTTCTTCTACCTTTTACTTCTATTTATCTAAAGCATCTTTATGTGTATGAGCGAATATAAAAAAATGCATATTTTATCTTCCAATCAAAGGTAACACTGTCTTTATTCATTCGGACCTATGAAAACTACATTGAAGGACCACAATATGTAATATTTTAGTTTGTTTAATCGGTATCCTCAACGGCCGAACAAACTAACAATAATGAACAGTAGATGGCGAGAGGGACCACAGAAAGTTAACCACTTAACCACATTGAAACTATGTTTAATATTTTACACTAAATAAGTGATTAAATCACTCACACTTACACACTCTGAATAAAGTTCAGCAAAAATTTCACATTAGATCACACCCTGAGTTTCACAAAATTGAAAAGCATCAGAAACAAATGACAATCCTGTGAGATTCTACCGCTTAAACCAGTAAGGTGACAATTTTTTTTTTCAAATACAAGTCGTTTATTTTGCCAAACAGAGTACAATAATTATAAAACTTACTAAAATATGTGGGCACTTAGAATTTTTAATTGTAGTTACTGCGATCTCCGCACTAGGCTAACCTGTATCGCGGAGATCGTCACACATCGAGTGCCATGAACAATTGATCATATCGATCGATCGTAAGCGGAAACGTGTTATATGTTAGATTTATTATGTGTGGGATATGAGATGAGATAATGTATTATTATGTACTTAAACAAGCTTAAATACATAAAATAAAGACTAAATTGTAAAATCGGTAAGTATCTATGTTGACAAGATATCAAAAATGTAATATAAACTATACTATATAAATTAATGTTAAAAGCGCATCTGAAGTTTCTTTATTTATCTAATTATTCGTATTTACCATAAATTTCAAAATCGTTTCGTGCAACTCAGGTTAAATAAACCAAATCACTTAAAATACCAACTCCACACGTCGATTTCAAACCCCTTATCCACCTTCCACACTTGGAATCTCTCAAGTCGCCAAGTGGAGCGGAACCCGTTGTTTTTCTATCGGTACGCTACAAAATGTCTGTTTATGTGGATTGGCTCCGGTCCAGGGGCCACGCTTGCTTCAGACAGAAGCAGAGCTGCTGTAGTAAGTTGCAACAGTATGTGATCTATTGTTAAATCTAGTATTTCCAAGTACCTATATAACAAATGTTTATAAAATATACTTTATTTGAAGCAATAAACTTAACTTAAATCAAGTAAATCCTGTAATACTATGCCCAAAGAATAAAATGACATTATTAGATAGTTTATAATATAAAAAATAAGAACCTATATTTAAAATATGTAAATATACTTTGAAAGATAATTGAAACAAAAAGTAAACTTTAGAAAAAACAGTTCTGGTGGCCATATGTGGTCTTCATCAGCAGTTCCGCATCACAATATTATGCTTACCATGTGCATTTGCATGAGTTATTATGAAAAACACAAAAATCACTATAGGTCTGCCTACAAAATTTGAAGAGTTCCCTCGATTTCTCCAGGATCCCATAATCAGATCCTGACCTGGTGTCAATGGGACCAATGGGAAGGTAAACCCTTTCAAACAAAAAAATAATTTTCCAAATTGGTCCATCCGTCTAGGCGCTATCGGGGCACATACATAAAAAAAAACATCCGGACGAATTGTAAACCTCCTCCTTTGGGAAGTCGGTTAAAAAGAGAAAGAGAGAAAGAGAGCAAAGCAAGAGACGAATGGAGCGTATCTTTTAAGTCAAAACACAAGTAAAATGTAGTCTTAAGTACTCGTATGTCCGTCCAACGACAAATTAAACTTATAGGTCAACGCAATGAAAAGATACCGCATATGTCTCAATTTTGCTGAAATTGCTTGATATTCGCAAGGAAATCAAAACCTAGAGGGTACTTCTCGTTGACCTAGAATCATGAAATTTGGCACGAAGCAAGGTCTTATCGCACAAATAAAGGGAAAAATCTGAAAACAGCAAATTTCTGTCTTTCTAAAAAATATTAAATTTGGTTTACATGGATGATATCACACTTTAGTTTTTTATGTGGAAACCTAATTACACGTGTTACGCTCTCCAAGCGTGATCGGAACCCTTGATGCGCAAGTCCTACTCACACTTGGCCGGTTATTTTTTTATTTTGTGTATTTCAGTATTTGTTGGTGGATCGGCAACAGATTTACATATTCTGTGAAAATTTCAACTTTCTAGCTATTACAGTTCGTGCTGTAGGACCCGATGACGGACAGAAGGACGGACAGACGGACAGACGAACAGCGTGGTTTTAGTAATAGGGTCCCATTTGGCACCCTTCGGGTACGGAACCCTAAAAAACAACCGACGTTTAGGTGTCTACCTGTCTACTGCCAGTATTTTTATGAAAAGTCCGCTTCTGATAGTTGAGCGTAAAAAACACTGTGGTCTTGGAAACAAATGAATTCTTGCACACAACGCAACACAACAAACGCGATCTGCCAGCTAGATAACATACTGCCTTTCTACTACGCACGCTAAGTGTATTCCTCTAATATGAGAGTATGGGAGGAATATTTGCACTTAGATTGAAGAGCCAGCGATCTTTGGGAGACGGTGGGATTTGGAGTTGAGTTTGCAGATTTTGCAACAATGAAGCAAGACATTTTTGATTATGCTAAAAGTTTTTAAAGTTTTGTTTTTGTTCGGTTATCCAAATGTCACGACCCCTGTCTCATAGCAGTTGGGTCTCACATGTCAAAGAATCAATACACTAGCTAATCCCTTGGCTTAGATACAGCAATATGTGGACATACATCATGGTGATGCGTCCTCGTACCAGATACCAGTGTATTTTATTTTCTCTGTATGGCGTATGGTGCGTGTAAATGTTTTAGAAGCGTCATACATAATGTTCTTTACCGAAAAACCTGGGCCTGAACTCTACTGTTCACAAGCATACCACAAGCCTGGCACAAACTTGAATACGAGGCATTTGGTATTCTACTAAAACCGGAATCGCAATTCACAAGCGCCAGCGTGACGCCAGCCTACTTCGTATTCTACTATCCAAAACGTACTCTTGCTGAAGTCAGTTTGACGCCAGCGTACTTTGTTCTACTGTCCAAAGCGTTCTTACGCTGGCACTAGTTTGACGCCAGTGTGAGTACGTTTTGGATAGTAGAATACGAAGTAAGTCACTGGAGACATTAATTGAAGACTTGGATTTCGACTAAGACAATGCAAATTGCTTGAAAACAATTATTTGTCATCTACAACAGTTCATCAAAGCGTTCGTGTTAAGCCGATAAATGATTAAATATTTATACTTCACATTACATAGTACCTAAAGGAATTACTTAAGAGGAGTAGGAATGGAGGGGCCATCTTCGCGGTTTATCCTCTGCCAAAGTGAAAAATTTGTGCCAAGTTCAAGTTCAAGTTCAAAATTTTTATTGACCATAAAGTCATACATATTACTTAGTCAACGTCAATATAATATTAATAATACATTTATACAGGGTGACATTTAATTAGCTGACCATATTTCGGGGAATTATAGTACCCATCATTGTGAACAACTTTCCCTATGAAACATAAACGAAAAAAATTTTGGGTCTCCCACATAGTAACTTGAAATCAGCTGATCGGGGCAATGTACTGGGGGACGAAAAATGTTTTTCATTTGCGACCATATGTTTCATAGGGAAAGTTGTTCACAATGATGGGTACTATCATTCCTCAAAATATGGTCAGCTAATTTAATTTCACCCTGTATTTTTCGTATGATTATTATCATTTACAAAAATAAAAGCATCACGCGTTTTCCCATACGGGGTGGCAGAGGCCACACAATTAATTTTGCACTGTTCTGCCGCAACAAAAACAACTTTGTTGCTGTATGGTCTGTGCCTCTAGTCTGTGGTTGTCCCGGTCCGGGAAAAATCCCGTGTGTGGGGTTGTCCCGGACCGGTAAAAAGAATTACGTTCCATTCTGCTTCCGTTGCAGTATTCATGCTAATCCTATCTCTTTCTAACCTATTCAAATTGCACGTGAATGAACAGGCTATCTAATAAATGAATGGTTTTATACTCTGTGGTCACTAATTGCTCCATAAAACTCACTCAAAAACGGCAAACACGGAACTCTCAACTCTCACCTCACAAAAGCACTGGAATATTTTATACTGATAAATAAATGTATGAAGACTATCTGTGTTTGAGTTTATTATAGTTGTATACATTAAAACTCATAAATAAAACCAAACTGTAGTGCCAAATATTGCTTTGTTTTTAAAATAATACAGATATAAGTGCAGAAATTCGAATTAAGAATCAACCTGAATAACCATTATTCTAATTTGATTATGAATGAAATCGAATTAGATTGTTGTTTTAATAGGTGTTAACCTAAATAAAATTATTTCCCAACTAGTATTTTCAAACACCGCAAATGTGTTTGAAATTATATTTCGAACCGAAATGTAAATACCGACATTGTTTCTCAAGTCTCTACGATGTATGTGGGATTTTGGCTGAAATAACTAACATGTGGCATCGGCACCGAGCTTACACCATTTATGTGTGTCACTTTACCAGAAGGGTGCGATGTTTGTAACTCTCTCGAATAAGAGCTCAAGGCAATCTCACCACTACCCGCGCAAATAACTATTACGGCGAGCGGACTACTGCCTATTTGATTCCGAGACTAATAAACAGCTTACCCACAGATCTCAAACATTCAATAAATCATACTAACATAAAATGGAAACTTAAGAAACATTTCTCCCTTTCCATCCTTAACCCCTAATTATAAAACTTTGTGTGAAATAAAAATACTTGTATGTAATATACTTATGTAATAACTTGCTAGTTACTTGCTAATAGTGTAAATACCTACTTGTATTATTTCTGCGTAACTCCGAACAACGCACAAACCTACGTGGCTTTTTGTGGTTCTTGCAAATGAATATGTATTATATTATGGTTTATAAATAAAAATAAAAAAATAAAATAAAAAAAAGAATAGCCGGGAATAGGACAGGCGGAGGCAAAAAAGAAGGCCGGACCAGCCATGCGAGGGATGCATAGAAATAAATAGCTAACCCGTTGGCTTGTTCCCTCGCGATTGCCTCATTATGACATGAAGTCGGAATGAGGTTGGGTGGAAGTGGGATATGTACTGTTTGTAACTGTCTCTCACTTGAGTAATTTTTGGGGTTTCGATCCTTAAAAGGAAAAAAAAAGCAACCCTTATAGGATCACTTTGTTTTCCGTCCGTCCGTCCGTCCGTCCGTCCGTCCGTCCGTCCGTCCGTCCGTCCGTCCGTTCGTCCGTCCGTCCGACTGTCTGTCTGTCTGTCTGTCTGTCTGTCTGTCTGTCTGTCTGTCTGTCTGTCTGTCTGTCTGTCTGTCTGTCCGTGTGTCACAACCTTTATATCAAGAACGCAAAGACGTATCAAGCTGAAATTTATATAAATTGGTAAGGTCTGTAGTTGCATAAAGTTGTGAAAAAATAAATTTTCTAGGTCAACGTAATCGAACGATACGAATGTTTATGCTGTAACATTGTTGGATTTTCATAGAATCGCAATGGACCCAAAACCTATAGGGTCATTCCCGTAGGCCTACAATCATGAAATTTGACACAAAGCAAGGTCAAGCACAATTAAAGGGAAAAATATGAAAACTGCAAATTTTTGTCTTTCTACAAAAACATTTAGTTTGGTTTACATGGATAACATAATACTTAAGTTTTTTATGTGGAAACCTAATAACACAATACACCTGTTACGCTTTCCATGTGTGATCGGAACTCTTGGTGCGCGAGCCCGACTCGCACTTGACCGTTTATTGCTGTATGGGCAATTATCTCTTCTGTGGTATGGGTTACATTCAGCATGGCATCTCCCGTCTTATTATTCCGAGCGAATTTCTAAACCTCTTCCTCAAAGAGCACATACAACATTAATTGGTAAACCGCTTAGTTTGACAAACAAAGCTCTGTCGTGTAATTCTGCTTAAACGCTGGTTTATTAAGTATACATGGAGGTATAGAAAGGTGACTCAAACTACATAGCTATTATGGTTTGTAAATTAGAGCCCGCTGACGGACATACGGAGACGGACGGACAAACGAACGGACAACGGAGGTTTAGTAATATGGTCCCGTTTGGCTACCTTAGGGTACGCAACCCTAATAGATGATCACTTAAGTAAACCCCATAAAAATTTAAATATAGCCCATTAACGTCCCCACCAAGGAGCATATGCTTAAACCCAGATATGAGTAACCAATCTGACTGTCTGAAAATATCAAGCTGCCCTTGCTCAGGGCCTCTGACATAGCTTTACGACTACTACCACCGAGTAGCGATAGTAGCCGGGACCTACTGCTTAACGTGTCCTAAGTCTTAAGTATCGTGTGTTATACGTGTCATATTCGTGGGTAAACGGCATGTTTTCTTTACAACACACAGTTATTGCCATCATTTGAAAACAAAGTATCGAGTAAATAAGAGAACTTTCAGAACACAAAATAACTCGGACAATGTTCTGAGGAGAGCAGCGCAGAGCCCCCTGATTGCTGAATGCACAATTGCACATAGAGATCAGGCAGCAAGAGACACATTGAGCAATCTCAATTCGAGGTACTTACTAATCGTGTACCTTTAATGCTTTATTAGGCTTGCGTCTAAGGTAATCCAATAAATCTAGGAAAAAGTATTAAGTTGAAGCATTATGTGTAAAATGGCTTGACATTCTCAGAATTGTATATTTCCAGCAGAAATATTTTATAAAGACAATTTTGTGCAAACAAGACAGCATTTGATGGCACTTTTACATGAAGTCATTCTGTTGTTATTTCATAGAACTCAGGAACAAAAGTTCCGTTTTGACAGTTCATAAAAAGTATCTATTTTCACTTGACAGGCCACAAGCCTATTACAATACAATATGTACAACTTAACCTAACTTACGACTACAAACAATTAAATTAAGTATTATATATATGTTTTTATGATGGTCGTGCGTGAAACTAAGAAAAAAGATAACAATGGCCGCCGGACGTAAAAAAGTGAAGGGTTTTTTCTGGCCATTCATGGTTAAATTTTGGGTTCGAGTTTAGCTATTAGGGTATAGTACCTACTAGCAATATAGGGCTTTGTACCTTGTGTACCAGTTTAGATTCGGCATTTTGTTATTATTGTTTCAAAATGGTGGCCACGCTTAAATCCATCTCATATTCATTTATTTATTGCATATCAGTAACAATGATATCCCGTGGGGGCACTACAATATGACTGATCATTAACATATATTCTTATTATTTATTTATATTAATGTCATTTTCTATATTATGTAACAGTTTTGGTAGGTATCTTTACCTCCATCTCTTCTTTACATTTTTGTTTTTTTTTTCTTGTATTTTTTTGTCTAAAAAAATTTACAATATAATAATATATTAATGTTTAACAATATCTTAAAACATCCGTGATAAAATAACACGAATATTGATTTTTGCACATAGAGCTATCCGGCTTCCCGGCATCTATCGCTACATACTTACTTGCTGTTAGTCAGTTAGTAAATGTATATCAGAATTCGTCAACTTCATATTTATATTCGCTTATTGCACTCCATATTAACAATAAGTCATAAGTCATAAGTATTTTATTCAATAACAATACATAGATTGTGTCATTGTGTGTAAAATTACAAAAATTAAAGTTAATTTAAAATTAATTAAATAAAGTACAATGAAGAACAATAAAATGTCACAGATAAAAATTTGAATTAAAAAATAAAGATCAAAACTAAAATGTCAAAAATTAGATTAAATGACCACCATATAGACTAATATAATAGAGCCGTCACAAGTCATAAGGTCTTGGGTAGGTAGATCGTTATGGACCCTCTTGGGCACAAGCAATATTCGATTTAATGTAAGTATTACATCTAATTTTAAACTATTTCTCTCGCACAAACCTCCTAGTTTGCACCGGCAGCAATTATTTAGAGCGGTGTGCCAGCCCCTGCATTTTTCTGCGCCACCCACAACAATTAAGCAGGTCGGTTTGAAAAAGTGCGGCCGTTTTATAAAATGCGAAAGAAACTGGACAAAGGAGTTAGTCTAGGTGCGAGGCCAATGGCGTGGATGCCGAACTGAATGGTGTGGTTTGACTTGTGTATTAGGGTTGTGTTTTTAGAGAAACTAGATTTATTTACAATCATTGATTGCAATGGAAAGTTTACAAAAAATTATGGAGGATTCCTTCAGCTGAAGAGTTGGCAAGAGTGAAGGAGAATAAAATATGCCTACCTACACAATCATATACAATATACATACGCCCGGTTTCCTGGGCGTTGGTTCAGTTAACAGGTTAGTTAAATCAGCCTCAGCTAATCACGTGCCGCTATTATTCAAAATAGCGGTTGAATAATAGCGACATGTTCTATTCTTTGAAATCTTTGATGCAGGCACAGATGTCGGTATACTCTCTTAAGGACATAGGTAGACCGAACAAACTTACAATGGACAACAGTAGACGTCGTCGGAGCGAGAGGGTTAATAAAGAGTAAGATGTAGGTTTCTATAAAGGGCTGACAAACATCTACCCCTTTGTGTATCGTAACATACACTTACGCTTTTCCATTTACAGAGTAGCAAACCACATTGAACAATCCTTTTCATCCTCATTATCCTCAGCCCACATCATTCCTTTGCTGAGTATTTGCCTTTTGGCATTACACTCGCGCATTCGATATACGATATCTAAACCTATATTGAGTGTTTTGTATGGAAATCTGTCATTATAGGTCTCGATATCCGTATATATATTTATAAGATTTAGTTTTCTAATAATAATAATATGACTTTATTCCAGGATTGTTTATATAAATAAAAAACTGAAACTGAACTATCGAAGGCGCGAGAAACATGCCACTCTGGCCACGCCAAAGTTCCCGCCCCCCAGTCCCAAAATGCACTGCGCGTTTAATAAAATATTTCGTCAAAGTAGAACAAAATCTCCAATATACTGAAACTTGTATTACAGTACAGCTGCACAGCACCCGTTGCGTCATGTCTGCAAAAGGAAAGCGTAACCGAACCCGCCAGAATGTCTCATCACTCTGGGGTAGCAATTCCGTTTTCTTGACTAACCCAATTGGTGTCTGCGTGGTGGCCAGGACCAGCCGCGTATAATACGAGGAATATTTTTATACAACGATATACCTATTATGTTTTGTGTTCTAGAAGGCGCTGCAGTTTTCTATAAAATTTGCAATATAGGGGTTTTTGGGGGTAAAAAATCGATCGAGCTAGGTCTCATAACTGAAAAATAGCGTATTTCATTCTTTTCTCATTGCCGCGCAATAGGATTGGCAATTTCACCATAGTAGAATGAAAACAAAGCATAAATTCCAATGACAATCAAAAAGTAAGCTCATTGCGACCTCAGATCACGTGACACTTTTTGGCGCGTCTTCGGAAAATTCACACAAAAAGGTTTCGTTCAAATAAGGTCGAATCTAAGTTCATCATCTGCTATTCAACCTTCTTGCTTGCTTGTACTACCAACCGCCGAGCAAAGCTCGGTAAACCAGATATTACTGACTAAACGCTGACCCCGTACAGAAAAAGAAGTAAAGACGTAGGAAGTTGAAAGAAGGAGTTAGCCTGCGGCGCGATGGTCTGATGACATCAGAAGCGCAGCCGGCCCGACATGGACGAGAGAGGCCGCAGAGCGCACGAAATGGCGGTCAATTGGAGAGACATGGTGTCTAGATGTGGATGCGAAAATTTTGAATAATAAGAAGTATAATTCATCCGTCAACATTCCGCTGATCTTGGTATGTTTGACACAAATATCTATCCCGCCCCCATCATCATGTCCTTTAAGAGACGTTGGACGCTTGCTTAAATAAATATTGCTAGTAGGGGGAATATACTCACCTCTGCAGGATAACTTGTATTCCACAGCCCTGTATGGTCCCCCTGGTAACAAGCAGTAAATCAATACCTACAACGATTTCCAGCTTGTCAAGACAAATGCTGTCCAAAATTGCGAAGTCGTATAAAAAACGTGAAATTGGTTCTCATCTCAATGAGCTACCGTTAGTTGAAAATTTCAGACGTAATATCGTATATTTTTTACGATATCATGATCACTACCATCCCAAAGACGAGGCAGTTAAAATTCAGTAGAATCGGGAGCCGGATTTAATGCATAATGTAGTTGCATTCGTGTGGATTGTATTCGAACTGAAACCTTCAAGTAAAGCGTTACTACGACCTATTTGCATTTAACGGAGCAGAGCAGCAGAGTCAGGTAAAATATCGGAGATGCTTTGCCCGAACTACATACCCTATTTATTTTAGTTCCGCGCTAGTCATTTCCATCTACTGCAATACTTATTTTATTAAGTGGCGATCTTTCCATCCTCGGATTGTGTTTATCTGTCTGTTTATCTGAGGCATTTGACATTTCACGCGTACAATAAGTGTAAAATAAAGTTATCTGACTCCTGGAGCATGATTCTCGCGCATTCGATATTCGATATTTACACCTATATCGAGTGATTTTGTATGGGAATCTGTCAAAATAGGTCTCGATATCCGTATATCGAAGGCGCGAGAATCATGCCACTGATCCGTCTCCTGAGAGACCGAGCCACAGATGCAAAAAAAATCAAGAAAAAGTGAATGAAATAACAATTTTTTTTCTTTTTCTTGATTTGGAAAGTGTCACATCCTCCTTTTATAATAGGTAACGTCTCAAACGTACTTTTCCATTACATGCATGGTTATTTATCACATTACCAGCCATCTATCTCGAAACCTGAAAAAAATACATTTAAAGGATGGCACCATCTTCAAAGTACGAGTTATAAATTTTAGCGAAATCCCTTCATTTATTTCCTTTACGAGTATCGATGTCGCAGAACGAACGTTGTCAAACTGTCCTGTGTATTCAGTCGACGACAAAGGATTTCGTGGCTTCCTGCAGTCTTCACCTAAATCCTTCTCAAATAGGGCACGTCTGGGACATTCTGACACAAGTCTAGACTTCCAGACTTCCAGGTGATGCCCAGGTGACTAGAGCCAGTATTAATAAAAAGCTAATACGTCTAAACCTGACAGTCTCAAGTTTGAACCAGAAATTGGATGTTTACATCACTTTGTGTAATTTTGTTTGTTAGTTTTAGTTTTCATCGCTTGTTGGAGAAAATAAAAGCAAGATAGGGCGGCTACATTACCCTACCTAAGTATGAAGGCACAAGCGAAGCCCGTAATAGCCGTTATAGTTGCCGAGACCGCAACAGGTTACTATACAATAAAGAAATTACGATATTTAGTTTCTGGTTGTACAGGATATTTTCTATTTGAGTAATTTTAGTCGTAAAGTTTTACTGCAGTTGATATTTCCCGAGTGAGAGACAGATATAGCATCAGTTTGAGTGTTTCTTAAACTTTGCGATGACGCCGGTAAATCCAGGTTTCAGTGCGGAATTTATTCAAAATACTATGCTAACTCGATGTGGCGTCCGCAACTATGGAATCAATTCTGTTAAATAAATTTAAATTGTAAAGGTAATGATTTTATTAACATTTATTTGCATTGCAACAGATACGGCCTATTCCATGCGGTCTTACCAATTACGTGACATATTCATCTGTCATGTACATAGAATATTAGTGATTTATCTAATTAGATCAGATTATATCAAATTAGAACAGGGCCTTATTTTACAAACAGGTTACTTGGTACTCACTCATGTAAAATTAGAACAGGGCCTTATTTTACAAACAGGTTACTTGGTACTCACTCATGTAAAATTAGAACAGGACCTTATTTTACAAACAGGCTACTTTGTACTCACTCATGTAAAATTAGAACAGGGCTTTATTTTACAAACAGGTTACTTGGTACCCACTCATGTAAAATTAGAACAGGGCCTTATTTTACAAACAGGCTACTTTGTACTCACTCATGTAAAATTAGAACAGGGCCTTATTTTACAAACAGGTTACTTGGTACCCACTCATGTAAAATTAGAACAGGGCCTTATTTTACATACAGGCTACTTTGTACTCACTCATGTAAAATTAGAACACGGCCTTATTTTACAAACAGGTTACTTGGTACCCACTCATGTAAAATAGAACAGGGCCTTATTTTACAAACAGGTTACTTGGTACCCACTCATGTAAAATTAGAACAGGGCCTTATTTTACATACAGGCTACTTTGTACTCACTCATGTAAAATTAGAACAGGGCCTTATTTTACAAACAGGTTACTTGGTACCTACTCATGTAAAATTAGAACAGGGCCTTATTTTACAAACAGGTTACTTGGTACTCACTCATGTAAAATAACGGACCTCTTATTCACTAACTAATATTTATCGAAAATCACGAGAAAACGTTTTTCCTAACACTAAAAGTCAAAAAGTGAATACAACTGGCTAAAAATGAGCGTGTCACCTTGTATTGTATGGGATAAGGCTTGCCAGCCAAAGTCATTCCAATCTTATGCCACTTAGATGAGATAAGAATCCACTGTTCAGGGCAGGCCCTAGGCAATCAGAACTTAGAATTTCATCCTTAACTTATTTTTAGAGGAAATTAAATAATAAATAAAAAAGGTTAAAGCCAAGCTAAACAAGTCTAACTGAGGAACATACTGTGCCATTTTTATAATGATTAGATAAATAACAAGAACATAAATTCAGATGAGTTGCGAAAATGTAAAATAAAACAAATTGTGACAGACAGATTTTCTGGCAACTTCAGGAGACTTTTCTATCGAGCTAAATTAATAAAATAACGTTTATGGGAAAGCAAAGTCAAAAAAACGTTCAGCAATAATACTCGTCATTCCAAGCGATTTGTGTTTTGCTAAAGCCCGTTTTGCCTAGGGCGCCGTCTTAAGATACACACAGATTACTAAACCTATCTAAAATTAGTACCTATGAGAATTAGATTCCAACTGGATTATGGACAATTGTTGTCTAAACTTGTTGGCCTCAGTGCGGATATTCTAACAAAGTTGGAGATTGTTTGGGAATAGTTCAACACACACTGATTTGTTAGGCTAGTCTCATCTTTGTGTTTTGATTAACTACTGGTATACTAACTAACATCAAAATCAAAATCATTTATTGAACAAAACGGTGGGTACATGTACATTACATTTTGAGTGTGTGTTAGTTATACAATAGTTGAGCATAGCAGTAATGTAGCAATAGTTGATGCCTTCATTGCTAGGCTAGTTTAATAGCCTGTATTAATGATAAGCACGCTCTTGCCTTCTGGAGGGGGGAGTGCGGATAAGTACTACATGAGCACTGTTTGGGAGAAAAAGTGGGTCAAAGTCAATTTGTCAACTGCCTTTGCCTTTGTCTTTTTAATTTATTTCGGATTGTACCACGCCAGCCGCAGCCTATGACGCTCGCGGGGCAACACCTGGCGCTGACTGAAAATCAGCGCTGAAGGCCTGGCCTTCAGCATATCGCTGAGTCAGTTGCCATTTATAATGACAGTGACACACCACGACCATCATTTCATGTGTTTTCATCTATTGATGATATTGTGTGTGTCTTACTTTCTGTTTTTGGTTTCTTTTGTCTAACTGTAATGTGTTCACTATCCTTGTAATAAACGTTTCTTTCTTTCTTTCTTCTTTCTTTCTAACTGCAAGCCGTCTTCTTGGGTTTTCTCACGTTCAGGCACGAGGTATTAGAGACACACACGGAACACTGGGATTTCTGGATTAGTTCAGGCACAAAATTACTTATTTCACGTGCTTTTATGGGCAGGTGCGTAACACGTCAGTCAGTAAGGTGGGCTCCCATACAACAAACGTGATTTTTTTGCTCGTTTTTGCTCGATATTGATAATGGTAGCAGGTAGACGCTTAAAATGTTCACAATATAGGTATTGAGTATATTATTTACTTAAAAAATAAATAACTTAATTAAAATTTAATTAATATTTAGGGGGGGCTTCCATACAATTTCTTTTTTGCGGTTTTTTATAGATAATGGTACGGAACCCTTCGTGCGCGAGTCCGACTCGCACTTGGCCGGTTAATTTTAATTGCTAAGGTCTGTGGTCTCTTAGAGCTGTGAAAAAAACACCAATCTAGGTCAACGTAATTTAAAAGGCCATTTATGATGTAAAATTTATGGATTTTCATAGTAATCGCAATGGATCCCGTTGACCTACAATCTTGAAATTTTACACAAAGCACAGATTAATAAAGAGTTAGACAAAGCAAGGTCGTATTAATAAAGAGTTACACAAAGCAAGCACAAGTGAATGGAAAAATTAGAAAACTGTATATTTTTGTCTATCTGCAAAAAAGTGACATTTGGTTTACATGGATGACATCATGCATTTGTTTTGTGGAAACCTAATTACACCAGTAACGAGGTAACAATCTACAAGTATGGTCGTAACCCAAGGGTTCACCAAGATGAGCAAGTCATTCTCGAACTTGACCTTTTATTTAAATAAATTCACTACTAGCGTTCCTTCAACAAATTCCTTTACATTATTGTTTATTGTTTATTAATTGCATTCCACTGCTGTTATAAATATGAAGTTACAACAACATTATGGGCCTTGCTCAGGCACAGCAATATGACACAGCATTATACTCCACCTTGTTCGTTTCCACCTTATTATTTAAAGTGAAAGAAACTTGCAGTGAATATAACTCAAAGAGAAGTTTAAACGGAACCGTGCTAACTCTGTTGAGTACTGAGCACTGGGATGCCACTGAAAACTTTTTCCAGGACTGGCTTAAGATTGTGGGCATAAATCTCTTAATTAATCTCAAAATACGTATACGTTTTTTTTACCGAATTCCCAAAGTTCGTCCGGATATTTAATTTTATTTTTTTATGTATGTGCCCCGATTGCGCCTAGATGGATGGACCGATTTGGAAAATTATTTGTTTGTTTGAAAGGTTTTACCTTCCCATTAGTAGGTACCATGGACCAACAGGTCAGGATCTGATGATGGGATCCTGGAGAAATCGAGGGAACTCTTCAACTGTTATAGGCAGACCTTTAGTGATTTTTGTGTTTTTAGTAATATCTCGTGCATTTACTCACTAAACATAATAATGTGATGCGGAACTGCTGATGAAGACCACATATGGCAACCAGAACTGCTCAATAATAGGTACATATACAATGCGTGGCTGACGGGCGGGCAACGCATAGCCTAAACCGGTGGACCTAGAGCCATGAAACTTTGTACAGAGGTTCCTTAGTAGTTCCAAGGGGGAGGGGATAAGGGGTTAGTGGGTTACAGTTTGTATTAAACTCAATCTAATCAAATAGGGTTTGTGGAAGTCGGTTTTTTCTAAAGTTTACTTTTTGTTTCAATAATTCATATATTTTCTGTATGTCTGTTTTATGGAACACAATAAAGAAATTACGAATTACGAATACGGTATTATTCTGCTAGTAAAAAAAACTTTTTAGGAACTCCCAAACCGGTCATTTTGTTCATGAGTTCTATCAAATACTGGCAAATTGACATCACAATCAGTTGCTGTATTATCAAGCTATTTTATGCATAATAGTGCTTCAATTTCAGACATGTTCCTTGATTTATTTGACTACCTTGTTTATTACTGAATTGCATAGCATCCACAATTTTATTGTTTTAGGTTCGTTTAAAATTTATGTAAAATTTCATCATTGATTTTAGATTCATTGTCCACTTTTAGCTAGTTCAAAATCAAATCAAAATCATTTTTTTATTGTTTTACAGAGATAACATTTACATAGTGTAGGCTGAAGCTTTTTTTTAAGTGTAAAGTACCTGTATCAGAAGACATCGCTCTCTCGTTTCAAGTCATTTAGGCAAGTTAAACAATAAAAAAAATGATAATAAAAGAGTTCAAAAAATAAATCATGTAGACGAAAAGCCAGTGATACATTTATTTTATCTGCCAGATTTTAAGTTGACGGGGTTAACAATAATATGTCACTATTCTTGAGGTGTCAAAACCACTAAACTAGAGGAACTAAAGGCACTAAACTGACAACCTTCAAATCTGACAGATCTTGCGCGGCGGCCACAGATTCCATTTTCAAAGACACCATTTTAATTAGTTTAGTTAGTATAGTTCGTGTCGCCTTCGGAATCGCAGGCGCTCTTACTTATTTTGGCATTGAAATATCGCCCGTAAGTGTGCAGCCAGTTATTCAAAACACCATTTCGCGTGATAGGGGGCTAGCTACTACAAAGTCCGTCCCACGATGACTGCGAAACCTAAAGTCGCTAAACAAGATACATTGCTGTTTGTGTAACTATTTCTTTGTTTACTTCCATGGTACCTATCGGGTTGCTTCAAGATCTATCGGCGAAACTTTAAAATGTAACTGTTGTTAGTGTGTTTAAGAAAATGCATTTAAAAGGGTGGACCGGATTGCAAGAAACTCTTGGTGTTGGTATTTATCTGTCTATCCAGCCTCTAGTACTGTTGAGTAAAGGCCTCCTTCTTCATTACGCCATTTACATTATGCCCGGTAGTTTTGACCATGACGTCTTCCGACCATATCGGGCGGATGGTCTGCCTCTCTGTCCACGTGCATCCCTTGCCTACCATACCATCAATTCAATTCAATTCAAAATTTTTATTGACCATAAAATCATACATATTACTTAGTCAACATCACCATGGTAATGGTATACGTATAAAGGATTTTCAGGTAAAAATGAAGCAGAGAAGCTCCCAAATAGTCTTTGTGTTAGTTTGACATGTATAGCACAAAAATCACCAGATTGTACTGCATAAAATTGCTCTTGAAAAGACATGTTAACATGAACTCAACCCCTCCCCTGCAGACCAATTCATGAAATGCCCGGCCAAATAATAAATGATTTCCCAATTCATGAAAGTCTATTGTATTGGCCCTTCGAGCAAGGCCGCGTTCCTCCAAGTATTGGCCACATCTTGGGCGCGCAGATGAGCTAACTCCCCGTCCAGTAAAATAGACTGCATACCTAATGACTTGCTGAAAGTGGGCACTATTGTTCCTCTACCAACCCAGTATGGGAAAAGCCGTGACGCTTTGTTGATATACCTATTACGAGTTACGGGTATGCTAGGAGGCGAAGTAAACTAAAGGTTACCCGGGTAAACCTAGTATGACCCAAGCCTCTTAATGTCCGAATTTTAAACAATTTCGGAGTTTACCCGTATACACCTAGGTCTACATGTTTTTTCCATTATTATGTGTCTGTATTATGTTTTGTGCAATAAAGTATAAAGTAAAGTAAAGTCCACCTAACACACTTTATATTCGTTCCTTTTAGGGTACCGTACCCGAAGGGTGCCAAACGGGACCCTATTACTAATCTTCGTATAGTGCCTCTCCACTACTGGATGTTGGCGGTAATCTCTCCATACCTTTCTCTGTTCTTTGCCAAGGGCATCACATCCGCACATACAATGTATATTACCTGCATACAAATTCCGCAGTCAAGTTTACTCGTATACTCTATCCATGCTTTGAAGCAACTTGACGGCTAACCTAAAACTTCATAAAATCCACTTTATAAACACTAGGGATGTTACCAAAACAATCGGAAAGAATCGAAATTGTTTATTCAGATTCAGTTAAATTAACAGAAGAGTTTTCATCGTCATCACTGCTATCCGCACTAAGGGATATAATTAGTTCATTTCCAACTATATTGTCTATTCTAATGTCTCTTTGCAAATCTTTTAAAATTATTCCCGATTCACAAATGTATGAGGGTGTATCGATTCTATGATCAATATCCCCTCGCTAACAGGCTTAGATTGACATCTGTCAAGTTGTTATATTAGATACACAATAGTACCTTATATCTTGAAGTGTATGTACTACTTCAGTAAATCCACTATGTTCTCTTTTACGAGCGTCCAACCTCTGAAGGTATAAATAATTCCAACGGTTCAAACAAAGTGCGGTTTCCACGACCCATTGTTCATAATTTAATAGCAAAGAGGTGAATAAAGGTACAAAGAAGGTTATTTATACAGATTGTTACAGAAAGGTGTTGTAGAATTTTAAGGGGTTTTAAGGGTAATTGTTATTTTCACTTTTGCACATAAGCTCGTTAAAAATATTATCTACCGATGTTAGAAAATGTTTGATTGTTATTTCGTATTTCGTAAAAGAGAGAGAGCGAGAGAGAGCGAGAGAGAGACTCGATTACATTTATTGATATATTTTTTTGTATATTATTACCTCAATGCGTGCCTAGCAATTTATTTTATTTTATTGCAGAACAAAACAGTAAAATCTCATTGCATTCCTTAGAGAATAGGTTTTACATACTAAACTAGTGATTAAACCCTAAGATGTCCTAACAGCATGATTTGTAGACATATGTCATCTGCTACACCTATAACTTAATTATTTCAATTAGGACTATTAAGACTAATCATAATCACACAAACAGAAATAGAAAGTAGTGAAAAGTATTCTAGAAAAAATTTGAAATTAAAATCAAATGTATGTTTTCTTCTTATAAATGTTTAGAAGTTGTGTAAAACTTGCTTGCTTGCTATTGCTATAATAAGCAATAATTGCTATAACTAACATTTAATTGGACTCATATAATGTAATGTACGGTCACCTGCGTCTAAAAGTATACGGGCGGTCATATTATAAAGTGAATCCCGCATATACTCTAGTATAATTTTAGGCGCAGGCGACTGTACACTAATTTATTGTACCCACCTTAAGTTCATTCATTCAATTATCTACAGGCTAAAATTTAATGTGTGTCTCTTTTTACTTATATGAGAAAATTATGACGAGATGATTAACCCTCAGGATTAACCTCATCTCGATGTCACAAATAAATCAAAACCCAGACCGAAACGAAAAAAAAAAACAAACAGGAAACACGCTGCCAGCAACTTTTCATCGCAAATATTGTGCGCTCTATTGCCCGCCGGAAGTTCCGGTGGGCGCCGGAAATGACTGACACGATACATCACAGCCGCCAGATGTCGCTGTCTCTACCGGAAGCAGTCACAAGTTGGCGCTGTTTGAACTAGGAATGCTGATTTGTTGCTCTATTGCGGAGATTTCTTGACAAAAATGGTGGACGGAAATTGGGGTCTTCAGCTTTTGTCGTTTGTAGAGCCCGATTTGTATTATTCTTTAGTTGATTGTTTGGTATACTTTTATATGTATAAGAGAAGATTTCACCAACAAAAAGAGAATAACTTTGCCGGGGATAATTTAAAAAGTTACTCTTCGTTGGTAAGACTGGCCCTGAGTAAATTTATTTAATTTATTTAGGTACATTTGTAATTAATTTAAGTCCCCAAAAAGTCGCATAAGTCTCCAAATTCGAGTTAGATTCAGCCACTACCAAATGTATTCTCTTACTTAATTGCTTTAAATTGAAACAATAGTAGTTTTCAGACTTGAGGAACCGAGATAGGTATGGCATGCATGATCGTAGTGGAGGTCTATTTGGTCTCTGCTTACCCCTTTTCCGGCTCACTGTTATAGTCGGCCGGGCCCTGTCTGACTCACTGTCTCTTTCTAGTCGTTCCATCATGCGTGAGACGTCTATACAAATCGTGCCCTGCCGACAGCGTAATGTAATAGGCTCTTATACCCTTGGAAATTAAAGAATAAATAACCTTTAACCCCTCACTTGCCAACCGGCCTAAATAGTCCACTTTTAAAGAAGGCCCTACTTGCCGACCGCCCTATATAGACCAGCAGCATCGCGCGCGACCGCATCTAGCATTATGACTTATGAATGAGTGATATAAGTTCAGAATACAGTAAATGTGAGATATCTCAGTTTAAAGTGCGAAAATAAGGCAACATAATAGACATTATCGACTCCTATTTTTAACTCTAGAAAAAGCAAAAATCAAACATACTAAACTAAACATGTTCTTTAATTCTTCTGTCTTTGAGTATTATGCACAAGTGCACCCCAGTTTAGAGCTGTCAAGGAATACAAATGAATTCTACCTCGTTCAATGATATATGCAACGCATCGAACTAATTAATGTTATTATGGACTGTATAAATGGCACTGGTTTGTGTGAGAAAAAACTATGTAATCTGACGACTGTAAAAATAGACAAAAGGAACGTAAGTATCAAGACCATAAAATACAGAATACGTAGAAAAAGTAAGATTATACAGGTGACATTTAATTAGCTGACCATATTTTGGGGAATGATAGTACCCATCATTATGAAGAATTTTCCCCAAGAAACATGTGGCCGCAAATGAAAAAAAAATTTGGGTCTCCCATAGTAATTTGAAATCAGCTGATCGGGGCAATTTACTGGGGGACGAAATTTTTTTTCAATTGTGACCATATGTTTCATAGGGAAAGTTGTTCACAATGATGGGTACTATCATTCCTCGAAATATGGTCAGCTAATTTAATTTCACCCTGTGTAAAAAGTTGTGCAGTCTTGCACAAATGTAATTCAGAAGGAATTAATGTTAAAAAGTCATAACGCAGACACACCATTGTATTATATTCCACAGCTGGCCCACAGTATAAAATTTTCAGAAATTTAACATCCCTTAATGTTAGTTTCATGCCCCAAACCCGAACCCTTCAATCGGCCCATTGCAGATACCAAACAGTTTATACCTTTAAACGCTGTTTAAACTATGCGAACCGAAAATCTTAAGTAGGTATATCCATCAAATATTAATTCAGCCGAAACTGTTCAGGCACTGCTAACAGCTAGGTGGGTCGAAAGTTGGCCAAAGTTGAAAAAGTGCCACACATTCGCCAACATTTCCATAGAAACTGTTCGCGCTCAGATTTAAATGAAATGAAAAATAAATACAATAATGTAGTACATAATGCTTGCAAGCTCTTCCTGATAAATGCATTCATGTATAAATCGATACTATATTTATAAAACAGAAATTTTGGGGTATGATTCTCGCGCATTCGATATACGGATATCGACACCTATACCGAGTGATTTTGTATGGGAATCACGAATTCAATGCACAAAAGTCATTATTCTGGTCCCACATTACGATACCCTGTGTCGTCGGAACCGGAAACAGCGACGTCACAAACATGTGAACATCCAAGACCCAGAGATAATATGAATTTTCTTCCTCGTCAGGAAGAATTAAAACTTGGGACCGCTTGAAATGAAAGCAAAGATTTCACCAAAAAAATAGAGAGGATAATATTGATTGAATTTGATCCTATATCACAATTTAGCGCTGTGACAGTTCATACAAAATAAACTAACAACTATTTTGCTACATATCGAATTGCAAGCCTCACGCTGATCAAGAAGAGAATAAAACAGTGTGGCAACTTTACAACTTCTTGCTAATTATACTGCTACCCACACAGTAGGCCACTTTAAACAATTGTTATTATTTTTGCACTGGTTTCTATACAAAAATTGTATAAAAATATTTATTTAATTCTTAAAATAACTTAATCCTAGTATTTGACTTGTAATAAATTTGTTTTTGACTTTTGACTTTGCATATAGTTGTGAAAAAATCAACCTTCTAGGTCAACGCAATCGAACGCTACGACCGTTTATGCTGTAAAATTTTTGGATTTTCATAGAAATTGCAATGGCCCCAAAACCTATAGGGTACTTCCCGTTGGCCTACAATCATGAAATTCAGAACAAAGCAAGGTCTTAGAGGGAAAAATCTGAAAACTGCAAAAATATTCAATTTGGTTTACATGGATGACATCATACTTTAGTTTATGTGGAAACTTAATTACACGTGTTACGCTCTCCAAGTGTGATCGGATCGGAACCCTTGGTACGCGAGTCCTACTCGCAGTTGATCGTTTATTTTATTCTAGGAAATCATATTTATAGATGAATACTTTTAATAAAGATGTTAATATTTATTTTATTTAAGTCATGAGACGGAAGCATGAGTGGCACGTAGGGAAAGTGGTACTTATTATAATGCCAACTGGCATGACAACTGTATGACATACAACGATAAATAGGTGTCTATTTAATTTTTATCAGAAGTTGAGCACTTTACCGACTTGTCAGTTCTCGTGCTCTCGGCTCTGCCGACGCTCCAATGTGGAAGGTGCGGTCTCCCCTAACACAGGTTTTCTGTAAACCAGGGGAGGCCTACTATTTGTGTTAAAATCTGACTTGAATAAACAAAAAGATCAGCTTACTAAACTCAGCCTGTACACTCAACCACAGATTAATAAACTCAACCGAATTCATTACCCTCCCAAGCAATGTAGGTAATCAGTAAAACGCGGCAAAGTTGCGAAGGTCCCCGGAGACAAGAAACTCTTGAACTCATCTCATCAGCGACTGGCGTAACCTGTCAAAGTTTGAGCCGAAACTTGGCGAGAAATTCACAATGTTTTGAGAAACTCATGGGTAAGTGATGTCGCTTTGCGTAACTTTCTC